>OX463859.1:32565699-32657672 GCA_949825065.1 Odontocerum albicorne | reverse complement strand
CGATAAATGTTTTTATATCGTCACTACCTTAAAGCTATTGAAAAGAAAATAAAAAGTTTGAAAAAAAAGGGTAAAAAAATGAATTTTGTTAGAAAGCCCCCATTTTAATTTTTGTTTTCTCTTTGGTACCAACTATAACGACATATGATGCATACTATATAATCTTATCAAGAAACTGTGAATGATTTTTGTTTCGGATTTACAAAAGGGTTTCAATCATGTCGACCAGCTCACCCTCTTTTTTTTACGACAAGATATACCACCTGTTAACATCTTGAATTTTTTTTTTGTACATTCTCAAATCATCAATAAACATATGATATATTGTAATAAAAATGATATACTAATAAATAAATAATTGCATATTTAAAAATAATTATTTTAATAATTATTAATAACCTAAAAATATTAATATATTTAATATTAAAAAATATAAATTTAATATAATGAAGTGTATTATATTATTATTTATTATTAAAAATTAAAAAAAAATTATTTAATTAAGAGAGATTTTCTTGAATTAAATTCCACATAACCATTTAATATCCTTAAAAAAAATCGTTAACAAATGGATAAAAAAGCAATGCATAAAATCAACTTTTCCTAGGAGCTAAGAAGTTTCACTTCTACCACGCGAGAGTCTCACGCATCTGTTTTTTTAAGCATTCTGCCACGTCTTTGTTGCATTCCCCATACATAAAATACGGTTCTTAATATTTTCCTGGACTATAACTTATTATCAATTGTAAAAAATCGATATATAAACCGGAAAGAATTGGTTAAAATGTCAGTAATGGTCTTTAATATTTTAATTCGTTATTATTTCAGGAAGGTTTCTCCTTTTCCCCGATTCGAAAGCGGATAATGTTCAAAGATGATAAATTTAGTAATACCTCCCTTCTTTCTCCCATCGGAGCTATTCTCTCCAATAACATCAACCAGCTTTTCATCGGCCGAATTCAAAAGGTTGAACTCATCTGCCGTAATGAATTATTTTCCCGTACCCCTGACGGGTCTCGCAAAGCCAAGTTTTTCCCTTTTTTGGAAAAGAGATCCGCTCGATTCCGTGGTTCGGCGGGAAATGCGGACTATCCCTCTTGTTCCTAAAGCCTCCTTTTCATGTACTTCCTTCATCTCTCCAGAGTGTCTCTTGCAGAACTCTTCTCGGTGTGACAGGTGTCCTTTTCCATTTTTGTTGATTCAATTTGTACTTTGCGCCGGTAACTCGGTTTGTTGCTGTTGTTTCTCGTTTAGTTTTTTTTTTTGATATCGTAATTCTAGTGTCAGAAGCGTTTTGGGGCATTTTTTAATATACTGACACTGTTCAATAAAATAAACATTAAAGCTGTTTTAAATTTATATTAATAAAAGAATAATCTAACATATATAGTGCCGTCTAGAGAGCAAACTTTTGTTAATGGCGCTGTAATTTGGGATTCGAACCCACTATAATAGACAGATTAAAACGATTACAAAATAAATATACATAATCTGAGTGTAAGGGTCGAAAGGTGGCTGCGACCATTATATTGAGAACTTCTCCCCATTCGCATATGTTTAAAAAACATGTTTGGTAAGAAAACCGCAGAAACCTTTATAGATCTTCTGATAATCATAAATATAGGTACATATCGCCTGTTGAGAATCATAGTGACGAAACTCCAAAAAAATAAATTTTCGAGTTAAGACTTTCAAATGGCACTAAAATGACTCATTATTTACGTGCGTAAGTGTCGAAAGTATATTTCAACTTCTTGAAGCGGCAAGGAATTGAAATATACTTTCGTCACTTACGCACGTAAAAAAGGAGTCATTTTAGTGCCATTTGAAAGTCTTAATTCGAAAATTTATTTTTTTGGAGTTTCGTCACTATGATTCTCAACTGGCGTTATATATAGTAGTGTAAATGCGAGTGACAGGCGTGTGAGAGGAAGATCAAGAAAACTATGGTGCGATTAAGGGAATACTATTCTGAAAGAAGAATACGTAGAAAGTTAGAGAAATCGTATAAGTTGTATGGATAAAGAAGAAGCTAAGAATGTGTGTCGAGATAAGAAAGTGTGAGGCTGTATCCTCTCTGCTATACCGATAGGGAAATAGCGTGATATGTTTATGTATGCGTTATATGTATGTATAGTATGTATACGTTACTCAAACAATTACCTGAAATAGAATAAAGTGCTTTCAAGGAATCAGAGAAGAAAATTTATGAAAATCTTAAATACTCAATAATAATAAAAGCTTCATTGATTGTCGTCTATACAGCCTTAAATACTGAAGCGTGATTAAGAACCTTTAAAAGTGTTTTTATATCCGTTTATAACGGTTATAATGCTGGCTTAGTCTGAGTTAAAACACACTTTGTTTGACGCATTAACTTATATCAAGGGTACATCGATTAAGCTTGATACCATTAGGCGACCTTTGTGACATCAGACCTTCCAACCTAGATGGTAAGACGCTCAATTATCACTCGAAGTTTTCGGGTTCGATTGCCGATTGTACCGGAAAAAAAATCATTTAAAATACTCACGTGCACTAGACGTGTACGAGTGTTGTTACTTCTTTGACTAATCGTTAGTTGTGTTCCTATTCCATTGTTTCTAAACTCGATTGTGTTGTATTCTTTTGTATTATCCATAATACATATTTTTAATAACAATCTTTGGAATGGAAAGGTGAACTGTAGACAAAAACAAAAAAGCTAATAACCCACCACTTTGTGGATCTCCAGAACCTCTTCACGTGGCAAGGGGTTCTGCAGATCCACAAAGTGGTGGGTTTTCGTCTTACTATTTAATAAAAGTTTTCATATCCTAATCATCATGAACATTAATTAATCAACTGCATGATTAGTCTCTCCAAGTTATTTCCAAGAAATTCTCTTATTTGCTCACTGTTGCCACTTAATCACTGCTTGCTACGTATTTCGTCCACCCAGCATGCCTTTGGTCTTAACATAGAACCGTAGTTCTGCCTATTGGGTACCACAGGATCACTTCATACGTCCAATGATGGTCCGTTGCTCGGGCGACGTGCCCAACCCACTCCCAATTGTCTGTTTGCGACCTCTATAATATCGACAACTTTTGTTTGAGTGCGTCAGTACCCGGCGGTAAGTAATACACATCGGGCTTAAGAAAGATACTGTCGGCCATAATCGGCTAACTTCGGCTTTATAGAGCGTCGTCTCTGTCTCTGACAAATCGCGACGGAACACGTGTATGAATGACAGAGACGACGCTCTGCAAAACCGAAGTAAGCCGATTATGGCCGACAGTTTCTTTCTAAAGCCCGATGTGTATTACTTACCGCCGGGTACTGTACGTTTGCGGTCTCTTCTGGTATACTCGTAACCTAGTATTCACCTCTTTATGCTACATTTTGGTGTCTAGAACATACGAGTATATATAATTTGTACAGAACAAGTGGACGTTTCGCATACATATGTTAGTACTGGTAAGAAGCTTTTGTTAAATGCCTTCCGTTTGAGACAGAGTTCTCTTAAAAATGTAGTTCAGAAATATTTATTTCATATAGTTGTCCAAATTACTTAAAACATTTAACTGAAACATTTACACTCTGCTTCAAATCCTTACACATACTTAAGAGGGTATCCTACTCTAGAAATTTGCAATTTTTTTTTTCATTTTTCAAGTTAAACCTTTAAAAATATGTTCTCAAAAGGAAATTTTAAAATTCTCAATATTTACGAAGTTACGCACTGGAATGACAGACAATAATCTCAAAACTTTAAACGCGTTTTTCTCGAAACTACTTTTTTCGACCTGGTCGATATAAAATCTCAAGTTCTATCCAACCGATTGCCTTCAAATTTGATATGAAACTTCGATAAATATTTTAATATCGTCCCTACCTTGGAAAATTCAAAACTATTTTTAAAAAATTATAAAGTTTGAAAAAAAATTGATTTTTTTTCAGTCGACAATTTACGATTTAAAAAAAATCTCTGATACCAACTTTAACGACATTATTTCTTATCAAGAAACTGTATATGATTTTTATTTCAGATTTACGAAAGGGTTCCAATCATGTCGACCAGCTCACCCCCCTTTTCTTTACAAGATATAACAGCCGATAACATCTTGAATATTTATTTCATTTTCTTGTACATTCTCAAATCATAAATAAACAAACTAAAAAAATGTGTACGAAAAAATATTTTTAGTTTTTTTCTATTTAATCTGAAAAAAAAAAACGCTCAAAATTCACGTCTCTAGAGTAGAATACTTCCTTAAATCAAAAGCTATCACATACATAATTCTAACCGCATCCTAATCTCGACAACCACATCAAAATCATGTCAAACAACGCCTCTTCTACATTCCCATCAGTCATTCACTCACATGCCTTTGTGGAGATCTCCAACGAGGTGCATTCTTCCGTGTGGAAGGTCGTTGGTTTGATCCCCGCGTTATGTTATACCCCTCGAATGACAAAGGCATTTTTTCACCTAGTAATCGGAGATATAAGGATACTTATAGCTTCGGTCATATCTATTCTTTCAAAAAGAGGAAAAAAAAAACATGCCGGTGTGCTCCGATCGTTTCAATTCGGTGTGCCATCGGATCCAACATAGCTGTGTGTGCGGTGAGTTTGCTGGTGTGCAACGGGCTCACTCACTTAAAAAACTCACACCACGGCACATCTTCGCTTTCCAACTGATGAATTGACGTTGGAATGACGAGGGGATCTTGGACTATGATGCCAAACTACGACGATAACATTTTCGTAATTTTCCACCTGTATTAAGTCGAATACTATTGTCGCAAAATCTTATGCTTTCATTAGTTGATTAGGATGACGTATGGTATTTGGATGCCAATATATCATTCATCTATTTGATGCTTATAACAGGTGTTCAGGGGTCTCACAAACTATTATAATTCGGGTTCAAGTCCCAGTGAAAGGCTTTTTTTGGCGACATGCAATTTGTCATTTCTCGAAAATACGAAAATGAGTGGATATCATGTTTGGTAAAATGAGTGATATCATGTTTGGTAAAATGAGTGATATCATGTTTGGTAATACAACAGCGTACACTCATTCGATAATAACCGGAGACTGAACGCGACATAATATTTGATTGGCTGCACAGTTTCAGGTAAGAACCAATCGAGTGTTATTATTTTTTAAGAGCTAGAATTTCATTGTTTGATTGGTTTAAAAAAATTAAACATTAAACCGCCCTGTTAAAATTGTGTAATATGTCAATTAGTGTCTTATTTTTCGCGCAATTTTCCATCGTCTTTTAAGACTTTGGCGGAAAAGTTTGGATCGAATCGTTTTCTTGATAAAAATAAAAAGTTATTCTTCATGTCACCTTAGATCCTTCACCCCAGTGGTTCAATGGAATAGATGTTTAGTGAATTGTTTCTTTCCTGTGAATTTCTTGGCATGAGGCCGCTTTTTAGCCCCCCGAGCCATGTGAGCGTACCGCCTGGAAACAGTGCCGTCGTTAAGAGGATCGTGGGTAGGCGGGGGAGGCAGAATACCCCCTCATATATTCTCCCCTCTTCTGTTTCTGCTTAACCTCCCTCCCCCTTCTACATTCACTGCCCACCCTTATTGCCACCCGTCGCCCGTCATTCATCTCTCAAAGTTTATACGGAGTTTAAAGGACAAATGGACCAAATTTCTAAAATCAGCGTTCGGAGTTAATTCGCTCGGGCGCTACTGTTGCTGCCAGGCGTGATTTTTTTTTTAAAGTTAAATTTGATTTATTATAATACATTTTTGGCTATTGGGTATTGGTGAAGGTATGCACGGTGTAGATAATAGTGAATACTGGAGAAGTATGTCATGAGGTACGTGCTGGGAAAATAACTGCCTGTCAAGTGGCAACAGCAGCTGCACTCGTCTAACGCTCAAGTACGATTACCAGATGAACTCTGTATCACGGGTTGTCCCTTTTGAATAAGGCCTCCGATATTGACATCTTCAACGTTTTCGAGCATTTGGAGCTTTCTCAGTAATGAGAGTTAGTAGATTCGGCTAAACTAATATTTCTTGTTTACTATTTTTATTTTTTTGCTGCTGTATATAATGTCTCTTTATGATTGTATGTAATCTTTCTTCTTGTCGGTGTATACAGTTTATCTTTAAGCTTTGTATGAAATTGCGGCGATTTACCTGTGTGTTTAAGCTTAATAAAAGTAAATAAAATAGTAAACCAGACTGGTATCGCCTCATATTTTTTTGGTATCATCAGTATAACGAAAAATTATTTAATATTTGTTTAGCAATATAAGTACGCTAGCATTCGAATAAATAATAAGTCAAAAGTTTTTTACTTAGTTCGTCAATATTTTGAATTATGGTCATGATTTGATTTTTTCCCCATGCATCATATATTGTTTTAGACTTTCCCCATGCATCATATTGTCTTAGACTTTCCTCATGCATCATGTTGTCGACTTTCCCCATGCATCATATTGTCTTAGACTTTCCCCATGCATCATATTGTCTTAGACTTTCCCCATGCATCATATTGTCTTAGACTTTCCCCATGCATCATATTGTCTTAGACTTTCCCCATGCATCATATTGTCTTAGACTTTCCCCATGCATCATATTGTCTTAGACTTTCCCCATGCATCATGTTGTCTTAGACTTTCCCCATGCATCATATTGTCTTAGACTTTCCCCATGCATCATATTGTCTTAGACTTTCCCCATGCATCATATTGTCTTAGACTTTCCTCAAGCACCATATTGTGTTTGACTTTCCTCATGCATCATATTGTCTTAGATTTTCTCCATGCATCATATTGTCTTAGACTTTCCCCATGCATCATGTTGTCTTAGACTTTCCCCATGCATCATATTGCCCTAGACTTTTTCCATGCATCATATTGTCTAAGACTTTCGTTTTGTACAGAACTTTATTTTACGTTATTACAAATTTTAAAATCTGACTTCCTACGGGAATCGAACCCGCAACCCCCGTGCTGGAAGACAGGTGTTAAACCAACTATGACACGGAGGTTGTCGGCATGTATTTATTAAAAAAATAAATTGGCTTAGACCTGTCGTTCTCTAAGCGTTCTAATATTCGGCCGAGCTAAAATGTAAATACACGGTTTATATTTATTCATTTCATATCCAGACCGTTTTTAATAAGGGAAATTCGAAATTATTTTATTTTTTGTAAATATTGAATTTTTTTATAAACGAATACGTGGAAAAATACTGAAAAAATCCGATTAAATCCTGTAGAAAAGCGTGTATTGAGAATAATATGTGGGGCGACAATGTTTGACAGTACGGAATTAATTAATTACGTATGAATGTAAAATTAAGGTTGATGCGTTGTGTAAGATGAAGAAGAGAGTTTGAGACGATTTGGTGATATAGAAAAACTAACAAAACAAATAAACAGTGTATGTGAGAGTGGATGCGTGATAGAGGAAGACCAAGGAAAGTACAGTTGGACCAAGTGAATATTTTGATAGAGGGAAATTTAAAAGGCAGAGTCGTAGGAGTTGTATGAGAATGTATATGGATGTGAATTGCGTCGAGATAGGAAAGTCTAGCGTTTTGTCCTCTGCCTACCTGAATAGGGAAACGGATGGTGTGCTTAAATATAAGTATTCTTCTTCAACTTTATGTAGACTCGAGAGTCTGTTATTACAGGATTATCCTCTTGTGATGCTGTGCTCCAGATATATCTCCATCGTTTCGGGGGTCTCCCTGGCGGACGCCGTCCATCCGGCACCCCATGCAGAGCTATGTATGGGATTCTTACGGAATTCATTCTCTGTACATGTTGGTACCAGTATCGTCGACGCTGTCGTCCCCATCTGACCACATCTTGGACCTCGCAGACCTCTCGGATTGTGGTGTTCCTTATACGATCACGCAAAGTCTTCCTAGCAATAGTACGTGCTTAAATATAAGTGCTTTTAAAAATTGTTTGGATGAAAAAGCTACGGCTAAGCAAACTCGTTTAAGAAATCATAAAACGATTCTTCAAGTAGAATATTTAGAATACTCATCAGCTCACTGGAGCATCAGGGCCGCGGTATCTATCGGGTCATTGGGACGGTTGAGGCGAGACGGATCAGGGAGCTACTGGCAATCAGCCAGCAACCGGATACCGGAAACTGTCGTGCGGTGCTGATAGACCCAGTGTGTAACTTGTACAACTGTAGAGCGTGTACTTGAACGTATAATAATAATGGAGTCGACTCCTTAACAGCGCTCTCAAAATATAACTTTTTTTATTATAAATTGTCTAGTAAAATACAGTACATGGCGGTAAGTAATACACATCGGGCTTAAGAAAGAGACTGTCGGCCATAATCGGCTAACTTCGGCTTTGTAGAGCGTCGTCTCTGCCACACGATGACGACAAATCGCGACGGAACACGTGTATGAATGACAGATGCGACGCTCCACAAAGACGAAGTTAGCCGATTAGGCCGACAGTCTCTTTCTTAAGCCCGATGTGTCTTACTTAACGCCGTGTACTGTACTGTTTATTCCACTTAATATAACAGTATAACCCTACCGGTTTCAAGGTTTTCACCTCATCACCAGGCGAGCAGAAAAAGGAATTGTTTGTGCTGCCCTTGATGATGAGGTGAAAATCTTGAAACCGGTACGGTTAGTCCGTTACATAAAGTGAAATAAACACGATGAAAGCCATAATGACGACAAATCGTGACGGAAAACGTGTAACAATGACACAGACGACGCTCCACAAAGACGAAGTTAACCGATTATGGCCGACAGTCTCTTTCTTAAGCCCGATGTGTATTACTTACCGCTGGGTACTTGTACTGTTTATTCCACTTTATATAACAGTATAACCCTACCGGTTTCAAGGTTTTTACCTATCATCAAACTTGTTTGTGCTGCCCTTGATGATAAGGTGAAAGCTTTGAAACCGGTAGGGTTATACCGTTATATAAAGTAAAATGAACAGTGTTTAAGTAAACAAATTATAATATCTTGAAATCTCCTAGTACTAACGCCTTAATCATAAATAATACTCGTATACCTTTTTTTATATTTATTTCCGATATTCGAAGCAACTACGATTGAACAATTAGAAATATTATCTAAAATTAAATTGATCTAATGCAAACACAGGAAGGCGGAAGTTGCGGTTATTATATTTTATATCTTTCTGTAATTGCATACGTTTAGAAAAAAACATATTTGGTTAGAAATTAAAATTGAGGATTTTTTTTTTCAGATAGTGAAAAAGTTACGAGGGAAATTGAAAAGTATGTAGTGATAGAAGGAGAAGTCAATGGTGAACTAAAACACATATACTCGTATCAAAGAGTATCAAAATCTGTTAAGTCCATAATTGTGTTATTACCACTTTTGATATATGGGTCGTGGACAAAGGCCGAAAGAAACATAATAAATGCTGTTGAAATACATGAGGGGACAATGTGCGTGTATGGTACATATAATAGACTACGGAATAAAATAATGTATGGGTCGTGGACAAAGGCCGAAGAGAACAGAATAAATGCTGTTGAAATACATGAGGTGACAATGTGCGTGTATGGTACATATAATAGACTGCGGCATAAAATAATGTATTGGTCGTGGACAAAAGCCGAAAGGAACAGAATAAATGCTGTTGAAATACATGAGGTGACAATGTGCGTGTATGGTACATATATTATTTTATGACTGCGGCATAAAATAATGTATGGGTCGTGGACAAAGGCCGAAAGGAACATAATAAATGCTGTTGAAATACATGAGGTGACAATGTGCGTGTATGGTACATATAATAGACTGCGGCATAAAATAATGTATGGGTCGTGGACAAAGACCGAAAGAAACAGAATAAATGCTGTTGAAATACATGAGGTGACAATGTGCGTGTATGGTACATATAATAGACTACGGCATAAAATAATGTATGGGTCGTGGACAAAGGCCGAAGGGAACAGAATAAATGCTGTTGAAATACATGAGGTGACAATGTGCGTGTATGGTACATATAATAGACTATGGCATAAAATAATGTGTGGGTCGTGGACAAAGGCCGAAGGGAACAGAATAAATTCTGTTGAAATACATGAGGTGACAATGTGCGTGTATGGTACATATAATAGACTACGGCATAAAATAATGTGTGGGTCGTGGACAAAGGCCGAAAGGAACAGAATAAATGCTGTTGAAATACATGAGGTGACAATGTGAGTGTATGGTACATATAATAGACTACGGCATAAAATAATGTATGGGTCGTGGACAAAGGCCGAAAGGAACAGAATAAATGCTGTTGAAATACATGAGGTGACAATGTGAGTGTATGGTACATATAATAGACTACGGCATAAAATAATGTATGGGTCGTGAACAAAGGCCGAAGGGAACAGAATAAATGCTGTTGAAATACATGAGGTGACAATGTGCGTGTATGGTACATATAATAGACTACGGCATAAAATAATGTGTGGGTCGTGGACAAAGGCCGAAGGGAACAGAATAAATGCTGTTGAAATACATGAGGTGACAATGTGCGTGTATGGTACATATAATAGACTACGGCATAAAATAATGTATGGGTCGTGGACAAAGGCCGATTGGAACAGAATAAATGCTGTTGAAATACATGAGGTGACAATGTGCGTGTATGGTACTGTACCTGCCTGTATACCTACCTAAATGAATTGTCAAAAATAACGAGTGAATTATTAAAACATAAATAAATAAAATTAATTATTGTTGATACATACAGGGTCATTGACCGATCAAGTATTCATAGATAGTTACACGTCAAGAACGGCGACAATGTTTACTATTTTTATAGTACCCGCGATTTGTCCAGTCATCTCCAAATGTAAATAATTATCCTACCTCCCGTCCATGTGATAGAGCGAGGCAGATATATATATAACCCATGTATTCACTCACTGGTATAAATTGTCTGCACTGTGCGAAATAAACATACATTTTATTGTCATCCATTCAACTGTCAAGACTTTGTTATTTATTTACCTGCTGTCCGCTTATCGAAATATATCCGCATTCCTGAGTCTATAAATAAACCGATATTGATCAAGATCATCATGGCTTATAGAAATAAGCACTCCGCTATATTGATGATTCTGTACGAGAATTAACGCAGAATCAACTTAAACGAAGAGAACGATGTCGCTATCAAAATCATCAGCACGTCCTAATAAGACACACGCTACACTGATAGCGACCATCGTTATAGTACATATAATAGACTACGGCATAAAATAATGTATGGGTCGTGGACAAAGGCCGAAGGGAACAGAATAAATGCTGTTGAAATACATGAGGTGACAATGTACGTGTACATATAATAGACTACGGAATAAAATAATTCGTGATGCGTGAGGACTTAAGGGTGATGTATGAAATAAGATGAAGAAGAAGACTTTGATATTGTGTGGACATGCAGAACGAATGAACGAATAAATTTATTTATTTATTTAACACTTTTATTTCAAATACAATCTGACGGGCTTATTGCCAGGCGGTAATTTCTTCCAACCAACGAGACAAAGGTAAATAAAGCAAGAAACATGCTCACAAAAAATATGAAATGTATGTACATATCATATACGAGTACATATACAAGTAAAGTGAGATTTCATTAATCGAAGGAAAAGGAAGGGATGGTGGAGAGGAAAGGAAAAGAAAAGGAATGAAACACGTTATTTTACTGACTAGAGATTAAGAGTTTTTTCAGTCGCTTCTTAAAGCGTGCCAAGGACGGATCGAGTCTTATATTGGTTTGTAACTGATTCCAGAGTCTCACTGCATGGACAGTAAAGGACGACGTAAAAAAAGAGGAGCGGTGAACTGGAAAGGCCAATTAACAATATCTGTTTGAGCGTAGCGCTAATCCATGATTGGAAAGACGCTGAAAATTTTCGGCGAGATAAGAGGGGGCGGCGGGAGAATTAAGTAGATTATACAATAGAGACAGTATGTAAAGTTGGCGTCTATTTCTAACATTCAACCAGTTCAATGCCTTCTGGTATGAAGTTATATGATCGTACTTTCGTAGGTACTTCCAAAATAAAAATAAATCAATTGCGAGTGGAAGGGTAGAGAAAGACCAAGTAAAATGTGGTTGAACCAAGTGATTATTGATATTTTGAAAGAAGGAAACAGAAGAAATATTAGACATCGTAGGAGTTGTATGGATGTATAGTAGACGAAAGATGTGTGTCGCAATGGAAATGTCTTGCGATCTTTCCTCTGCCTTACCTGACAGGGAAAAGACGTAAAGGTATAAAGGTATGTATAGTAATTTGTTTAGTCAAACACTGTTTATTTTACTTTCGTGGTAAAACTCTACCTGTTTAAATGTTTTTATCTCATTATCAGGAGCACAAACAAGACTGAACTATATTGGAACTAGTATCCATATTGTGATCCCCTGATGATAAGGTAAAAAACCTTGAAACCGGCAGGGTTATACCGTTATGTAAAGGGGAAAAAAGTGTTTGGACTAAACAAATAATATCTTTAAGCCTCCATGGTGTATTATAATATATTAACTATAAATATTATATGTATTTTAGTTTTATGCTAATTGTCGCATACTATATATGCCGCCAAAAGATTTTAATTAATTTGAGCCGTTATGCGTCAACAAGTCATCCAAATGTAAGACTCGATTAATAGAATTGAGCAATTAAAAAAAAAAACACTTATGTTAAAGATACCGGAAGTTTCGACACAACCTTTGCAATTGAAGGAGCTGTATTTTGTGTATACTTAAACACACAGAATGAGACTGAATTGAAGCGTTTGCTAATTAATTAGCAAGTTTTTAAGCAATCACGTATGCAAATTGCATCATCGCCACAACTTGCATAATTCGCAGCTTCTTTGGTATCGCGTCACGTCTGCGCATATATTAAAACCTCCGCCCGCTCTGTGAAGCCGCTCCTTTTGTCTGTCTGCTCGTCGTTAATCAGCATTTTAATTACGCGCTGGAATAAAAATAATACAAATTGTATAAATAAAAAAAAAACGCGAAGCCCTTTCAACGCGAGAAGCCTCTTTGTCTTCTGCGTTAATGAAAACTGCCCCGACAGCCGGCGAAGATCAAAGGATCTGAAAGAGCAGAGATGAAGATAATATGAAATAGGGAATGAGGGGGTTCAAAAAGATTAACAACAAGACAAAGTACCATCACGTAATAATATCCTGGCGTTGTCTTGATTTTTCGAGGCGATAAAAATGAAGGTGTTTTAACGTGCTTTAGATATGCGGAGAAAATGATTGACCAAATAAAGACTATAAAAGAACGAGTGTGATATCATTTAAAATATGGTTGGAGACGTGTAAGAAAAAGTGAAGTAAGGAGGGAAAAGTATGTGGAGTTCTGTATGCAGTCGATATGGTATGTTTTGCTGAAAATCAAAGCAATTTAAAGGATGTGATAAGTGAGTTGCGAGTATATGAGAGATGTCTAGTAAATAGTTTGAAAATGAATAAAGCGAAATCAAAGGTTATGTTTAAAGAAATCAGTGTATTAAAAACTGTGACTCTACTGTTATGGTTCTAAACCCGGCGGTTCGATAAATTAGGCTGAAAATAATGTTGTCTTCCAGCCAAGATTTTCTTTCAAGCCTTCGTGTATATTTCTTTGTCCTTGCTCCTGATTATATGCAATGAGTTTACATCATTGGTATGCTTCGTTACATCTTATCAGGAGCGATCGAAGTTTTTTTAATCTGCTTTTTGGGGTAGGCAGATGTATCTCCACACCTTTCTATCCCTAGAAGTAGCGCTTGCTTAATCCACAATCATACACCTCGTCATGCGTGCTCTTTTGTTTCTCACGCTTCTTTACCAAACTATACTAAATTTCTAGTCAGTAAAATAACGTGTTTCATTCCTGATTTTTCTTTTCCTTTCCTCTCCACCATCCTTTCCTTTCCTTTTGATTGATGATATCTCACTTTATATGAAAAATAGTGTTCGGGTGATTGTCCGTCTTTGTGGGGTTTGTGGGCATGTTCTCACGTATATGTTTATGGATTTCGTGGGGATGGATAGTCATTTGAATGATTTATGCGACCACGTAACTTGCTTCATTTACTTTTGTCTGGCTGGTTGGAAGAGATTGCCGCCTGGCAATAAGCCCGCCAGATTGTATTGCAATAAAAGTGTTAAATAAATAAATAAATAAATAAATTTATCAAACTTTCGGGGTTGTTCGAGTGAACAAATCGCCGACTTTTTTTTATCTCGACACACATCTTCGTCTCTTCTACATACATACACCTTCTTATACAACTCCTATGATTTTCATGACTTGACGTTTCTTTTTAAAATATTATCCACTTGATTCAGCTATACTTTCCTTAGTTTTCCTCTAACAATCCCTCCACTCATGTTTGCAGTGTATATTTGTTTTGTTTGTCTTTCTTTACTTATTCGTTCTACATTCTTAAACTATCTCAGACTTCTATTATACATTCTCAAACTATCTGATCTTCTTCATCTTCCTCAACACGTATGTCTCTTTTTCACATTAATTCCTTCTAACTTCTTTCCGTATTCTGTCGTACGGAAAGAAGTTAGAAGGAATTAATGTAAAGGTCACATATCCTTTCACTATTTTCCAACGACTTCAACGTAACTCTTCCACCAATTCCTCTACTTGTTCTTATTTTTTGAATCAAACCATCTTCGATTGTTTTTCTTCATCTTACTCAACACACCACCCTTTAGTTCACATTCATCTCTTATAACTTCATCCCATATTCAGTCATTCATTGTCCTCCCCATGCACTTCTCAGTGCACGCATTTCTACATCATTGATTTGGCTCCTTTCAGTCGTTTTATAAGTAATTTTTTATTAAAATTTCATTGTTTTCTTATAAAACATTAAGATTTTATGAGTGGGTCAGAACTAGACTTGACTATCTAAAAAAAATATAAAATTAGAGTTAGGCACATACGTTACATCTTTATACCCATTTCTATCAGAACCAAACATGATTATGAGTGTTTAGGAGCTATGTCCCTAAGGGAGAGATGATGATGATTCGTTTTAGATCGCAATGCGGAAAGAGAAATTTTATTTGTAGACGTAGGTATTTATATCATTCTTGAATGTGTGCGGGAATGCGCTCGCGATATGTCGCCGTCTCGTTTCTGCATTCGCAAAACGATTAATGTCGTATGTAGGTATCATTCAAATACGGAACTGGCGCGACAGACGTGGTGCCTTCTCGCTCTAGCACGGAATGCGCTCCACGCCCGGCAGTGAGTTGAATGACCGGCGCGTGGACCTTGTACTTGTTTGTTTTGAATTGTCAAGGAATGCAAAGGACGCATCGCCGGTCATTGACCGAGTCTATGGACGCCACAAGTGTATAGTTTACCATAAGTGCAGATATCTACCGTTACATTTTGGAAACAACAGAAAACAAACTATTTTTGAACAGATCTGCAACTTTGAAGTCAATTATCTCAAAACAAGATAAATGTGGGATAGTCATGTCTGGTTCTGACCCACTCATATCATGACCGTTAGTCTCGACTTGATCCGAAATCTTGTTACGTTTGGTCATGAAAACTCCACCAGTTTCCAGATGCTCAGCGCCATACAGACAAGGACTTTAACTTGAATTGATAGAAAATTACCCCTCAATATCCGTTCTGTCACTGTCGACTAGTCTACGGGTACTTGTTTGTTTTTTATTTACTCTCGATCTTTCAGTTGCGCTAGGTAAATAATGGAATTACTGTCATCCCTCTTTGAAAAGGGAAGTTTTGTTTATTTTGAATTTCTTTCTTAAAGATTTCAATATTTCCTTTGATAGTTTTTACTGTGATATTTGGTCAACAATTATTTCGTCCATGAATCATCGTGTATCAGTGATACTCAAATGGTACCTATTTTTTTACTATACATTATAAGTAAGTAAATAACAAAATCAAACCTTTTTTACTACCCACAAGTATACAATACAACCTTTTAGGTTTATTGTCATGTGGCAATCTCCTCCAATCAACCAGAATGATATTTACGAGGCCTTGTGAAACCTTTATTCCAACGGGAATCGAACCCGCAACCTCAGTGTCGAAAGACAGGTGTCTTACCAATTAGGCCACGGAAATCCTCAAAAATATTGTCATGATACGTTTTAAATAGTAATATTATTTTTTCGTTATGAATGCACATTTTTTTCTCAAAAAGATTAAAACTATGGTACTTGCCTTATAATCCATCCGTATTTAAAAAAGAAACATTGAAAAATGGTAGTCGCCGTATGCGGTACTATTTTATTCGTATTAATGTAAATAAAGATAAATTCAATAAAGGTAAAGGTAGGAAATAAATTAAAATAAAAAAAATAAAAATAAATCCAATAAAGGTAAAGGTAGGAAAACCATTTAGACAGTCGATCGGAGCGTGGTTGTTATTGCGACGGGATTTTGAGTACTTGGGCTTTCAGGATGAATGATGAGTGGAAAGGATTTATGTGAGTGTGGGTTTCTTCTTGTTGTTTTAATTTTGGTTGTTTTTGTATTTGTGTTTCTGTGTATTTTTTTTGTTTTAATTTTTATTTTTATTCTTATGGTTGTGTGCGGTATATTGTGGGATGAATATTTTTGGTATTTCTGGAGTGATGATGTGTGAGGAGTTGTACGAGGCATATCCAGAAAGTAAGTGTACTGAATTTTTGTAGGTTACAATTTTTTTTATTTGAACAAAAAAATTACGTGGTTACCGTAGTAAATATGTAAGCTATTTTTCGACATAGTCGCCATTCCTCTCAATGCAGGTGGTGAAGCGGGGTATCAACTTTTTGATGCCTTCCTCGAAGTAGTTTGCCGCCAACCCCTCCGTCCACTTCTCCACCTCCTCCTTTACCTCCTCGTCGGTTGAAAACCTTTTTCCACCCATGTGCAGCTTCAGGGAGGTAAAGAGATAGTAAAGTGCTAGGTCAAGGAAATGCGCGGGATGGTTCAGGAGATCCCATTTTAACGAGGCGAGCAGTTCCTTCGAGGCGTTGGCCGTGTGTGGTCTGGCATTGTCGTGCAGCAGGCAGACTCCCTTTGTCAGCATGCCTCTCCTCTTGTTCTGAATCGCCCTCCGCAATTTTTTTAAGGTCTCACAGTATCTTGCAGAGTTGATGGTCTCCCCTTGAGGCATATATTCAATTAAAATTATGCCTTGACAGTCCCAAAACACGGATGCCATGATTTTCTTGGCTGAAATTGTGGTTTGAACTTTTTGGCGGAAGGTGAAGAGGTGTGACGCCACTGTTGAGACTGCCTTTTGGTTTCAGGCGTGTAGTGTGCAACCCAAGTTTCATCTCCAGTAACGATGGAGCTGAGAAATTCATCTCCATGGAATTTGCAGCGCCTCAAAAACTCTCGCCCGGCCTCCACTCGATTCAACTTGTGTTGGTATGTCAGCTGTTTTGGGACCCACCTCGCGGACTATTTCTGATATCCGAGGGTTTCTGTGATGGTTTCGTGTAGTAGAGATCTGGAGTTTGCGGAAACATCGCAGAAAGTTCATCCACAGTCAATCTGCGATCGTCACGGAGCGCATTTTCGATTTTTTCCACAATTTCTCCAGTCACAATTGAAGGTCTTCCGCTCCTCTGATCATCATGCACAGACGTACGACCGTTTTTAAACTCGCGACACCACTTGTACACACTCGTACGATTCATAGCTTTATCACCATATGCAGTTTTCACCTCATTATAAACCTCAACCGGAGGTTTTACCTTCCAAACGAGATAACGGATGACGCCGCGTATTTCGCACTTGGTGGGAGATTGGATTGACATTTTTCACGAAACGTGTTGTCGCGTCGACACCTCTCAACGTACTGACCTCGAACCGGTCTCGTTGCGGAGGGGAAGGGTCAGGCTACACGGAAGTGTAGCCAACATGTCGAAAATAAAATCCATCTAATCGTGAGAGCCTCAGTACACTTACTTTCTGGATACGCCTCGTATTTCGCAAGATCTTTCCAGTCAGCCAGCAGGTCTACAGTATCTGAACATAGTAATTAAGTATGATGGAGGAAGGGGAATATGTTATTTATGATTACTGAATTGCATATATTTAAATTCTTGCTATGTTATTATTGTATATTTTCTTGTCATGTAAAATAAATATATTACAGAAAAAACGAGAGTCCCTTATTCAAGGAAGTTATAGCTAAACTGTTTCAAATGCTCCCCTGAAGATGAAGTGAAAGCCTTGAAACCGGTAGGGTTATACCGTTACAAAAAAGTGGAAGAAACAGTGTTTGATAAAACAAATTACAATGTCTTTAAACCTCCACAATGTTAATGCCTTAACTACAAATAAAATATTACTAAGATGTATTACAATACATTATCTCGGTTGTGATATCGACCATAAGAAATAGGTCAGAGTACTCGAATTAAACATTCATAATGTACCATTATCTACATATAACAGAATCTCTCTTATAAATGCAAACTCCGCTACCCCTGCTGATCCCGTGAGATATATCTGCAGTGTTAAGACGGCTGGGCCGTTAGTAGCGGCGTTAGGTATTCATCGGCAATTATCTCCCTGGCTGGGGCGATAATTCGGGGAGGGGGGGAAGGGTGAGACGATAACGGTATATTCGTTCAACTAGATACTGCCGCCCCTACAGCGCCCTCGGGAGTGCCTCAGGGCTGCCTCCTTGGACCTATTCTTCTTCATTTATTTAAGCCAATATTTATAGTGACACTGTTAGGCGAATCAACGATTGAAACGTGACCTGTGCCTTAAGCATTGTGCTATGGAGTAAGTGGCATAGCAAATATTTATTAAGAAATAAAAGTTTATATTTAATTTTACAACTTGTGTACCTTACTGTATTGTATTTCAAACAACGTTAGCAATTTTTTTTTTTGTTTTTCTCAATAAGATACTGAATACCATTCTGAAATGGAATCTGGAGAGATATTGACGTACGCATTGTCGTGCTTGCACAAGTACACGTCAAGACGGTACGTACTCTCATACGATAACAGCGTAGTGTTAGTGCATAATGTATGTATGTATTGTATTATATTTTGTAATTTGTTTAATCAAACACTGTTTATTCCACATTTTTGTAACGGTTTAACTCTACCGGTTTCAAGGCTTTCACCTCATCATCAAAGGAGCACAAACAAGACTCTCTGATGAGGTGCTCTTTTTTTATCATACTTTTTCTATCGATGATGCCAAATTCTTCCATATCAGTAGTAACGGAAATAAATTGGACAGATTAGAGGCCCTAGAAATTTCTAAGTCAGTACATCGAGGCGAACATCTGGTAAACACATATATCCCAAAAATTTCTCCGCTGCGGGCCGAGATCGTCCCATGCTTCCCTCAGCCCTCAGTCCCCAACCCGAATGTCCCCAACCGTTCGAACATAATGCAGTCTTGTTTGTGCTCCCCTGATGATTAGGTGAAAGTCTTGAAATCGGTAGGGTTGTACGAGTACTGTTACAAAAAGTGGAATAAACAGTGTTTGATAAAACAAATTACAATGTCTTTAAACCTCCATAACGTTGGTGCCTTAACTATAAACAATATATTGTATTATATTTTATACACAACAACCCGGTGGGCTTATTGCTACGTGGCAATCTCAACCAACCAATCAGAAAGTAGTTAGAGGCCTTAAGTGAAAACCAGACTGGAATCCTTTTTCAAAAATATGTGTGTTTCATCGGGAATCGAACCCACAATCCTGGAGTTAAAAAAACAAGCGTCATACCTGGAGTTAAAAAAACAAGCGTCATACCGACTAGGCCACCTAGGGAAGTCGTCTATCCAGTGAATTAAAAAATATCTTTTTGTTTGAAAATTTAAAAATAAATTCAGAACGGTTAAAACATCGCATGGATAATTCAGCAGTGTTACATCTGGTATAATTACGATGACGCTTCATAAAAATATACATAGAGATAAAGCCGGTTATGAAAATGACAGATGTCGGTCTCTGTGATCCGTGGATGCTGTGTGTAATCAATCGTAATTAATACATACCATACACCTGGCCGGAAGACAGGGGAGATTTGGGTTTGAATCCTTGATCGGGCATTGTATTATCCGAACAATTTCGGTAGCTTCGTAAAATATTAATTTCGCCGTGTTGTTTTTGTTTTGCGAGAATTGATTATATATTTTTTTTAAATAAGCGTACACAAAACGAGCATTTACGGCGACGACCGGAGTAATACTTCCAGTGAGAAGGCCAACAAGGACTAAGGATTGGTAGATGAAGGAACTGTACGAGAACATCATTCACGCAGTGATTGATGCACCTCACTTACTCGCAAGCATTTCATTCCGTATTCCTACTAGATCCACAAGACAGCTCAATCCCTTTCATAACGAAAATTGCTGTACTAATAACAAAATTAACTCTTTAATTCAAAGTATGCAAAGACTTGGAAATGAGTTTTGCAAACAATTTAGATATTTTTAATATAAATATATATTATAGTATTCGCCAGAATATCATAACAATATTTAGAAATAGCTACTAACTTTGTGCTCTCCTTTATTAATATATCGTAAATAATCTAGTATAAAGGGTGTGGGCTGAAAAACATCTGGTGTCCCCGTGGCTGGGCTCGCCCTATATTGGTGGGATGTATCTTGGCCGGGGGATGTTATTAGATAAGCCCAGACCTTTTGATAGCTTCTGTTTTTTAATGTATTCTCTTTTTAATGTGTTCTTGAAATGTGTCTAAATGTATTATGTACATACTATTTTGCTATCAATAAACCTGTATTTATTTATTTATTTATTTATAAACGAAACATTAAGGACAATACTTTGCCTCTGGAGTTGAGTAACCCTGCATCAACATGTGGAAGGTTTCGATTCTGCAAAGCAACTTGCATCTCGTTCTACAAGTGAGCCCATGTGTTTTCTATATCTCAAGATCTATCCATAAAATTCTCGAAAAATCCTATTCTTCTTGTTCTATGTAAGCGTTGTTCCTCTAAAAACAAATCTAAGTTCTTTACCACTTTAAAACAAGTCTTCGACAATTACGTAAGTCTACTTTGTAAAATTTGGTAATATTTTGTGATATATGTTACATACATATATTGAACTTAATAATACATATTAATATTAAATAATTTTAAACAATGACTTTTTTGTATCTCCATGTTAGTTTAAGACGAAAATTTGTATATTTTGTCAATAATTTTAAGTACTTGTATAACTTGTCATATGTTCATTTGTATTTAAAAGACACCGCTGTGTCGTTAATTAAATAAATAAATAAACAAACACATTTCAGCTGAACTGGAATACTCTTCTGGGGGTTCAGGAACAACGCGCCTCGAAAAATATTGTCGCAGCGCTGCACCTCCGATATTGATAAATTCGAAATATTGACTATGAAGTTGACTCGAATTTATATCATCACGTAACAAGATCTCTCAGTTCACGTTAGTTTTGTCCAAAGCGTGAACACTGTATGCTTAGGAGTCAATTTAATCACATTTATTAAAAATCCAGAATATGTTCTAGAAGCGCAATCACAGGAAATTGACGCTATCAAAATTTGGAATAATACCACGTTTATCAAATATGAATACTCATTTTATATTTTCAATTCCTTTGAAACTAAAAACTTTCATATTAGAAGCAAGACATTTTTTTAATAGGCGTTCTCATCTGTCAGTCAATACATTGGATTATTCGTCGAAAGTAGATCTTCATAAAAGGTCAGATATCTTTCAATACCCATCCCCGAACAAATCTCCCCTGACTTCACGCCGAACAGCGTTAAGAAACCCTCTAACACCACACCCTCGCTTGGACCGTAAAGTTCTGTAAAAGTCAACAGGATCACAGCAATCCTCTAATCGCTGTCCCGTGAGCTTACGAGAGTTAGTCCGTCCTATATTTCCGTTATAAGCACAGACTTCCGAAGCATCGTCTGTTGTCTGACTAGTCCACCCACAGTATTAGCTGGGAGAACCAAGGTCTGAGTGAATGTGATGAAATGCAAGTAGCCTGAACGAGTGGACATGTACGTGCTAAATAATTAGTTGTAAGAATTGTTATCTAATTATAAGTTAGTATGGGGGGTTAATTTTTTCTAAGAAATTAAGTTAGTACAAGGTCCAATAAGCATCGGTTAGCTGACAATTATATAATATTTGATTCAAAGTTTCCTCGTTGAGGTCACACTCGCGCATGCTAAAATTTAAAACAATTTTTTTTCAAATGTTCCTTTTTTGGAAGAATGCCCAATACGCATTCTTCATGTCACATATGTTGAATGCTTGTTTAGGGGTATAACACTAAACCTAGGGTTAAACTGCACTTTCAAATATTCGCTGAGCCGCCCCGACGCATAGCTCTCAGGTAGTATCACTATCGTCTTTCAGGCGCAACACATCATCATATGTTAGAAACATTTCTCCACTCTGTAGTGACAGTACATCGAAGACATCTGTAACCGATTCCCGATTCACAATTCAGACCTGATAGTTTTCTAGTGATATATAACTAAAGTTTGGACTAGATTCCACTTTCGATTGCAATGTTTTATAGTATTTATTTTCCTTTAGTTCTCGATTCACAGTCAAGTTTATTTTGCAAATCAGCCATCATTTTACTCATGACTATTATAAAAATACAGACATACTGTTTTTTGAGTGTTTTTTTTACCCCATTTGTTTCCTTTTATACCACTGTGACAACGCCAAGCATACATTTTTTTTAAATCCTTCGTCGAATCTAAGAAGGTTCATTGTGATATGAATTTTCCTCTTTTGAAAAGTTGTATGCCGCCCCTGCAAAGTCTTCCAACCCCTAGGCCTCCGCTTCCCTCGCCCCTTGCCGCAATGAATGTTTATTTTTATTAACTCTGAAACGGTCTTGTGGCGGTATCTCACGTTTTTTCTACCCCTTTTTCTTCCAGCCCCTTGGGAATTCTTCAAGCGCGGGTCGCTTTCAATTCATCTTACCAATATTTACTTATCCATTAGTTTTTCTTTTGCTATTTGTTTAATTATTGATTCATTTTTTTATATGTAACGAAAACTTTGGAATACGCTTCAAACGTAAACTTATCGAAAAGTCTACCGCATTATTTAAAGCGTTGAATAAATTTCTTAATGCTTCATCAACCTCAATATTCCTTCCAATTCCTCGAACTGTAGAATAATTATCATCATCAACACCTACGCGCTGTGTCGAATCTCTATTTTTTTGTATCCTGGTAGAGGTCATTGGTTTTTGCCTCGACACATTTTTCCTACTATTGTAAAGGCTTTTCACCCTGCCCTGCCCTTAATTTGGTCTTGCCACATTTTTCAAGATTAAGTTATTTATTTTTTCACGGCTTTTCTACTCGAATATACGAGTATATTCGTTTTATTTTTTTTCAGTGTTCATTTTTTGTACGTAAGCTAACCTTTCCCTTCCTGTGCTAAAAAAATCCGCGCGTTCCGGTGCTGTGTATCATATTCAATACACATGTAAAAATGAGCGATTTAAAATCGAAAAAATAAGAATATTCATAGCCAATCGCTTAAATTAATTAAATTTGAAGTCAAAGTGATAATAATTGAAATTTAATTGCTTAAAACATCGGCCAACGTTCACAAAACGGGCGAAGAAACCACCTCAAATGGATGCCCGAGAGCTACTGAAGCGAGCGAACTGAGATTCTATTTCTTGCGTTCCCATATATCGAAGTAGAGTGAGAGTAAAACGTGATTAGCGTCGCTTCCTCACCCATAGCGATTTTTTCGAATGAATATACCTACGTCACACACTGGCACATGTTTGATTATATTGGTGAATTTATTCCCGATTTTCACAAAATATCTCTGATGTGACCGATAAGTGCTAATTATTATTAATATTATTTTTTTCATTCAATGCGTAAATGTATTACGGAGGAATACCTAAAATCTGAAGCCAGTATTTATTATATTTATAGAGATATTACAGTTTTTAGAAGCAATGTGTACTAGTTACACATCACGGGGAAGGAAGGGTTAACCACGTACTCGTATATACTCCTTTCTTCATATTAGCACAATATTTTCGTTTAAACCGCATTCTGTACTTGTGTCCTTACTCCTTATTCTTACATTACAATATTGTACTTGTGTCCTTACTCCTTATTCTTACATTACAATATTGATACTTAGGGATATTGAAGATACGATCTAATAAAATCTGGAAGTTTCGTGACTAACTAACTAAACCCAAAATTCCAATTGTGCTTCCATCTTAAACTATTTTAATTATTGGATAGCTATCGATTCGTATATCTTGGTAAACCCACTTAATTGATGTTAACTTGAAATCGCCATAATATAATATTTGACTTCTTCTTCTCCCTGGCTCCATCCCAACTCACTGTCTGCGAAGACTGTTGGGGTCAGCTCTCCTCGTCCTCAGGTCGTATGCTCTTCTGTCCCGGACTACGTCCCCCAGACCGTGCCTCTGCATCAGGTTATCTTTTTGCACCACCCACGAATTCTTTGGTCTTCCTCTGGTTGTTATTCGAGGAAGATCCATGGAGATTGCCTGGTTCACAATGTGATAGGGTACTCTGCGTCCAACGATGCCAACACCATCTAAATCCATCCGCCTCTCCTCCATCTTACTGTTGATGTCTGTAACACCTAGGCTTCCACGAATGCGTGAACTTTTTATTTTGTCTCTTAGGGACACACCAGCTGACCATCTTAGCATGCGCATTTCAACAGTTTCTAGCATTCGGAGCCATAGAGGAGTGCGGGTCTGACAATCGTTTGGTATACTTTACCTTTTAACTTTACTGGCATTTTCAGATCACATAGAACTCCCGTCATTGATCTTAACTTCATCCATCCCACACTAATTCTATGCATATAATATTTGACTGTACAAAGAAAAATCTCTGCAATTGTGTAAAAATCCCATGGAAACCCAAAAATGCGGCTTTTTACAATACATGCAAAGTTCTCTCCTATTTCGGAGTTAAAAATTATTGTAGTATTAAGTATTTAGGTAATACTAAGATTTCGATACCTTATTAATGTTTTTTTAAATTACGAAGCAGCTCTAAACATGTCATCTATTTAGTATTATTTTAAGTACCGCTTCTCAATGGGTCTGAGACTTGGGTTCCTTATAGAACCCACACTCAAAGCATCGAAATGTTCCACCAGCGTTTCCTTCGCCGAATTCTTCGGATCCACTGGAGTGATCATGTCACAAATGTCTCGGTCCTGCAACGCTCCAACTGTAAAACTATAGAAGATATGGTTGTAAAGGCGAAATTGCGGTGGACTGGGCATGTGATACGCATGGGTGATCACAGGCTCCCAAAACGCATCTTGTACGGGGAAGTGGTGGGCAAGTGAAGAGTTGGTGGTCAGAGGAAGCGCTATAAGGACATTCTGCATGAGTCGCTTACTTTGTGCGGGGCACCTGAAGACTGGGAGCAGGTGGCTCGGGACCGTGAGGGGAGGAGAGCCGTATGTTCTCGGGTTGATGGCGTCTCAGCGGCTAGACGTGTGAGAAACAGTCTGCGCGCTGCGAACATGCGTCAACATGCCCAGGCGGCTCAGCAGGGTCCATATGTCTGTGGCGTTTGCGGGAGAGAGTGCGTATCCAGGATCGGGCGGTTCTCTCACAGAAGATCACACGATCGACGTGGGAGAACGGTTCAAGACTGACGTCGAAGTGGCGAGGGGATCATCGACTGTGAGGCCTGGCAACGACGATTTTAAGTACCTTGACGGACTGACTTTAAGCCATTGTAGGTGTTTTGGGCTGTTGTTGACAATACTGTATTCCTAGATTAGACAACCCACAAATATTTTTATTTCACCTCACCTCTTTTTTATATTTTCAGACATAATGATATCCTGTGTATCATTAGTCCATTTTTCGTATCCGGGTTTAATTTTTTAAACGACTATCACCGACATACAAAAACTTAAAACCCAGTTTTTGGACACGCGTTTCAATACTCCTTATATACTCGTACATATGGTAATGAAAAAGGGATTTAAGACTGATATCTGTGGAACACCGGAGTACACACGGGCACATTCATATGTTTCCTTCTAGAAACATTTAATACCCAACCTTTAGAAATTACGTGTCAAACTTTCATGACATTCCGGCATTGTGTCATTGAGTTACAGTGGTTTTAGTGACGCTACTTTTGCTGTTTTCAAAACAATGGAAAAAACCGAATTTCGTGTGCCCAATGAAGTGATTGCCGAAACTAACGCCTATTTTGAAACCATAGATAAGTCGTTCTACACGGCTGGCTTAGAAAAGTTAGGAAAGTGTTAGAATGAATGTATCGCTCTTGAAGGAGACTATGTTGATGAATAAAGAAGAATTTTGGCAAACAAATGTTGTTTTAGTAGTTAGTCCCGGGACTTATTGATCGATGTGTTATGTTATGAGCACATGAAAAAAATACATAGTTACTTTTTCAAGTTCATTCTTATTAATGCCCTGTTTATAATAGGTGATCTATCCAGAACACATACGGTGACAATTTACCTTTCACAGGAATCACTCCAAAATATCGCTGGAAGGTTTGAGAAGTGTAAGCGATAAGATCGGTGTTATAGCCCGGCAATTAGGATT
Source organism: Odontocerum albicorne (assembly GCA_949825065.1). NCBI lineage: Eukaryota > Metazoa > Arthropoda > Insecta > Trichoptera > Odontoceridae > Odontocerum > Odontocerum albicorne. Next base: position 32,631,051 of record OX463859.1, on the reverse strand, counting down.
AAGGTCGGTGTAAAGCACAGAGTAATATAACATCACACCCCTATGCCTTGGGGGTTGGTGTTCTCCCTAAAGACCTTCTCGGCTCCAACGCCTTGGCGGCTGCGTATACATACATACATACGTAATTGCTATTCGCAGTAGCCGAATTATATCAAAAATCGTTTTTTTTTACCCGCAATATGTTCTCGAAAATGAGAAATAAGCACTTCGCGTTCAAAACTGAAAATTTTAATTAATTGTTAATTATGTTCTATACGTTTGAATTGGTTTTTTGCTCGGGTGAATTTGTTTTTTTTTTCCAAGGACAACTATCGGACCTAACACGGTGGGCTAGCTTAATCACTTTTCCAAGGACACCTATCGGACCTAACACGGTGGGCTAGCTTAATCACTTTTCCAAGGACACCTATCGGACCTAACACGGTGGGCTAGCTTAATCACTTTTCCAAGGACACCTATCGGACCTAACACGGTGGGCTAGCTTAATCACTTTTCCAAGGACACCTATCGGACCTAACACGGTGGGCTAGCTTAATCACTTTTCCAAGGACACCTATCGGACCTAACACGGTGGGCTAGCTTAATCACTTTTCCAAGGACACCTATCGGACCTAACACGGTGGGCTAGCTTAATCACTTTTCCAAGGACACCTATCGGACCTAACACGGTGGGCTAGCTTAATCACTTTTCCAAGGACACCTATCGGACCTAACACGGTGGGCTAGCTTAATCACTTTAGATTAAATATTTAGAATTCAGTATATTAAGCTATTCGCTGCAATATTAACAGACAACGAATATGGTCTTCAGAGAATGCTCTACAAATTTCACCTTGCTTCTAAGAAATACAATATGACGATTTCTGTCAATAAAGCAAAGTGCTTAACAATATTAAAAGAGCCACTCAGATGCACACTGATCATATATAACGTACCCATCGAGCAAGTCATGCGATTCACTTACCTAGGTGTAGAGATCTCCAGCAACAGTGACCTATATAGTGAAGTACGAGCACAAACTAATAAAGCGACAGCTTTGGCTGGCTGCCTGCGGGACACCATATGGAGAAACAAACACATGCTAACCGAAAGTTAGGTCAGGATATATATTAGACATGCATCCGCCCCATAATGACATATGGGATAGAAGTGAGAGCCGATACCAACATGACAAAAAAAACCTTCTCAGAGTGACAGAAATGAGAACCCTACGCTCCATCGCAGGCAGAACTCTTAGAGACCGGATCAGAAATGAGACGATAAGGTCTGTCTGTGGTGTTGAAGACATAGTAAGGTGGCGAAAAAAGAGAAGGCGCTTCTGGAGGGATCATGTGGACCGCATGGACGATATAAGACTGGCAAGAATCGCTACGACTGAAAACCCTAACAACAGGAGATTACCAGGAAGGCCGCCGAAAAGGTGGAAGGACAACTGGACGTCATCATTCCAAGACAGCCCACCGTCACAAACAGGTCATACGACCTAAACCAAGAAGAAGAAGAAGTTATTCGAAACCCATTCAAACCCATGTTAGAGTATGTTCTACATTCTATTCTCTCTATTCTGTAGAGAGTTTTCTTCAAACGATGTTTTATCAATTATACTTTTATTATTATTATGACTTCTTAGCAATTACGGCAGTGTTCCTGTTTTCTAGGGAGTTCCGAGGGATCAGTGCTTATCGCGTTTATTAGAAAATTGAGAGGGTCTCCCAAGAACTGGGTTTTATATCAGTCCCCTATGTCTTTGATAGTATTGTTTAAAAAATCCAAAGAAGAGGAATGGACTAAATGGGATACCATTGGATGCATTCATATGTGCTTCGATGAGCGAATCATGATTGTTCGCAACAGCACTACGCCAAATTATCGAAAAAAACTACGAGCCTTTTCCTGAAGGCGAAGAGTAAGACAATATCGATTACGATGACTTATAATGCAACGAGGTTTTATAAAATAAAAAATCGGAAAGAAGTATCGATTTATTTTTTCATGCTATATGTCCTCAGTGAGATACAGTTTACTGGGGACACGACAAATGAAAGGCAACAAACCCAGATCCATTAAAATTGTGTGTCCAAATTAAATTACCTGTTGTTTTTTTCGCAAAATATGTATATTTCGTGTCATGTGTAAATAAATAAATAAAAAAAATATGTTAAGAGCACTCTAATATCGTTTAGGAACGTGGAATGAATGAATGAAGGAAGAGTAACCAAACAAATTTACAGTGCAAGTTAATGTAAGTGAAAGGTGTGTTAGAGAAAGACCAAGGAAAGTGTGGTTGGATCAAGAAAGAAGGAAATGTAAAAAGTCAGAGTAATATGAGTTGTACTAAAATGCAGACGTGGTTAAACGCATGTGTCGCGATAGCCAAGTCTGTCGCTCTCTTCTCTGTGCCAGACTGTACGATGGAATGTATGTATATTATAATGGTGCTGATTTAGATAAACCCCGAGACTTTTTTTAAGTACTCCGCCTCTAAGTTTCAAGTAAGTTCATACACAAAATTTCTGTTGACAGACAAACGCGAAGTGAAGAGCCGTGAGAGAGGTGATCCACTCTTGCGAAAAGTGTTATTTTTTTATTAAAATGGCGGCAACACGCGCGGGTATGTAGATCAGGCTGGTGGAGGATTAAGGGTATGGGGGTGTTATGGGTGGTCATGGGTGTATGTGGGAGGAGTAGGGGAGTGAGGGCACATAGCCAAAGCGCCCCGTTAGCCTTAAATTTGTTATTTCACTCCACATGTCCGTTCACTAAGTTGAATGTATCGGCTGTTTGGTGTTGAATTATTGTTAATAGTCATTTTTCGCTGATTCACACTGTTTTTTTTTTAATTAAGGGAAGTGTTATTTTCTGTTTTCCTACTTGTTATGTAGATAGATAAATACTCAATTCTAAGAGGAAATGATAATTTATATAGTGTCGTTTGGAGTGTAGGCCCTTCTCAAAGGCGTTCAAAGAAAATAATTGTTAAATATAGTAAAATAGAATTAACAAGTGGCTTAGTTAGTATCTTCTTCCCAGTGTAATGTCAGGTCCTTACAACGTTGAATATCACCGGTGAGTAGGCATCTTTGTTCCCGACAGCCCGAACAAAATCCCCAACGCTCCTTATACCAGTCCAATCACGTATATTGCGAAGTCAGGAGATTTGCCTACTGCAAACACATCTTCGACCCTATTTTTGCCTTGGATGATCACGTGCAGTAATTTGTACTTTGCTCCTCTAAGTACATGACCCAAATAGGACACCTTTCGGATTTTAATATTAGTCAGCAACTCTCTATCTAACTTTGGCTCTTTGAAGAGCCCTCGTGTTGCTGACCATATCCTTCCAGGGTATCCGTAGCATTCTCCGGTGCATCCACATTTCGAATTTAGTTAGTATCTACAAAGATTTTTAGTGGGCTCAATTTTTAATTTATTCAAATATCGATATCCAAAAATTGATTCAATAAAGCCATCCCGTGTACGAACGAGGATTTTTTTAATAGTGTGGAGAGCTGAATACTGCAATGCAACTTGATTACTAGTTATACAATATTATTTAACTACCCTGTAGCTAGTGTCCATGCATATATTTTTAAATTCTAGCAAGATATTTTTATTTACGACCTTATTGGCAGGAGAAGGATAGGAGTGAGACAACTGCTGTAGAGAGGCGTGCGGAATATTTTGAGGAAAAATGTGGAGTGTTTTGTCCTCAGTTACATACAGGCAAAATCCTAGTTTATTGGGGACACAACAAATGAAAGATAACAAACTCAGATATATTAAAATTGTGTGTCCACATTAAATTACCTAATGTTTTTTTCATAAATGATGTACGAGTATTTATATAAAGGGTCTTTCAAATCGAGCGGTTTTTTATTTTTGGATTAAACACAGATGGCGTCGCAAACTTGCCTGGTCTTGTGATATTTGAGAAGTGTAATGTATGACATTCATAAAAATTGCGTCGTATACAATACAACAACGCGTTCAAATTGTTGAATTATTTTATGTATTGTAATCTCCAGAAACGGTGATGTTAATTGCCCACCAAGATCATGTGATCTGACACCGTTGGACGACTATTTTCTCTGGGGTTACGTGAAAAGCCAGGTCTATAAGAATGACCCCCGATCAATTCCTGAGCTGAAGGATGAAATTATTCGCGTTATTGGTGAGTTAAAATCGCAATTATGCCAAAATGTCATCGAAATTTTTGACAAAAGAGTGGACATCTGTGGAGCTGCAAGAGGTGGACATTTGGCGGGTATTTTTTTTTGTGTTTAAATGTCATACATTATTTTTCAATAATCAATAAAAAGCTTATTGAAATCAAAGCAAATTGTGTTTTATTCAAGAATTTAAAAAAATTAAATTACAAAACCGCTCAATATGAAAGACCTTTATAAGATTTTTCGTAATATACCTAGTCTTGCCATAAATTCTGTTACAAAGTGTTTGGACTATGATAAAGATTTTTCGTAATATACCTAGTCTTGCCATAAATTCTGTTACAAAGCGTTTGGATTATAATAAAGATTTTTCGTAATATACCTAGTCTTGCCATAAATTCTGTTACAAACTGTTTGGATTATAATAAAGAATTTTCGTCATATACCTAGTCTTGCCATAAATTATGTTACAAAGTGTTTGGATTATAATAAAGATTTTTCGTCATATACCTAGTCTAGCCATAAATTCTGTTACAAAGTGTTTGGATTATAATAAAGATTTTTCGTCGTATACCTAGTATTGCCATAAATTCTGTTACAAAGTGTTTGGATTATAATAAAAAACAGTGCATCTTACAAAATATTTATTATATTTTTAGACTTACACACATATCATCTTAAATGAAAACATACATCTTATTCAAAATGTCCTCCCCTTGCCTTCACACAGGCCTTAAAACTTGACGGCCAGTCGTCAATTGAAGTACGCACGATGCCCATTGGAAAATTGGCCACTGCTTTCTTCAATGATTGTTTCAGACTTTCCAAATTTGGATGTCGTCTGATACAGGCCATGTTCTCCAACACTGACCACAATTTGTAGTCCAGTGGATTTAAATGTGGGTTCCAGAAGGTCAATCTTCAGCTCTAATAAACTCTGGCGTATGAATTTCTAGCCATTGCTGGGTGGACTTTGCTTTGTGGGCTGGATCAGAATCTTGTTGAAAAATCCAATGACCTGAAATAAACATGGTCTCATTTAGAGGCTTGACACCTTTTCCAAATTGTCATTTTGTTGTGAATTTGCACTTGTCTTCACACCCTGAGCACAAAAATGTAGCTCAGTAACCCCTTCGTATGAGACACCCTACCAAACCATCACAGATCCTGGATGATGAGCTCTCTGAATTCTATGAATGACTTGAGCGGCCTCTCGAGAGCTATGTGCGTACACCCGATAATTTTGCTTATTATAATTTTAATCCATGTTGAAAATTTTTTTCATCGGAAAATATGATTTTGCGATGTATATTTTTTGCGTACCGGTGAATCAGTTGTTTAGCTCTAGTCTTCCTGATGCTCCTCAAAGATGGAGTAAGCAAATGTCCAGTGCTTCTCCGGTAAGCTTCCATATTTAGTTCCGATTTGATAATACGAGACATACTCCGTGTCGAAATACCCATCTCCCTGGACATTATTTTTTGTTTGCGGAGTGGATTTCTACGGATTCTGTTACTCACGGCTTTGATGACTGCTGGAGTTCTTACGATTCGCGGTCGACCACTTCTTTGCCGATCTTCAATACCTTAAGTATCTTTGAATCGATTAATAGTACGATATACAAACTGACGATTGATACCCAAAGATTTTAAAGTATTAAAAATGTCTCCCGGCGTCTTCCCAACTTTATGTAACGCAATTACTGCGATACGGTTTTCTTTATCGCCTTACTCCATGTTTACTGGTCAACGTTTAGTGACTAACTGATTATAGCAATAGCACAAGGGAGGGAGAATTACCTAAAAGAAGGTTTTAGGTTTTTACCTGCTATTGTTTAAATTTTTGTAAGTGTTTGAATTTGTGTAACAGTATTTATAACAGGACTATGTATAAATAAATAAATGTTTGAAAGAAGGCGGATTGAAGACATTAGAAATTTATACATGGATTAAATGGATGTTTTAAATACGAGGCGTATCCAGAAAGTAAGTGTACTGAGGCTCTCACGACCGGATGGATTTTATTTTCGACATGTTGGCTACACTTCCGTGTAGTCTGACCCTTCCCCTCCGCAACGAGACCGGTTCGAGGTCAGTACGTTGAGAAGTGTCGACTCGACAACACGTTTCGTGAAAAATGTCAAACCAATCTCCCGCCAAGTGCGAAATTTTGTAAAAAGGCAAAAGTTTTTGAGGCGCTGCAAACTCCATGGAGATGAATTTCTCCGCTCCATCGTTACTGGAGATGAAACTTGGGCTGCACACTACACGCCTGAAACCAAAAGGCAGTCTCAACAGTGACGTCACACCTCTTCACCCTCTGCCAAAAAGTTCAAAACCACAATTTCAGCCAAGAAAATCATGCCATCCGTGTTTTGGGACTGTCAAGGCATAATTTTAATTGAATATATATGTTCACGCCAAAACGCCGTGACGTAAAATCAGCTCAGATCCACGCGGACGGAGCATGACCGTCAAGTGATGTGGGGGTAGACCAGATGGCCATCCACGCGTGTGGCGAGTGTCATCCTCGAGACGGTCAGTCGCCATCCACGCGTGTCGGGAGTGTCATCGACCCGGACGAGTGTACAGTACAATTAAAAAGGTGACGATTTCTCACGTGACTCGAATTGGTGTATTTATGTACTCATATTACAAACGCGTGTGTTACGTGCAGTTGAAATTTACTATATGTGGGCCAGTACCCAGTGCTTATAGGATCAACCCAAACATTGTGATAAAATAAGTGTGGTGTACATACGTCAACCTTTTAGCTCGAAACGACTTCCGCGCCATCACCACTAAACCTGTAAGTACCATTTCCTTTCCCATCGTGTATTGGGTTTGGCGTAAGCCAAACCATTTGGTCCCTCGATCCACTTCCAGCCCAGGTATACAGTCCACTCAAAATCTTTCGAATATAGTCTCGAATCTCGTATAGCCCGCTTCGTCATAAACATTTTTTTTTTCTCAAAAAATCCTCAATAAAGTTAATTTTTTCGTCAAGTCCTCAAAAGCAATTTATGTCTATATAATTTCTTTCCAATTCATTCACAATGTTTTATTATACCTACAATAATTTATTTATTTATTAGTTTGAATTGAATAGTGAGTTTGCGATTATTTGATAGACAATAGATATTTTTGATTCAAATAGAGTTGGAAATCAGCACACACAAAACTCAAAAGCCTCAATCAAAATCGTTTTTAAGCCTACACACAATGACACACCTATGATTACGGCTACATCTCATATTTTGAAGAATGTTACTGGTTATTTGCCATTGAGCAAAGTTCCACATATAAGTCACGTGATGGACAAAACTCAGATCCCCCTAGCAGTTGAGAATTTTAATATACCAGCTCAAGTCGACCTTCTACTCGGTTCTGATGTTCTTGGCCGAGTTTTGGATGGTACTAAGGTCTCTTTGGGGCCCGGCAGGCCTATAGCCTTCGGCACGATCTTTGACTTTGCATTACTGGGACCAGTTCATACACTCAACTCATACCCTCAGCCCTCTCGGCTGGGATCAGCTCATACCCTCAGCCCCCTCGGCTGGGATCAGCCCATAAGCTTAGCTCAAATGCAGCTCAGCTCAAATCAGCTCATACACTCAACCCATACCCTCAGCCCTCTCGGCTGGGATCAGCTCATACCCTCAGCCCCCTCGGCTGGGATCAGCCCATAAGCTCAGCTCAAATGTAGCTCAGCTCAAATCAGCTCATACACTCAACTCATACCCTCAGCCCTCTCGGCTGGGATCAGCTCATACCCTCAGCCCCCTCGGCTGGGATCAGCCCATAAGCTCAGCTCAAATGTAGCTCAGCTCAAATCAGCTCATACACTCAACCCATACCCTCAGCCCTCTCGGCTGGGATCAGCTCATACCCTCAGCCCCCTCGGCTGGGATCAGCCCATAAGCTTAGCTCAAATGCAGCTCAGCTCATACTCTCAGCCCTCTCAGCTCATGCGTTTCAGCTCAAACTCATGCTTCAGCTCAAACTCAACTCAGCCCAAACTCGGCTAATACCCTCAGCCCTATCAGAGGGTATCAGTCAAACTCAACTCAGCTCAAATGATAATGCCCAAGAATGATAGAGCCCAGGAATGATAGAGCTCAGGAATGATAGAGCCCAAGAATGATAGAGCTCAGGAATGATAGAGCCCAAGAATGATAGAGCTCAGGAATGATAGAGCCCAAGAATGATAGAGCCCAAGAATGATAGACGCCACTCAAACTCAACTCAGCCCAAGCTCGGCGCATACCTTCAGCCCTATCAGAGGGTATTGGCGCCACTGGGGCCAAACTCAGCCCAAACTCGGCTCATACGCCACTCAAACTCAACTCAGCCCAAGCTCGGTGCATACCCTCATTCCTATCAGAGGGTATCGGCGCCACTGGGGCTCAACTCAGCCCAAACTCGGCTCATACGCCACTCAAACTCAACTCAGCCCAAGCTCGGCGCATACCCTCAGCCCTATCAGAGGGTATCGGCGCCACTGGGGCTCAACTCAGCCCAAACTCGGCTCATACGCCACTCAAACTCAACTCAGCCCAAGCTCGGCGCATACCCTCAGCCCTATCAGAGGGTATCGGCGCCACTGGGGCCAAACTCAGCCCAAACTCGGCTCATACGCCACTCAAACTCAAACTCAGCCCAAACTCAACCCACTCAAACCCGGCCCAGCGCAAACTCGGTTCATATCTTCGGCCCTCTCAGCATATGCTTCAACTCAAAGTCAGCTCAGCCAAGTGCAATTCATTTGTCTCTCAAACGCAGCTCATGTATATCTCAAACACAACTCATTTGTCTCTCAAATGCAATTCATTTGTCTCTCAGACGCAGCTCATTTATATCTCAAACAAAACTCGTTTATCTCTCAAAACACAATTCATTTGTCTCTCAAACGCGGTTCACTTGTCTCTCAAAACACAATTCATTTGTGTCTCAAGCGCGGTTCATTTGTCTCTCAAACGCAGCTCATGTATATCTCAAACACAACTCATTTATCTCTCAAACACGATTCATTTGTCTCTCAAGCGCGGTTCATTTGTCTCTCAAACGCAGCTCATGTATATCTCAAACACAACTCATTTATCTCTCAAACACAATTCATTTTTCTCTCAAATGCAATTCATTTGTCTCTCAGACGCAGCTCATTTATATCTCAAACAAAACTCATTTATCTCTCAAAACACAATTCATTTGTCTCTCAAACGCAGTCCATTTGTCTCTCAGCCCACACTTCATTTATTTCTCAGCGCTCAATCCTATCTCCACACCCTTCAAACCCGCTCTAAATGGCTTTCACCATCCTCCCCTCCTCAAATCGGAGAGCTCGTCCTAATAAAGGAGGACAACTTGCCGGCACTGAAATGGCGACTTGGACGCATCACCCGCACCATACCTGGCAAAGATGGAGTGCCACGTGTTGTGGATCTGGATACAACCAGTGGACACTTGAGAAGGCCGGTTTCAAAGCTAGCCCGGTTCCCGTTGGAGGTTCTCCCGCCCCCCCAGGATGTTCACGCCAAAACGCCGTGACGTAAAATCAGCTCAGATCCACGCGGACGGAGCATGACCGTCAAGTGATGTGGGGGTAGACCAGATGGCCATCCACGCGTGTGGCGAGTGTCATCCTCGAGACGGTCAGTCGCCATCCACGCGTGTCGGGAGTGTCATCGACCCGGACGAGTGTACAGTACAATTAAAAAGGTGACGATTTCTCACGTGACTCGAATTGGTGTATTTATGTACTCATATTACAAACGCGTGTGTTACGTGCAGTTGAAATTTACTATATGTGGGCCAGTACCCAGTGCTTATAGGATCAACCCAAACATTGTGATAAAATAAGTGTGGTGTACATACGTCAACCTTTTAGCTCGAAACGACTTCCGCGCCATCACCACTAAACCTGTAAGTACCATTTCCTTTCCCATCGTGTATTGGGTTTGGCGTAAGCCAAACCAATATATATGCCTCAAGGGGAGACCATCAACTCTGCAAGATACTGTGAGACCCTAAAAAATTGCGGAGGGCGATTCAGAACAAGAGGAGAGGCATGCTGACAAAGGGAGTCTGCCTGCTGCACGACAATGCAAGACCACACACGGCCAACGTCACGAAGGAACTGCTCGCCTCGTTTAAATGGGATGTCCTGAATCATCCCGCGCATTCCTTTGACCTAGCGCCTTCAGATTACTATCTCTTTACCTCCCTGAATCTGCACATGGGTGGAAAAAGGTTTTCAACCGACGAGGAGGTAAATGAGGAGGTGGAGAAGTGGACGGAGGGGTTGGCGGGAAACTACTTCGAGGAAGGCATCAAAAAGTTGATACCCCGCTTCACCACCTGCATTGAGAGGAATGGCGACTATGTCGAAATATAGCTTACATATGTACTACGGTAACCACGTATTTTTTTTGTTTAAATAAAAAAAATTGTAACCTACAAAAATTCAGTACACTTAGTTTCTGGATATGCCTCGTACGATGAAGAACGGATCTCCAAGATGGTTTGACCATATAGAGTGAATGACTAAGCGAGTATACAAAAAAGTCCAAGACGTGCGTAGAACAGATAGACCGAGGAAAACGTGGTTGGACCGAATGGATCAAGTTTTGAAGTAAGGTCAAGTGAGAAGGATTAGTAATTGCGCATGACAAGATGTATGAATGTGGAGGAGGCGAAAATTGTGTACTTGGATTAAAAAATTTGAAGATCGTATTATATCTGCCTTTACCGCAAGGGACACGGCATAAGTATACATATGTGTACAGTACCCGGCGGTAAGTAATACACATCGGGCACAAAGAAAGAGAGTGTCGGCCATAATCGGCTAACTTCGGCTTTGTAGAGCGTCGTCTCTGTTATTCATACACGTGTTCCGTCGCGAGACTGTTAGCGCATCGTGTGATAGAGACGACGCTCTACAAAACCAAAGTTGGCCTATTATTGCTAGTTAGCTGACAGTCTCTTAAGCCCGATCTGTATTACTTACCGGCGGGTACTTGTATGTATGGTATGCGACCCTCTTAATTTCATGAAAAATATGAGCTAAGAAATAAAAGTAAATTTAATTTTAAAAACCTCATCAGAAGGCGGCAGTACTTCAACGAAACATAACAAACATTCTTACCAAGTATTTGTGTGTTATTAATTTCTCATTAATTTCACAGGCTTTTAAGTAAGCTTTGTTATTTTTTATGTTCTTTGATAAGTCTGAAATCTTTTGTATTTTTTTTCTTTTTTAAATATTCTTTGTCTGAGATTTGAGTATTAATGTAATGGAGCGGAATAAATGCGTGTCTTGCTAAGAATATTTGGTTTTACAATGCATGAGGTACTCAACCGGTGTTATGCGTACTGTATTTGTTTATTTAAAAAAAAAAAAAATATTTACACATGACAAGAAATGTACATAATTTGCAAAAAAATAACAGGTAATTTAATTTGGACAGTTTTAACACGTTCACTGCATATAAAAAGATGCTGAAAATCGCGAATTTTTGAAAACCCATAACTTTGTTAAAAATCAAATTCTACTTTCTATTGAAACATCATATACAAGTGTATTCCTTCGTGTCTTCAAAACACATGAAACCGGCGACAAATCCTTATCGGGAGACGTTTATGAGTGCACTCAACATTCAAGGATATTTTGTATGGACACGGGAGCCGTCGTGGTCGACGCAGTGAACGTGTTAATGTATCTGGATTTGTTGTCTTTCATTTGTCGTGTCCCCTGTAAACTAGGCTTTTGCCTGTATCTCACTGAGGATAACTGTATGATTGAAAGGCTTGAAAGAGAAAGACCAATGAAAGTCTATTGCTTAATTAAGTGAAATATGTTTTGAATAAATGCAGGGGAAGTGCGTGTATAGAGCAAAATATATGGAGCGACAATGTATGATAAAATACGGAGTTAAGTGATAATGAATTAATGTGAACTTAAGGTATAATGTGAACTTAATGATGATGACCTCTTTGCCCTAGTTGGTAAGACGTCTCTCTCCCAACCCGGATGTAGCGGGTTCAAATCCCGCGGGAATACAATCAATCTGCAGTGAGACTCTGGAATCAGTTACAAACCAATATAAGACTCGTTCCGTCTTTGGCATACTTTAAGAAGCGTCTAATAAAATTTAATTTCTAGTCAGTAAAATAACGTGTTTCATTCCTGATTTTTCTTTTCCTTTCCTCTCCACCATCCCTTCCTTTCCTTTTGATTGATGATATCTCACTTTATATGGAAAATAATGTTCGAGTGATTGACCGTCTTTGTGGGGTTCGTGGGCATATGCTCACGTATGTGTTTATGGATTTCGTGGAGATGGATAGTTATTTTAATGATTTATGCGACCACATAACTGGTTGGTTGGAAGAGATTGCCGCCTGGCAATAAGCCCGCCAGATTGTATTTGCAAGAAGTGTGTTAAATAAATAAATAAATCTTTTTTTAAAAAGGATTCCAGTCTAGTTTTCACTTAAGGCCACTTAAACATTTTTCTGGTTGATTGGAAGAGATTGCCACGTCAATAAGCCCGCCAGATTGTACTGCATGTAACGAAAGTGTAATACATACTATGTGTTAAGTAATGTAAAGAAGAGCACGCTGAGATGGTTTGGGCATGGGGTACGAATGAATTATGTAAGATTAAAAAAACAGATATACGAGTATAGTGCAAATGTGAGTGGAAGGCGCATGAAAGGAAGACCAAGTGAAGTATAGATGGATTAAGTTAATGATATTCTGAAAGAAAGAAACGTAAAATATCAGAGTAATGGTAGAAGTTGTATAAGAAGGTATATAGATGTATGATGTATGCCAAAATAAGAAAGTCTGGCGCTCTGTACTTTATGCCTACCTCAACAGGGAAATGGCGTGATTGTTTGTGTGTGTTTATATTTGGAAAGTAGGAAACGTTGCAAGTTAGAGAAATTGTAGGAGTTGTATGAAGGTGTGTGTGTGTGTAGAAGAAACGAAGGATGTATTGATGATTTGTGCTGAGAAAAAAATCCTGCCGCTCTGTTCTCTTTGCCTTTCCCGATAGGGAAATAGCGTATTGTGTGTACCATATGCAATGCTGCAGAAAGCACACTGACAGAATTAGAAAACATGTTGTTAAGTGCAGAAAATCGTTGTGTACGAAATTATTTTAATTTTCCTCGAAACGATTCCGGGAGGCTGTGGGATGAGACGGGACCCTGGCCCTGCTCTGCTGGGTCATCTCACATCCGCGTATTATATTATAAAGTGTCATGAACACGGCACGATATATCGTCGCGCCGGCCCGCTGGCACAGGATCGCTTTTCATACATCCTAATCCTGTCCTTTTCAAGCAGTGGCACACAAACTGTATAATTCGAAAGAAATACCGGCCTGTAAATATGAAACCGGAATTTGCTCATAGATGTCTCTAGTTGTCAATGTAGTGACTGTCAAATCGCGTCATTGGCGCCTTTTTCTTGTGTTTATATTTGTCAAAGACTTTTAACTCACAACAATACAAGTTTAATACAACTACATATGTTTTCATAGCGTTGAACATGTCCGTTTTTGTGCCTGAAAACTACGATTTGCGGACAGCATTGATTTTCTGTTACCATTTGAAGAAAATTGCTGCAGAATCGCATCGAATGCTTATCGAAGCTTACGGTGAGCATGCTCTTCGTAAATCACAGTGCTTTGAGTGGTTTAAAAAATTCGAAAGTGGTGATTTTGACGTGAGAAACGAAGAACGTGGAAGACCACCGAGAAAGTTTGAAGACGCCGAATTGCGAGCATTGTTGGATGAGGATGACGCTGAAACGCAACAACAACTCGCGAATCAATTAAATGTGAAATGTGAAGTATAAAAAAAATCCGGTTTTATATTTACAAACCTGATATATTGTATTTTTGTGGTTTTCTTGGAAAAAATAGTGCGGTGGTTTCCCATCACCTTCCGTACCGTAGTAAATGTTTAAGGAGTTGTATACATGTTGTATGTATTGTGAGGACGAATCCGCTTTTTTTTTAATGTTGTATTTTTCCCCATATTCAATAAAAGGAAATATTTTTTATTGTCCTGCGAATTTTCTTAGAATGGGATTAGACCTGTATATATTATTTTATTAATGTTTTATGTTTCTTTCTTTTCAGGTAAGCGGAAGTTTACCCTGTTGTCTATTCATCCCTTACATTTTTCGACGGACGCAGTGAGTATTCAAATCTAGCATTGAACTAACAGACATACAAATCACAACCTCATTTCCCTGTTGGGGTAGACAGATATGAAAGAGCGCTAAACTTTAAATCCATACAGATTTTTCTATTTCTCTTACTCCTTTTTCTTTCAAAATTTCATTAACTTAGTCGAACCATACATTGTTCGGTCGTCCTCTATCACAACTCCCTTTTAAGTTTGCATTACAAATTTACGTTGTCAGTTTTTCGTCACTTACCCGTTCAATATGTCTGACTCAACATGGTCTTTTTCACCCTACTTACCTCATCAGTTTACATTCATTCTTGATAATAACATTTCTTTTTCTACCTTACCATGAATTCTCAGTGTATGTATCTCGACTGTATACCATATACTCGGCTCCTTTTATCAATTTTCTTGCTTGTCTCTTCCTCCTCGAAGGTTGCGACTTCGATTCCTGTTGGAACGATAATACCAAGAAATTACGAGCATTTTCCGATGAATCCACATTTCAAAATCTAATTCTGAGCGTTCTTTGATGAATCCATATTTCGAAATCCAATTCTAAGCATTCCCCGATGAATCGCCATTTCGAAATTCAATTCCGGACAATCTCCGATGAATCTACTTCTATAAATCCGATCTGGGCGTTCTCCAATGATTCCGCATTTCGGAATCCAATTCTGAGCATTCTCTGATGAATCAGTAATTCGAAATCCAATTCTAAGCCGATGATCCTACATTTCGAAATTCAATTGTTGGTGTTCTCCGATATTCCTACATTCCGAAATTCAATTCTGAGCTCTCTCCCATGAATCCTTATTAATTATACTGTACAAGATTATTTTCAATTACTAAAATTATTTATTCCTCGCCCTCCACCTCAAAACAGGTCCTATCCTTATCAACCCGTGTCCTCCCTCCGCCGAGTATGGACCACTCTTTTCACACGAAACTATTGTGGACCGCCTGCCTCTGCATACTGCCGGAGCCAGCAGTGTAGTATGACATAAATTAGATTTAAGGCGTAAAATTTATTTTTGATTGAAATTTATGTCCCAGTATGAAATTTTTATATTTTTCCAAACGTTTTAAAACGCTAACCCGCCCGGTCGTGTCAGGGTACCTGAGAATTTGAAATATATTTGTGATCTAGGCGTTAAAAGGAATTTTTGCTATCAAAATACTCAGAATGAATGGAGCTAAATCATAATTAAGAACTCTATTTTAGTAAACCCATAATTAATAAATGAGTTTTAACTAATCTGCTGTAGCCTTAAGTTAAGCAGTTATTTGTTTATAAAACGCTATTTTCGCGTTGCTTTACAGCACTATAAAATTGATGAGATTACTTTTGTTTTAATATATTGACTACTATTTGCTCGCAGGGTTCTCTCTCTCTAACTTGGCATCATTATTCCCACATGGTGGTGGGGTCTGCCCTTCCAATAATTCGCCGCCACTTCGGCCGATCCTGTGGATCCTCCGGAGCGATATTGGCGTCCCTCATGTCCCGCCTAACTACCTCGCGCCACCCGCGCTTGTGTCTTAAGTGTCTGCGCCCTGTTTCCTATATACTCTGGCGGTCTTCTGCTGACGTGTCCATACCATCGCAGCCTGCTCTCTTGAATCTTGTCAGATATGTCGCGTACACCTAGACTCCCACGGACGTAGGAGTTTCGGATCCTGTCAAGCCTTGTGACACCACACATCCATCCCAACATTTTCATCTCAGCTGTCTGTATGGCACGGACGTGGCTTAGGGAGGTATTCCAGGTTTCTGAGCCATATGTGAGCACATGCCGAATGACACTCTTGTAAACTAGCCCCTTGAGTTTGACGGGCATCTTTTTATCACAAGTCACACCCGCGACCTCCCGCCATTTCAGCCAAGCTGGGGATATTCGGTGCTGAACATTTGAATCTAGGTCTGCTGATGAGTGGATCATGGTCCCCAGGTACTTGTACTCCTGACACCTTTCTGTTTGTTGGCCACTGATGTTGATTGGCGTTGTGTCTGTGCCAGGGTCATTCTGAACCATATACATGGTTTTTGAGACGCCTAGCTTCAGTCCAGTTTTTGCTCCCAGTTGTGCTGATCATTAATGTTTTTAAGCATCTCGTGCTGTAAGTCCTTATATATTTGCCTTGCCTGCCATATTTTCTTCTGCCTTTTGTTAGATTAAACTGATGTAGCATCGATATTCTGGTGTTTCGTACTAGCCTGTGTTGGTCTGGACACGTGGTTCACATGGAGTACAGACTCCCGTAATAGTGTGAAACTATCAAAGGCAGAAATAATAAGTAGGGTCCAACAAGCAAGAGTTGCTTTTAACAACAAATCCAATATATTTGAATCTAACATTGATATCAATGTTAGGAAGAATTTAGTGAAAACTCTTGTGTGGAGTGTGCTGCTGTATGGCTGCGAAACGTGGACCATCAGCCAGAGCGAGTCCAGGCGTCTGGCTGCCTTTGAGATGTGGTGCTACAGGCGCATGGCCAGGGTCCATTGGTCAGATCACATCCGAAACGACGAGGTATTGAGCAGGGCTAGAGGAACAAGGCAACTCCTAAAGAGAGTTGCCCAACAACGATCTAGTGGGATAGGCCATAACATCAGGCACCCAGGCCTACTCCTTACCATCGTCAAGGGAATGATTGAGGGCAACAACCATAGAGGCCGCCCTAGATATAGCTACATGGACCGGGTGATCCGGGATGTGCGCTGTGGCAGCTACCAGGAGATGAAGAGACTGGCGGATGACAGAGATGAGTGGAGGGATCGAGTGCTTGGTGCAGACCAATCCTAGGATTGTAACCTAGATATAGCTACATGGACCGGGTGATCCGGGATGTGCGCTGTGGCAGCTACCAGGAGATGAAGAGACTGGCGGATGACAGAGATGAGTGGAGGGATCGAGTGCTTGGTGCAGACCAATCCTAGGATTGTAACCCGGAAAAAAAACACATGTAATGCTTTTATATCAAGGAAAAAATATTTTAAGAGAAACCGTAATCATTTATAAAATATATTTTTAATTAATTTCTAATCTGTCGGTTATCAACGCTTGACATAATTGTTATTATCCTTCGTCAAAAGTAAGACAATCTTCTTTAAGTTCGTGTGAAGTAAGGCCGGACTTCTCCCCGTCTAATAATTGCCGTTAGGACTTCCTCAAGGAAGTTGCTTTGGCCCTATAAGCCACGTTCGAGGGTCTGGAGGGAGGACCAATCACCAAGTTTGCTTTTAAAGCCTCCCCGATGGCAGGAAATTGGAAAGTTAGGACTTTGAAACTACTCTGGCGAGGATGAAGGGGTGGGGGAGGATTAATAGAGCAGGAGGCACTATTTCCTTTCCCCCCCTCATAGGGAGTATTGATAAAATGGAATATTTCTTACACTGTTTCTGAACGCTTGAAGAAAGAGCAATATATGTTTAATGATATGCGAGTATTACTTGAAATACAGTTTTTATTACTTTTTATGTTTAACCTTTCCCTTCCTGTGCTAAAAACATTTGCCCGTTCCGGTGTT
This sequence comes from Odontocerum albicorne, assembly GCA_949825065.1. Classification (NCBI taxonomy): domain Eukaryota; kingdom Metazoa; phylum Arthropoda; class Insecta; order Trichoptera; family Odontoceridae; genus Odontocerum; species Odontocerum albicorne. Next base: position 32,613,149 of record OX463859.1, on the reverse strand, counting down.
GTGTGTTCAATACACATGTAAAAATGAGCGATCTAAAATCGTAACAATAACAATATTCATAGCCAATCGCTTAAATTAATAAAATTTTAAGTCAAAAGTGATAATAATTGAAATTTTATTGTTGAAAACCACCTCTACCCAAAGCCGCCGACCTACTGAGCGAGAGAACCGAGCGAACTGAGATTATATTTCTTGCGTTCCCATATACCGAAGAAGAGTGAAAGTGAGACGTGAATAGCGTCGCTTACTCACTCATAACGGTTTTTTTAGAATGAATATACCTACGTCACACACTGGCACACGTTTGATTGTATTGGTGAATTTATTCCCGATATTCACAAAATATCTTTGATATAGCCGATAAGTGCTAATTATTATTAATATCATTTTTTTTTCATTCAATGCATAAATGTATTACGGAGGAACACCTAAAATCTGAATCCAGTATTTATTATATTTATATAGAGATATTAAAGTTTTTAGAAGCAATGTGTACTAGTTACACATCACAGGACAGGAAGGGTTAATGAACACTCGTGAAATGCAATCTTCATAAGAAATTGAAGTCAACTCTTATGTCGAATCCCTTCCTTACGGAAACCACACCTTGCATTCAGAAATTGTTTTATTAGTCTTCATTTATTCATTTCACGTGCCCAAACCATCTCAGAATACTTATGTTCATCTTACTCAACACATCAGCGTTAAGTTCACATTCATCCTTCATTGCGTATTGCCATGTATTTCTTTAGGCGCACACATTTATTCGATTTTATTTTATTTATTGTATTTTTCACATGACAAGAAATATGCATAATTTGCGAAAAAAAAACTGGTAATTTAATTTAGATACACAATTTTAATGGATTTAGATTTGTTGCCTTTCATTTGTCGTGTCCCCAATAAACTAGTATTTTGCCTGTATCTCACTGAGGACATACTACCTTGATCAAAAAGTTTTAGGACCGCCCATCATGTGGCGCTGTCAGTCACGCGATTGGAATTCTTTTTAAGGAGGACTTGAACATCGTTTATGGATCCGCTCAATCCGGACATTTTGGTTAGTGATTTGGGCCTCGGACGTGTCGCTGCAAAACTGGTTCCGAAAGACCTCAGTTTCATGCAAAAAAAGGATCGCGTTGAAATCGCGAAAGACGTGATTTCCATGAGTTTTTGACCAAAAACAACACGAATACTATCCAGCAGCCTTCGAATTCACCTGATCTGGCTCCCTGCGACATTTTCCTGTTCAACCGACTTAAAAACCGCTTCGCGGAACGCGTTACGGCACCCGAGAGGATGTCATGAAAAAATCGAAGACGGCTCTGATGGACATACCGAAAATTGAGTACCAGCGGTGTTTCGAGGATTGGATCAAGCGCTGGCGTAAGTGCGTTGCAGTCGATGGGGAGTACTTTGAAGGGGACCATATCGATTTTGATGAATAAACTTGTTTTTTCGATTTTATGAATAAAGTCCTAAAACTTTTTTAACAAGGTAGTATGGCATGAAAAAATAAATCGATACTTCTTTCCGATTTTTGATTTTATAAAACCCCGTTGCACATTCTCATCAACCTGACAAACGGTGACACTCAATTACATATGTATACATCACGCGAAATCAGATTCCTTTCAGTTTTTTGTCACATCCACGTTTCACTCCCATATGTCAAAGTTAGTACTCAAATATTGTTGTGGACTATTATCTTAGCAGGTCTTGATACTGTACTGCTCCAATATGTTTTAATGCCCAATGGGACTGTTCGATATTCTTCCTAACTCTTCCATCATCTTAAAAAATAACATACTATCTTAATAGCAGAATCCTTGCTCTAAATCTTTCTTTATAAATAGGCCAAAACCCATACGTTGGTTGTCGTCAAAGAAAGAATACGAGAATTGAATTTTGAATACAAGAGAGCGAGAGAGGAATACTTGGATTCTCTCCGAAAGTAATTCGAAAATTGAATATCAGTGGGTCCGTGATACTGAACGAATTTTAAATACCTAGCTAACAATTTTTGAACCGGTGTTAAAGGGGACGATGTATAAATGATATATATAAACAAATTTTACATTTATGAATATATATTTTCATAAATGTAGAATTTGTTTTACTTCCGTGAATATTTCACGGGCTGCAACTATTCTTTCTTTATTCGCCCATATATCGCATTTATTTTTTCCTTCGAACTTTTTTACCACCATGACTTTCAATTTCGCAACAATCATTCTCAGGCCAGCCGTCGTGCGAATTGAAAAAAATATCGATTAAATTAGGGTTAATAAATATTTTTCTCTTTTGTACATGTGTTTTTTTTATCGAGAAAGCCGCCAATCTCGAGCGAAGGTTGTAGCAAGGATTTTTACGATTCCCAGAAAGACATTATTCAATTTCCCCAGTCCTTTGCCGCTTTATTGAATAATATTTCGTGTGTTGCTTCTGTTTCGGTTTTTGCTGCTTTCCTTTTCATATTTCTCTCATGTTACATTCAGGTCGCTTGAATTATTTATAAGCTTCAAATATTCTAACATAGATGTTCGGTACATTTGTTATTTTTTTCACAATTCTTTTGTAACTTTTCTTATTTGCAATGTGAAGGGAATGGCATAAATATTTACTTTAGTTGACTTCTATTGGCTCTCTCTTTTTTTTGGCCGGGGCCACATTGTGATTATTGCAATATATATTATAATTTCTTGTTATCTTGCCCTGATTTTATGAGCCTCTCTGATCGACGAATAAAAGCAAACTGGATGATAATATCAATAAAGTTGTACAGCACCGGTACAAATACTGTAAATTAGGCGGATCGCTGCCATTCAATCCTCGGAGATTCCGGTTCACTTCTTGCATTTTCGGTGAAGAGATTCCTTTTTGGCAGGTAGAAGTTTGTCGAAATAAAAACACAACTGATGTTCCAGTAGATCAGAATATTTTTTTTCCGTTTTCCGTTATTTATGTGCAGCCCATCGACTATCGTAAGCCTCTTGATTCTACTGTGTTTTCCGTCACGGTTTGCTAGCGCCACGCATAACACGTTCTGTCTGCGTGTAGGGGGTGTCCGATCACCTATAGTGAATACTTGCGAAGGTAATGCATAAGGAATATTTTAATACAATATGTACAAGTATGTGTATAAAGTCACAAGCAATAAAACACAGATGATACATTGCAATACAACAATGTACAATTATAATTTCAAAAACAATTTTATAAATTATATTTCCTAATTTCTGTGATGCATACGTCCGGTACAAAATTAATAGCATACTTTGTCCGAAACTCCTGGAATTGATTAATTTACGAGTTCCAGCAAGAATGATCATGCTGCAAGGCACACTTCTTTGTAAGAATTCATCTCCCTGTCATATAGATAATGACTGTAAACCCCGACTATCATGATAGCCCTTGACAGAGCCTCTCCATACTTGCGCGATCGAAGGTTTTATTTGTAAATAAATTATCTGTGTTGTGTGTAACTATTAATTAATTTCTTGAGAGTATTCTTTTGAATAAAAAAATCAAATAAGCATGTTTCTGATTGGTTGCAAAAATTGATAATAATCCCGCAGATTGGATTCTGTGAACTTCTTTATTTGATCCATCCGTCTTATGGACCATCTTCATCTTGTTCTCAACTGTTCCTGTGATAACCAGGTTTTCCAAACTTTCATCATTCTTTCTAGCAACATGCCTTAATTTCGTTAGATTTCTGTTTCTGCGTAGTGTCGAAAGTCTTTCGGTTATCTCCAATTCTTGGACGATAGAGACATTAATGCTCCTTGCAGTGTACAGAATACGGAGCATTTGCCTTCAACAAAATTTAATCCTTTGTTTTATCATTCTGTCGTGTAGCTCATGACTGAGCATCGTGACTCCTATAATATTCTTTGACGACTCCTTTTCACCCATCCCTGCACTCCGCAGTTCGAAGAATAGTCGTTAAGAGTAGTTCTGGTGCGTTTCTCACTTAGTCATTCCAACGCATTGAGCCTCCTCCTCGTGTGCTTCGTCCTTCCATGCTTTCAGTGACCACAAGTCTCTCCAAACTGTCTTCTTTGCCACGAGAAATGTGTTCAAAGGATTGAAGAACTCGTCTTAGACATATTGTCGACAATCTCTCAGTGATTTTCAATTATTTGAGAACGGATATATTTGTTCGTCTTGCCGTCCATGGAATTCGTAACATCATAGAACGAATTATTGTGTTGATTCTCCCTTAGAATTGTCATCTAATCGAATTGAAACGAAAATCATCTTTGACAAAATTTGTTATGCGGATAATATGCCAAAACCACTGGGACTCATTATTCCCATCACGTGATATTGGAGTAAGCAGAAGGAAAAAACAGTTCTCTTCTCTATTCTATCCTGGCACACTTATTTCGCTTCTCTTACGTCTATAACCCTCTTCATCCACAATCTCCTCTAATAAAGGCTTCACTCAGGATTTAATTAGTTGATTTGATATAAACCAGACGTGGGCAAAGGCGGCTCCGAGAGCCGCATGCGGCTCTTTGTTGGGTTAAGTGCGGCTCCCAATGTCTCTTTTAAAAATATAGATACTTTATTTCCCTATTATACTTGTATTTTCTCGATTTTCCTTTCTAAATGTTGTAAGTGACAAGATGCGCTTGTATGAATGCAACTGTCAAACACGCAAGTATTGGTGTATACGTGCGTGCTGTGATTTCAATGTGTAGGGTACGCGCGCATCTCCTGCCTCTTTATGTGCGCAAACCGTATTCTGCGCTATTTTTATATTTTCTTATAAGTGTATTTTTTATACTTTATATAGGAATTAAGATTAGTGTAGAATATGTAATAAATTTGAATTAGTGTATTTAATACTACGTGAGAACGTGACTATGGCGTGGCTCTTTATATATATGAAAATCCAGAATGTGGCTCTCGTTGACCTCATCTTTGCCCACCCCTGATATATACCTATATAGGGGCCAGATTGGAGAGGCAGGTGTCGTATTTCCCTTTTTTCGTTGCCACAGTTCCGCGCTTTTATGTTTTTACTATGGTATTCGTTTCATTGGGTTAAAAGAATTTATATGTTATTTCACATTTTATCGATACCCCCAAGGATCAATTGTATCCTAGGAATTTTTCACTAATTAGATATTTTTCACTAATTAGATATTTTTCACTAATAAGATATTTTTCACTAATTAGATATTTTTCGTATGATTTCGTTTCATTTATAACTTTTTATACGATAAAAGCAAGCTTTTCACAATTTTTTTTGAATCAGTCTTCCTAGCTGTACATTTTTCTTCTTAAATAATTGGGTATAGCACTGTTTCCCTACTTCTGGGACCACTTTTGGCAAGTGCTTCTTAACTAGCTCAACCTATTGAAGAGATAAGGGAGATTGAGAGAGACCAATTTCGCTAACAAAAGCGGTAACTGAGTTCGTAGATGCAGATGTAAAATCGTCTAAGAGTATAGTAAAACCAGTCTTGAAGTGAATCCGCCAGGAATCAAACCAGGTGCGCTGGCTTGTTTAGCGTGAATGCTAACCGTTAGAACACGGCCGTCGATAAACCATCATTAAATTCATGTACATCATTATACTCACTATCATCATCGTCATTATCATCACCATCATAATCATTATCTTCATCATCAATTATCATAATCCTTATCATTACCATTATAACCATCATTACTATCACCACTATCATAATCCTTATCATCACCATTATAACCATCATTACTATCACCACTATCATAATACTTATCACCACCATTATAACCATCATTACCATCAATACTATCATAATCCTTATCATCACCATTATAACCATCATTACTATCACCACTATCATAATCCTTATCATCACCATTATAACCATCATTACTATCACCACTATCATAATCCTTATCATCACCATTATAACTATCATTACTATCACCACCATCATAATCATCATCATTATCATCACCCTCTCCTTTTTACGGCATTCATCTACAACGCTTTCGTTTTTACCGCATTCATCTACATTTCATAACTTTTTTGCCACGTCCAAATTTTACTTCCATACATCAAGGTGGGCACTAATACACAATTATGTATAGTCATTTTAGCTACTGTTGATATTGCGCGGTTATTGTATATTATATTAAGTGCTCCATTTACCTTGCACCTTGTCGCTAGTCTTCTTTCACTGGCCTTTCACGGATACTTATTTGAAACAACGCATTTTTCTACGTGTATTTCATTTCAACGTATAAATCGAACCGACCTGCCTTTGGAAATGTCAGGTAGAGCAATCACACTGTTTAACCGTGTGTGTCCTCCTACATACGTATTTCATGTGTCGCTCAGCTCTTTCAAGAAAAAAATCTTAAATTTAGCGTAATACTTGAAATTATGTATTTTTTATGTTATTTAACCTTCTATGTTTTCTCGTAATGTTTCAGTGTAACCTAGGTATATATTTTTGTTATTGTTTTTTATCAAATAAGTCTTAAAATTTTGAATTGATTAATTCATGTTTTTTGTACTTGTTAACGTTTGGTGCTTGTACAAATAAGGGAAATCTGTTATGTACAAAATACATGAAAAAATAAATAAATGGAGCTTAGTGATAAATTGAGTTTCAATTGCCGATCACCCGTGCATATACTGCCCAGATAACAGAACTTGTCAATGTGCTCTAGTTTCTCTGATAAATGATCGAAAACACTGTACGTTGTAAGAAAATGATTTTTTTTTAAACTTGTTCTATGTACATATATCACGGTTAAGGGAATCGTTCAGAAACGCGCGCTTGTGTAACTAAAGTGCGAACTATCAGAAACTAGGGACCGGCAAATGTAAATAAAGTTGTAATAAACTCTACCCTTTTAGATTAAAAAGAAGAGACAGTTTCAGCGCGAAGCCTTCGGAGCCCTACAGTGACGGTAATGTGACCTTTGCTCATCGCAGAGGACGTAATGGCTTATAAATTGCAGACAATCGGCCAATAAAGGCGCCGGGCCCCTCGCTATACTGCCGTAAATAAGATTCGCATCTAAATGGACGCAACGCTCGCGTAATGGACTCAGAGATTGGTGGGACATTTTCTAAGTTTTTTTTTACAACTTTTTGAAATCATGCATATACAGTGTGGTCCACGAGTTGCGTTCCAATTCTCCTATTCGAGGAGCTTTTGTGGATCTCTTGACTTCAATGCTTGCAAAAACGGAATTTTTATACGGAAAGAGGTGCAAATCTCTTCTAGAAGTGAAAGGTACGAGTATAACGAAAATTTGTATTCTGTAACCCAGAATGTAATGTTTTTTTTATATTGTATATATGCTTGTTTTTACATCGTATGTATTGGCCTTTCCTGCTCACCGCTCGTCTTTTTTAACGTCATCCTAGACTGTCCATGCAGTGAGCCTCTGGAATCGGTTACAAACCAATATAAGACTCGCTCCGTCCTTGGCATGCTTTAAAAAGCAACTGAAAAAAACTCTTAATTTCTAGTCAGTAAAATAACGTGTTTCATTCCTGATTTTTCTTTTCCTTACCTCTCCACCATCCCTTCCTTTCCTTTTGATTGATGATATCTCACTTTATGTGAAAAATAGTGTTCGGGTGATTGCCCGTCTTTGTGGGGTTCGTAAGCCGTAAACTCACGTATGTGTTTATGGATTTCGTGGGGATGGATAGTCATTTGAATGATTTATGCGACCACGTAACTTACTTCATTTACTTTTGTCTGGTTGGTTGGAAGAGATTGCCGCCTGGCAATAAGCCCGCCTATTGTGTTTGCAATAAAAGTGTTAAATTAATAAATAGATAAGTATGTAGGCTGGACATTATGAGATGGGCTATTGATTTATTCGAAATGATGATGTACAACAAGGGTTGACTCACGTGGTAATACTTATGTTTTCAGTAAGATACAGGCAAAAATAGTTTACTGGGGACAACAAACGAGAGACAATAAATCCATATATGGTAAATTGAGTGTGACATACATACATACATATGATCACGTCGTGTCTCATGCGGGGTAGGCAGAAATAACAGATCTCCAAACTTTTATATCCAGGCACATGACTTTCGTTTCCACCACATTCATACGTCTCGCCATGCACAATCTTTTTTTATTCATACTTCTCACTTTACCTTCTATCAAAATCTGTTTAATTTGGCCCGGTCACGTTTTGCCCGGTCTACCTCTTCCACGCACATCTTGCACTTCATTTTTTCATCATTCATTCTCCCCACGTGTCCAAACCATCTTTAAGCTCCTTTTTTCACATTGCTTTCATGTGTTTTTACCAGTGAATTGATTTTTGATATTTTCATTGCGAGTCCACTCTAAATTTACCTGTTTGTTTGGTTGTCCCGTTTTTTTTATTTACTTTGTATAAATATAATTACTTGTCATTTAATAAATAAATCATTTCAGACATTTTGAACTGAATGTCGTCTGGTTGAACTCGTTTGATCATCAGCAACACTTTCTATTGTACCTTTTGAATATTGTCATTATGGATGCAAGTCAACTATTCATCTCTGTTGTCGAAATTTTACAATTGAAGAGTAAAACTCATAAACCACATTTTTTATTTTATTTTATTTATTATTACACATGACAAGAAATATACATAATTTGCGTAAAAACAACAGGTAATTTAATTCGAACACACAATTTTAATGGATCTGGATTTGTTGGACTACCCTGTTATAATTGAGGGTAGGAATACGAGGGAGGTTTTTTTTTTGATAAGAGAGAAAATTGTTTGAGGAGAGACGCGAAAACTTTGTTATTATTATCATTACAGACAGGCTGTATATATGCTATTTATATCTATACTGTGTTTAACTAAATGGGACATATGGGTGAAATATGAAAGATTGGATCAATATGAGGAATTCTGGTATTCGGGATGTATTTTCACTGATGTTGGAAGAGTTGAGAGAGATATCGATTAGAGTGTAGCTTTAGGAAACAAAGTCATTGGGACACTAAAACATGTATAAATATATTGTAATTTGTTTATCAAACACTTTTTATTCCACTTTTTGTAACGGTATAACCCTACCGGTTTCAAGGCTTTCACCTCATCTTTAGGGGAGCACAAACAAAACTTGTCTTGTTTGTGCTCCCCTGAAGATGAGGTGAAAGCCTTGAAACCGGTAGGGTTATACCGTTACAAAAAGTGGAATAAACAGTGTTTGATAAAACAAATTTCAATGTCTTTAAACCTCCACAACGTTAAAAGCTTTACTATAAACAATATATGTTAAATAATTAGTCAGACATCTTTGAATTTTCCTTGCTCATCTTTGAACCATTTCAAGAAGTTCAATGTCCTTTATATAATAAAATAAAGGACCCATATTTGGTGACCGAATTCTAGCAAAGGTCTAACAAAGGTCTAGCAAAGGTCTTGGTCTTATAGTCGAACAAAAATATTTGTGGTGTCATCCGACAGAAAATTTTCTTTATAATGTACACACTTACATACATACCATTTTCATGTCGTGGTAGGAAGAGAAGACAGAACGTTAGACTTTGCTATTTTGCCACATTTCCTTAGCATCTTCTACATCCATTCACATCCTGTTACAACTTATACGATTTAACTTTCTACGTTTCTTTCTTTCAGAGTATCACTTATTTGATCCAACCATACTTTCCTTGGTTTTCCTCTCACACGCCTTCCACTCATATTTACACTATAAATCTGTTTTATAAATCTTTCTTCATTCATTCGTTCCACATGTCCAAACTATCTTAGCGTGCTCTTCTTCATCAGCCGTAAGTTAAAATTCCTTCTCACTTCAATCCGCATTCTGTCATACATAATCACTTCTCAATGCACACATTGAATTAATTCGGCTCCTATCAGTAATTTTTCACGTCCACGTTTGACTTCCATACGTCTAAGTTGACGCCAAAATACTATTGTGTACTGTCATCGTAGCGGACGTTGATACAGTCCAGTTCATGTAAATATGTTTTATTGCCCCATTGACTTTGTTTCCTATAGCTATACGCCGTTCAATATCTCTCTTAACTCTTCAATCATCTGAGTAAACATCCAAATGGCATAATTCTTCAACTTGCTCCAATCTTTAATTATTCACCCATGTATCGCATTTACTTTTCAGTAGCGCTAACTAGAGTTTTTGTCTTTTTGTCACATCTTCATTTGAAACGAAAAATCTAAAAACAGATGTCACATAAATAGCAAACCATTGTAGATGATAATTAAAATAGATAAAAACAGATGCCGCATTATTTTCAATTTTGTTAATAAAATGAAGCGCACGCTGTTATAGTTTCATCCACGTCCTGTGGAATAAATTATAGTCGCGAGTGAAAATGTTATCGTTTTGACATTCAGCTGTCAGGTGATGTGTCGGGGCGGTATTGTTGTAATTAATGCGGTCTTTATTTTGGAAAATTGATATAAAATGCCTTTATAGGAATATTAAGTAATTGACCCTTAAAATTTTTATATATTTACAAGCACAGTTTTATAACAGTTAAGAATCGTTTAAAAAACTCTGAAACTGGACTTGGCATGGGCAAATCGTCCAGTATAGGCATATTTAGAGGATGAAATGACTTTATTTATTACGTACTTGCTTGACGCGCATAAGCTTACATTAAGAGTACATGGATTAAACTCGTACGCAATGCCAACGAATCATTCTAATGTGGGTGGATTGCCGGTTTAAAAAAAAGCCTCTGGCCAGAGACCATGGAATTGTTTGTATAAAGGAAGCGCCCCCTCGGGATCATATAGAAGGAAATATATCCGTCTTTTTATATTCCTCCTTGGATGCCGTATGTAATTGCTGTGGAAAAGGCGGTCGTAACCTCCGCTTTACATACAAGTCTCTCCCTTATGCATTACTCGGCCGAGCGGAAAAGTTGTCAGATAAAAGAACAAAGTGAAAGGATGTATGGGCTAACTTCAGGGGTTGTTACCAGAGGCGTGCTAGCTAACAAGTAAACCTAGGCTAGGTACTCCAAGTTAAAGAGAACGCCCAAAGATTCCGCGCCAAAAGAGTTGGGAAGGGTCGCAAGTTGCAAACTTCCTAGGGGCGCCTTCTATACTAATGAGGCACTGATTGTTACCTTCTTTTCTTTCTCAAAAATATGGTATATGATTTTTCGTAAATAACATTCTTATAAATAGTTCAAAGCTCAAAAAATAATAAATGAAAATGTAACTCATATAGCGCCGTTTAGAGAGCAAATTTTTCTCAAACGCGCTCCAACTCGGGACTTGAACCCATTGTTATTTACCAATTACAAATATTTCTAAATAAATATGTATAATTTGTCTATAAAGATAGGAAGATAGTGGCTGCGGCCATTAGATTGAGTACTTCCTCGCATTTGAATATGCTCAAAAATATTTAACACTTTATTGCAAATACAATCAGGCGGGCTTTTTTGCAGGCGGCAATCTCATCCAACCAACCAGACATAAGTTACGTGGTCGCATAAATCATTCAAATGACTATCCATCCCCTCGAAATCCATAAACATATACATGAGCATATGCCCACGAACCCCACAAAGACGGACAATCACCCGAACATTCTCTTTCATATAAAGTGAGATATAATCAATCAAAAGGAAAGAAAGGGATGGTGGAGAGGAAAGGTAAAGAAAAATCACGAATGAAACACGTTATTTTACTAACTAGAAATTAAGGGTTTTTTTAGTCCCGTTTTAAAGCACGCCAAGGACGGAGCGAGTCTTATATTGGTTTGTAACTGATTCCAGAGTCTCACTGCATGGGCAGTAAAGGACGACGTAAAGAAAGAGGAGTGAACTGGAAAGGCCAATAAATAATCTCTGTTTGAGCGTAGCGCTAATCCATGATTGGAAAGACGCTGAAAATTTTTGGCGTAAAAATATATATTTAGTAAGAAAGAAAGCTGCAGATAACTTACCAAGAGAAGACGAACTTCAAAAAAACCTTCGTAGATCTTTCGATATGTATATTTAGGTGTAGTGAAACCTGAAATGTCAAAAAGGCCATCAGTGGAATCCAGACTGAAACGCTTTAAAAATAGGGGTTCCGTATTCAAACCGAACCCGTAACTTATTTGACATCGTATACAACAACTGCGCTATATCAAAAATGACAATCGCCATTCAGCGTTACATCAAAACTTCTTTGGACCCATTGGCTATTCCGATCTAGTGACGATATACGTGTAAGATAGTTCTGATGCATTCGATGTTTTCTGTGAAAGTACTGGCAACTTGCTAGGTTGTTTGAACTTCAGGTCTTAAGCCGCTTTATAAATATGTTTACTTCGCTGTGAGTCATTTTCCTTCTTCTATTACGTCGGACCTTAAGTTCGTCGTCGCTACTATTCTTTTCACACTCATATGTATCGCTGTCGGATCAGGAGCCCCTTTGGACAGTTACTTCTTAGTCACTGCGTGACGTCGCGTTCATAAATATAAAGAAGAGTTCGATCTTCTAGTGTAGATCGCGCTGAATGGAATTTATTTTGTCTTACATAATAGCGTGGGGGAGGTAGTGGGAACAAACTGAATTTACTATGGGTGTAAAGATTTAACCACACTGACTCAAATTTTCTCTTTCAAAAAAATCCTGATACACGTTGAACCAGCTCAGTTATCAACAATTTCTTAGTAAATACATCATGTACAAATAAGGTCTGCCTGTCTTTTCACTTCCTATACGCGGCAACACACAAAATATGGACCATGTGTCAACAGGTGCTTTAATCTGTTCACCGCGTTAAAAATCAAGTTCTACGAATCCTGTGCGCGGCACAATTTCGGCGCATTTTAATTTCTAAGTTTAAACGCGTATTTTGTTTAGAACCACTGATATTTGATTACAACACCAAGTAAACATGACACATAAATAATTTTCTGATAATAAATAATAGTCATTACTCTTAAGGAGACTCATTAAATAAAGGAGATAAACTAAACATTACGTAAAATAAACAAAGGAATGCTACGATCAAAGCAATGATTCATTACACTCGCCCAATCAAATGCATATAGCACTAGTAATGTTTATTTACGTAAGAGAGACTTAGTAATGTTTATTTACGTAAGAGAGACTCATCGCAGGACCGATCCGCGCGACAGGTCGTTACATGTGACGCAATAGCTGGAAATATTGAGAAACCAAAAAAATTCGGCGCTCTGTTTATTGAACAATATCTCAAACTAATATATTATTTGACAAGGTTTTCAGAGATGTCGCTAGAATAAAGATTATTTTAAATTTTAGTTCCATTTTCATTCCGGTTTTGTGTCATTCTTTTTAAGTATTTGTGATTTGAAACTTGAATTGTCGTCAGATCACAGGCGTTTGTGCTTCCCGCGAGGAACACGTTAAATATCGTTTTCTTGGGTGACTAGAGGTCGACAACGTTGCTTCAGGAGTCGTAATGTAATGGCTTGCTGACTTGCCCTGCGCCATTTGAGTGATTTGGCATAAGAGGGAATGCGTGTCTGAAACATCAAATTAACTCGTGTGAATATCTCCTTAAGGGTGTTTTTACCATGCTTTCTCGAACCCTGAAACTCCTTCCTCCTAGATACCTTCCCGGTCCCCTCTGCCCATCCCCGCCATTACCGAAATGCTGGGACAGATGCTAAATGTACTATTTACGTCCTCGAGTTCCTGGTACAGCCCACTTTCTCAACACTTGATTTTTTATATTGGATTTCGTCTATTTGTTTTCTTTTTTTTTATGAAGTCAAATAGAGTATTTTCTTATACCCAAATGGCAATAATACACCCACCAGGTGGGACTATACAAGATGTCGCTCAGAAAATAGTTTTGGATTTCTCGGATAGATGTTACTAGATCAAATTTCAAACGTGTTAAATATGTATTATATTTTTATGAAAGGTTGTTGTTACGCGAATTATTGCGGTTGTTGTTTGTCCTACAATAAATTGCTTTAGCGGTTTTCTAATGTTTTGAAAATGGGAAGGTCCGACATCATGAGGGTGGCCCGTTGGCATGGTACGGGCTTAATCGATGTACTCTTGATTTAAACTTATGTGCGTCAACCAAGTATGTAATAAAATATAGCGGTACCTCGGGTTACGAACTTAATTCGTTTTTTGATTCCGTTCGCGAGCCGAAATGTTCGCAAACCGAAATTCATTTTGTTGGGAGTCATAATGAGGGTTAATTTAATGCAAAATATATTTTATATACTCGTATACTATGTTATACATATAAAAAGCAAAAAAAAATGTATCAAGAACAACGAATGCAACGAAAAACAATGTTCACAACGCGCGCACCTGAGAACAACTTATGCGTAATTGCGTAATGCGCCGATACAATTAATTCGTGAGCCGAGGCATTGTACGCAGGTCGAGTCAAAATTTGTTCGGAAATTGTGTTCGTAAGCCTATTTGTTCGTGACCCGAGGTTTGACTGTAAGTCGTTTCTGCTAGATGCTTGTTTACTACTGCAAAGGAAAAATTGCAACATAAAATAAAAAAATAAAAACGGTTTGCACAATGGATAGAGGCGATGCATTAAGCGATCGTGTGTGTCAAATGTGGTTTAAAAATCCGTAATGGTGGGACGATATTCGTATTTTTGGCTTCATTTTGAAAATGGAATAAAGCATCGAAAAATAAACTTATTTTGTTCCGTCAACCAAAAAAAAAACACTCAAAGAATTTTGGTCAACAAAAGACTGAAAAAATGCGCTAAAGTAATATTATTACGTTTTACAATAATACACATTCAGCACGTTTGGAATGAGTGAACAATGAATTTTATCCTAACGACATCTATTCGAGAAATGCGAAACTACTTTCTGGACAAAATATTAATTTACAATATATGTTTTAAAAAAAATTTACCGTCGAAATACTTCGTACATTGTAAATACAAATAAATAAAAGGTTTTCAAAGAGGTTTTTGAAGTACTTCTGACGTGCAAAATGTACTCGTAATCTACTCAAAAATTTATGAAAACTTTCTTAAAAGATAAAAATTGATTTCTTAACCTTTCCCTTCCTGTGCTAAATAAGCCGCGCGTTCCGGTGCTGTGTATTCAATACACATGTAAAAATCAGCGATTTAAAATCGTAAAAATGGGAATTTTCATGGCCAATCGCTTAAATTAATTAAATTTGACGTCCAAAGCGATAATAATTTAAATTTAATTGCTGAAAACATGAAAAAAAACATCGTCTGACGTTCACAAAACGGGCGAAGAGACCACCTCAAATGGATGCCAGAGAGCTACTGAGATGGGGCTCGGAACACTAACACTGTGTAAGTTATACCTCGAAGGAAGAAACAACTGCGAACTTAGATTCTATTTCTTGCGTTCCCATATACCGAAGTAGAGTGAGAGTGAGACGTGAATAGCGTCGCTTCCTCAACCATAGCGGTTTTTAGAAAGAATATACCTACGTCACACACTGGCACACGTTTGATTGTATTGGTGAATTTATTCCCGATTTTCACAAAATATCTCTGATGTTGCCGATAAGCGCTAATAATTATTATTTATATTTTTTTCCTTTCAATGCGTAAATGTATTACGGAGGAATACCTAAAATTTGAAGCCAGTATTTATTTTATTTATAGAGATATTAAAGTTTTTAGAAGCAGTGTGTACTAGTTACACATCACCGGGAAGGAAGGGTTAAAGACGTATTTTCTGTATGTAATTATGCCTTATAAAAAATATGAAAATCTCAAATATTTTAATTTATGTAGTGTGAATGCCGCCTTTTAGAGGGTTTTATATCGATTGATCACCATTCGAATGAATACTTCACTGGACCGTCGATGAAACTTTAGAGTAAATCTCCTTACCACAATATTTGGCGAGCCTCTCTCCACCTATTTTAACTTAATGCTGTAATGAATACTTTTATCCAGCATCTTAATCGGTCTATTGGAGTTCCGAAACTGCTATTGCCTCGAGGCAATCGGCTACTGTTTTTGAAAAAAGTCCGAATCTGGAAAGTTTCAGGGAAGCGTGGGCGAAGATAAAATTAGCTACGAGGCAGGGGCTGGGGTTCGAGAGAAGCCTTCGGGATAGTTTTATTTTTTAAATTTTAATGAGAAATTCTTTGAAGTCATTCTTTATATAGGGGCGTTCTTCAGGGTTAATTAAGGCCCTTTGAGCTATTATAGATAATGTCCGCTATCTGCTTCTTTTCACACACGCTGTGATGCTGGTTGGTTGGTTTATGGTAGCTTTTTATTAACGACGTCATTCGCAGTTCATTAAGTTATTAAAATAGTCTCTTTATAATGAAGATGTATTATAATATACACGAAGAGAAAACGACTTATGTGGCTTAGTTGGTAAGATGCCTGTTTCTAACGCGAGGGTGACGAATTTTATTCCCGTTGAACCCATTTTTTCTTGCACTTTCGTTGTACAACCTGCTATGTCAAATAGGCCTGAAGTGAAAACTAACCTGGTACCATTTTTATAAAAATTAAGTACCGTTGGGAATCGAACTTGTAAACTCTAGGTTAGAAGACAGATAGCTTACAATAAATTCTTAGTTCACGGACGTCGTCTTAATTCTATAAAAAATAATTCCTGTCTTGTTTTCACTTAGGCTAAGGCCACACCGTAATATAATAGTTTGATAAGTAACCTCTAAGGCTAAGGCCACACCAAAGTGCTTCGCTAGGTGCTACGTGACTAATATACTAGGTGACTTCATGCTTGGCCACACCAAAGTGCTTCGCACAAATTCATTTGACATTTGGGAGCGGTTGAGTCAACAAACGATGCCACTCTCAAAACTAACCAATTTCATTACAACTTACATTATCTTTATTTACTTTCTGTGCAATTCAATCCAAAGTGATTTTATTACAGGTACATTTTTATATAATTCGCTCGATGGATCCCATAAAGGCTCCCTTTTATTCACAACTGTTATTAAAACTTCCGTCATCTTGTAAAATCACTTGGTGACACAATAAAATTAACCATCACGTATTTTCGCTAGGAGACTCACTAGGTGACTAATCTTCATGTAGCATGACGCGAAGCGTGCAGTGTGGCCATTGCGGTAGTATGCGGTGCGTTGGTTCGCTAGGATATGCCGCCTAGCTCGCAGCGTAGCTCTAAGAACCAAGCGAGGCTCCTACCTGTGTGGCCGAGGCTTAAATGGTTAAATCTGGTTAGTTGGAAAACATTGTCACTATGGCATTTTTTCCAACCACGGGTATGACAACAAATCCATCTGGATCTATTATATATTAGGTGTTAACATAAGTTGTGTCCGTTTTTTTTTTCAATTTAAAAATGAGCACCAAAAGTTAAACAAAATGGTAAATGTTATACGTCATTCGAAAGAAAATCTGATATCTAAGAGATATTGTGTTTGCTAGATATTGTGTTTGCATCTTAAATCAATGGGAAAAGTCCAGAAGTTCGGCGCTTGGGTTCCACATGTTTTGAGTGAAAACAACAAAAATCAACGTTCGACAATTTCTGCTGGTTTGCTCGCGCGTCATCGAGCTACGCATGGCCACAAGCAAAGGTTCCTTTACCGCATCATTACTGGTGATGAAAAATGGTTTGAAAATGGGAATGAAAAAAAAATAGTGATGAAAAATGTTTGAAGGAGATCTTCATGCACAATATGTTTTAAGCGGTCTTCATCGAAGTCCACTGGTCGTCCGGAACGCTCCATGTTTTTCAGGTCGAAATTACCGTCTTTGAAACGCAAAAACCATCGACGAGCTGTCCTTTAATTCATAGCATCTTCACCGTACACTTCGCAAATATCGCAAACAGCTTTGGCAGCTTTATTCCCTCGATTGAACGCGAACAGAAGGAGGTGTCGAAAATACTTACTTACTTTGAAAGCTTGTTATCAAATAAAATAATATATGTAACGTAAAAGCAAACACAATATCTTGTAGAGCAGAAATTTTTTTTTCGAATGACGTATAACCTTTACCATTTTGTTTTACTTTTGGTGCTCATTTTTAAATTGAAAAAAAAAACGGACACAACTTATGTTAACACCCAATATAGAGAATGAATGTTTAAAAAAACGTTTATTTTTTTATACTTTGTTAAAGAAAATATTATACGAGTAAGAGTACAATCGACGGGTAATCTTAAGGTAATCGCTGCATATTTTTTTTCAAGTGGCGTTCGTTCCTTATGTCCTCATTTCTTATTTTGTCGTACAGTCTTTGGCCATACATTACTGTTACATTTATCTTACTTTCATCGCTTCTTTGTCACGTCTATATTAACGGTTTCCTCTATTTCATGCTGCCACTCTTTTTTTCAATATCGCTCATCGCAAATTTCCACGGTTGAAAGATTCCAAAGTGTATATTGAATCACAAATCACAAGAAAAACTGTCGATTTAACTTTTACAATTGGTCACCGACGGTTTTCTCAAACTAACTTCTGAAAAAAGGCGTTTACGTTCTAGAAGGTGGTGTAGGGTAGGGGGTGGCTCGGCTCGGGGTGGGTAGAAGCGGCAGGTGTCGTGTTTCTCTTGTTTCGTTGCCACGGTTTCGCGCTTTTATGTTTTTATTATGATATTCGGTTCAAGGGAATTTCTCTTTTATCTCAAATTTGATCAATATTCCGAAGGATCAGCTTTTGTACTAAGAAATGGTTGGTAATTAAGTATTTTTTTTATGATTTCATTTCAATTAGTATTTTTTGTACGAAAAAAATGTTTTTTTAATACTAGTCCTTGAAGCGAATTCATCATCATTATAATCATCAGCATCAAAATAATAAATAACTAATGGCCATTTATCAATTTATTTTTTCAGGTCCTTTGCACATTACAGATTTCCCTAATTAATACAAGGACCAAACATAAGAAGTAGTCGTACAAAAAAAATCATGTATTGTGTGTTAACATACGTTGTGTTCGTTTTTTTTTTTTCAATTTAAAAATGAGCATCAAAAGTAAAACAAAATGGTAGAGATTGTACGTCATTCGAAAGAAAAGTGGGGATCTTCATGAATAATACGGTTTAAGCGGCCCTCATCGAAGTCCACTGGTCGTCCGGAACGCTCCATGTCTTTCAGGTCGAAATTACCGTCTTTGAAACGCAAAAACCATCGAGGATCTGTCCTTGAATTCATAGCATCTTCACCGTACACTTCGCAAATATCGCGAGCAGCTTTGGCAGCTTTATTTCCTCGATTGAACGCGAACAGAAAGAGGTGTCGAAAATGCTCACTTTCGTCTACTTGACATTCCATTTTGAAAGCTTGTAATCAAACAAAATAATATATGTAACGTAAAAGCAATTACAATATCTTGTAGAGCAGAAAATTTTCTTTCTATTGACGGGAAACTTTTACCATTTTGTTTTTCTTTTGGTGCTCATTTTTAAATTGGGAAAAAACGGACACAACTTATGTTAACACCTAATATAAAACAATTCAAAATTTTAAGATTAAAACAATAGTTAAATTGTTTATGTTACATTAAAACATTATGACAAAATATAGCATTTTAAGTACAGTCTGTTTGACAAGAGCGTGTACGGCTACATTTTTTTCTGGAAACCGTTAGAGGGTAGATAAGCCATCCAGATTATTGTTACAATGAATCGTTAAATAAATATATAAATGTTAGAAATATACGAAAATTCACATACTGTCTCTATTGTATAATATCCTTAACTGTCCCGCCGCCCCCTCTTATATCGCCGAAAATTTTCACCGTCTTTCCAATCATGGATTAGCGCTACGCTCAAACAGAGATAGTCTATTGGCCTTTCCAGTTAACCGTTCCTCTTTGTTTACGTCGTCCTTTACTGTCCGTGCAGTGAGACTCTGGAATCAGTTACAAACCAATATAAGACTCGCTCCGTCCTTAGCGTGCTTTAAGAAGTGACCAAAAAAACTCTTAATTTCTCGTCAGTAAAAAAACGTGTTTCATTCCTGATTTTTCGTTTTCCTTTCCTCTCCACCATCCCTTCCTTTCCTTTTGATTGATGATATCTCACTTTATATGAAAAATAATGTCCGTCTTTGTGGGGTTCGTGGGCATATGCTCACGTATGTGTTTATGGATTTCGTGTGGGATGGATAGTCATTTGAATGATTTATGCGACCACGTACGAGTAACTTGCTTCATTTACTTTTGTCTGGTTGTTTGGAAGAGATATCCGCCTGGCAATAATCCCGCCAGATTGTATTTGCAATAAAAGTGTTAAATAAATATAACGAAATATTCTATGGTCCTACGAATTAATTTGTAATGGGATTAGACCTGTATATGTGTATAAAATGCAATATTTTTTTGTAACGTTTTATGTTTCTTTATTTTCAGGTAAGCGGAAGTTAACCCTGTTGTCTATTTATCCCTTACATTTTTCGACGGACGCAGTGAGTATTGATAAATTTATATTTGCGAATTGATCTAATAGGGTGGGGTATTACAAAAAGGCTGTTTTTCCTACCTTGGTAATTATTTAGCTGTTTTCTTACTAAATACGTTTTTCTTTTCTTAACACATGCAGATGCGGGTAAGTTCAACATTTAATTAGACATTTTCATTAAACTCTATCTAAAGCCGAACGTTTAACTATCACGTATCGCAAGATATTAAGAAGTTTATTTGTTGTTCGTCTTCCCATGTTAACCATTTACATTACACTGTATCTAAAGCCGAACGTTTAACTATCACAAGATATACATACGTTTCTTTGTTGTTCGTCTTCCCATGGTAACCATTTTCATTACACTGTATCTAAAGCCGAACGTTTAACTATCACAAGATATACATACGTTTCTTTGTTGTTCGTCTTCCCATGTTAACCATTTACATTACACTGTATCTAAAGCCGAGCGTTTAACTATCACAAGATATACATACGTTTCTTTGTTGTTCGTCTTCCCATGTTAACCATTTACATTACACGGTATCTAAAGCCGAACGTTTAACTATCACAAGATATACATACGTTTCTTTGTTGTTCGTCTTCCCATGTTAACCATTTACATTACACGGTATCTAAAGCCGAACGTTTAACTATCACAAGATATACATACATTTCTTTGTTGTTCGTCTTCCCATGTTAACCATTTACATTACACGGTATCTAAAGCCGAACGTTTAACTATCACAAGATATACATACGTTTCTTTGTTGTTCGTCTTCCCATGTTAACCATTTACATTACACTGTATCTAAAGCCGAACGTTTCACTATCACAAGATATACATACGTTTCTTTGTTGTTCGTCTTCCCATGTTAACCATTTACATTACACTATCTAAAGCCGAACGTTTAACTATCACATATCGCAAGATATACATAAGTTTCTTTGTTGTTCGTTTTCCCATGGTAACCATTTACATTACACTGTATCTAAAGCCGAACGTTTAACTATCACATATCGCAACATATAAAGAAGTTTCTTTGTTGCTCGTCTTCCCATGGTAACCATTTACATTACACTATCTAAAGCCGAACGTTTAACTATCACATATCGCAAGATATACATAAGTTTCTTTGTTGTTCGTCTTCCCATGGTAACCATGTACATTACACTATCTAAAGCCGAACGTTTAACTATCACATACCGCAAAATACACATAAGTTTCTTTGTTGTTCGTCTTCCCATGGTAACCATTTACATTACACTGTATCTAAAGCCGAACGTTTAACTATCACATATCGCAAAATATACGTAAGTTTCTTTGTTGTTCGTCTTCCCATGGTAACCATTTACATACACTGTATCTAAAGCTGAACGTTTAACTATCACATATCGCAAGATATACACAGGTTTATTTGTTTTTCGTCTTTCCATGGTAACCTTTCTGCAGTTTTCTTGCCAGGTATATTTTTCCAAAGATGTGCATTTGCGGGGGAATGTTCCTAGTTTAATGCTCACAGCCAACACCTTCCTATCTTTACAATGAATTCGTTTTGATCTTGCAATATTTTTATTGTCAATAATAGTGGGTTCAAATCCCAAGCTAGAGTGCCTTTGGGTCTCTGCTCTGTTAATGTCAATAATAGTGGGTTCAAATCCCAAGCTAGAGTGCCTTTGGGTGTCTGCTCTGTTAATGACGCTGTTTAAGTTGTCCTTTTATTATTATTAAAAGTTGAATTATTTATTATAATATTATTTCATAATTGTCACCAATTGATAAAATAACCGTAGATAATGTGTCCTTTACATGCAAAGTAATAATTATAAAACAAAAAATATTTATAAATAAACATAAAAAATCTCAATTCTAGATGCATATATCTTTTAAAATATGCTGCATGAAAATACCAATATTATAGTGCAACACGTAAAACATATGAAATATGCTTGATTAAAATACCTAATTTATAGGACAACACGTATAACAAATGAAATATGCTGGATTAAAATACCAAATTTATAGTGCAACTCGTAAAACAAATAAAAAATAATCAAAATAATGATAATATGAACAAAATTTATACCTTCTTCCCAGTGTCATGTCAGGTCCCCCCAACGTTGGCTATCACCTGAGAGTAGGCATCTTTGTCCCCGGCAGCCCGAAAAAGATCCCCAACGCTCCTTAGATCAGTCCAATCACGTATATTGCGGAGCCAGATTTGCCTCCTGCCAACACCTCTTCGACCCTCTATTTTGCCTTAGATGATCAGGTGCAGTAATTTGTACTTTGCTCCTCTAAGTACATGCCCCAAATAGGACACCTTTCGGATTTTACTATTAGTCAGCAACTCTATCAACTTTGGCTCTTTGAAGCCCTTGTGTTGCTGACCATATCCGTCCAGGGTATCCGTAGCATTCTCCGGTGCATCCACATTTCGAATGCTTCCAGTCGGTTCATACTATCAACTTTGAGGGTCCATGATTCCACTCCTTGAAATAACACTGACCAAACGTAGCATTTGACTAACCGTTGTCGAAGTTTCAAGTTTACATTATCATCGCAGAATACGCTTCTCATTTTATTAAAAGCCGCACGAGATGATTCAATTCTGCACTTGACTTCGGTTTCTGGGTCGAGGTCTTCCACTAGGGATTTCTTCTCCCTGGCTCCATCCCAACTCATTGTCTGCGAAGACTGTTGTGGGCAGCTCTTCTCGTCCTCAGGTTTTATGCTCTTCTGTCCCGGACTACGTCCCCCAGGCCGTGCCTCTGCATCAGGTTATCTTTTTGCACCACCCATGAATTCTTTGGTCTTCCTCTGGTTGTTATTCGAGGAAGATCCATGGAGATTGCCTGGTACACAATGTGATCGGATGATCTGCGTCCAACGTGCCCATACCGTCTCAATCGCCTCTCCTCCATCTTGCTGTTGATTTCTGTAACACCTAGGCTTCCACGAATGCGTGAGCTTTTTATTTTGTCTCTTAGGGACACACCAGCTGACCATCTTAATCTAGAGTTAAAATGATAAGAACAGGTCTTCCACTAGGGTGCTTCCGAGGTATTTAAATTTAAAAATGTCTCTCTTAAGGATAACGAGAAACGGACCAATTCTTATTTCATTTTTAAATTATACCATCAATATGTTGCATACAACCGTGCAATATCAACAATAGCAAAAATGACAATTCATAATACCGTGTTGGTGCACACCTTGATGTATGGAATTTAAACTTGACAGAAGAAGGATAAGTGTTAGATGAATGCAGTAGATATGTGTGATGAATGCAGTAGATATGAAAAAAAACAGTGTGTAACTAATTTAATGAAAAAACAATTTTCATTACGAATTGATATCATTTCCAATCAGTGGAATTAAACTACTTAAACACGATCATGAAAATGGGATACGAAATCGTCCTGTTTGTCGAATCCGTTATAAAGGGTCTTTCAAATTGAGCGATTTTTTTAAATTCTTGGATAAAACACAGATGGCATCACGAACTTGCCTGGGTCTTGTGACATTTGAGAAGTGTAATGTATGACATTTATAAAAAATGGAGTCGTATACAATACAACAACGCTTTCAAATTTTTGAATTATTTTATGTATTGTAATCTCCGGAAACGGTGATGTTAATTAGCCACCAAGATCATGTGATCCGACACCGTTGGACTATTTTCTTTGGGGTTACCTGAAAAGCCAGGTCTATAAGAATGACCCCCGATCAATTCCTGAGCTGAAGGACGAAATTATTCGCGTTATCGGTGAGTTAGAACCGCAATTATGCCAGAATGTCATCGAGATTTTTGACAAAAGAGTGGACATCTGTGGAGCTGCGAGAGGTGGACATTTGGCGGATATTGGTTTTTTGTGTTTAAATGTCATACATTATACTTCAATGACCAATAAAAAGGTTTTTTGAAGTCAAAGCAAATTGTGTGTTTTATTCAAGAATTAATAAAAATGAATTTTAAAAATCCGCTCAATGTGAAAGAACCTTTATTCCTTTGAAAATTGGCCGAATGTAAAGAAGGTAGAATGAAAGCGTCAGAAATGAGTGCATGGATAAAATGGATGTTTTAACCTTTCCTTCCCTGTGTTGGGTATCTTCTACACATTGCTTCTAATAACCATCAATATCTCTATAAATATTATAAATACAAGGTTAACATTTTACTATAAGGTATTCCTCCATAATATATTTACGCATTGATTTAAAAAATAATATTAATAATAATCAGAATTTATCGACTACATCGAGGTGTTTTGTAAAGATCGAAAACAAATTCGCATTTAAACGTTGCGAGTGCCTCGTCTTGACGATAGGTGAATAGTATGCGGGAAGCGCGACACTATATTCGCATCTCACTCTTGCATACTAGACTGAATTGCGAGGAGCTGAATTGTCTCAACGTCGCAAGCATAAGCGTAAGCGCCGGGGTATGCGACTGACGTTCCGCGCCACTAGTTGCCTCTAGGCTTGCAAATAGGTTAGACGAACGCCCGTTCCGTGAGCGTTTTTTAATGTTTTCAGATGGTTTTTTAATGTTTTCAGCAAATAAATCTCAATTATTATAATTTTTAACTTCAATTATAATTAATTAAGGGGATTATCTATGAATGTTCTTATTTTTCCGATTTAAAATCGCTAATTTTTTACTGCGTACTCACTACCCAACACCGGAGCAGGCGTATTATTTTTATAGCCGTAAGGGAAGGGTTAAGTAAGAAGAAGAAAGGAGAGTTAAAATGATAAGAACAAGTGGAGAAAACTAATAATAAAATAATGACTAAGACAATATACGAGTCAAAAATGCAAGGTGTGCGGGGAAGAAGCCGACTGAGGAAAACGTGGCTGGACCAAATGGACCAGCAACGTTTTCCTCAGTCGGATTTGAAAGAAGGTAAAGTGAGAAGTATGAATAATAGAAGTTTGTGAATGAGTAGATGTATTAATGTACAGGAGGCAAAAGTTGTGTGTTTAATTATAAATATTTGGAGAATCGTTATCTTTGCGTACCCCGCAAGGGAAACGACGTAACGGTATGTATGCATCGATACTTATGGTTTTCTCTACGAAGAATTCGCGTTTGCTCATGTGCACACATCGCGTATAAAATACATCAATACTAGATGGCATTAATCCACGGGCGGGGTTAAATCCTGAATCAATTAGGACTATTGGATAATTCTCACTTTCCAAGAAGGAGATTTCCTCCCCTAGCTAATCCTCCCCTCTTCACCCATGTGAGTATCTATTGGAAACCATAACATTTGTATTGTGTAAATTTGTTTACAAGCAATTAGTATTGTTTATTATTCCTGGCAGGAAACCGGCCTCCGGGAAGAATACCCATTTAAGAAAGTTTCCTTTAGGCTTTATACCAAGAGCTAGGGGTTTGGCCACGTCTGCTAATGGCTTTTAGAAAGCTTCATTTGTTAAATCGTTACGTTTGCTGTATTTATACATACTAATAGTACCTCTGTTCTTGAGTATTACCTCTTCAATCCTGGAGTTTGGACATGCTCTATTTCTGAACATACTTTGCCCTAGCTTATGGTAAGTATTCGTTTGTTCGTTAGACTACATTTAAATGAACACGATAGGAAAAGTGAATTTCAATTGTTTATAAGTAATCCAGAAAAATATTAAGGGTATACCAGACAGGGTACAAAGAACTGTCTATAGGTGCGATGGTTGCTGCGCAATGCTCGGAGAATTCAGTTGTGAATTCTCAAAGGCGTAGATCGATGAGAAGGAGGTAGCTTTGTGAAGAGATTCCTCTTAGGCAGGTATAGCAGATCTCAAGTAAAAATACAGGAGGTAGACTGTACTGAAAATATATTTCAAACATGAAAATTACCCTTCTTATGAACAGTCAGTCGGTCATAGCAAGCGCTCACACCTCGCGAAATTCAACAATTTTCGGGAGTTTTGCGCAATGCTTAAACCAACCGGTCAGCGACCTAGTCACGACGCCCGTCCATAAGTCCTCATTTCCTCTGCGATCACGATAACGGTCGGACCCAAACAAACATACATATTTCAACAAGAATTGCAATATCAACAAGGATTTATATATCAAACATATATCAAATATACACATGACGTGATATACACGTGACGCATACGTCCAATACAAAGGGTTTGATTTAAGACTTGTCAGTTATTTCTCTTCTGTGTCATAATTGCAGATTTTAAAGTGCAAATGGTGTTTAATGTAAATTTATACGTAGGCTCACGTTATCAGATGCTGAAATTATAGCATGCATTACAGCAATCGGTTTCATGACTTCGTGGTTCGATATTTAAAAAGGGGTAAAGCAAGGATATGTTGTGTCACTTTTGTTGTTCAATATTTATATATATTTATGTGTGAATTAATTACAAAGGTTATTGGGTGAGGATGAATGATAGAGTCTGATAAGTAAATTGTATGAGAGATGAAAAGATAAAGATCTGAGAATGAAATTTGCGAAATCCAAAAGAAAAGTTAATGCGATGTATGGATGAGTTCAGAAAGATAAGAGAAAGTTGAAGAATTGTGCTACTTATGTAGCCTTTTCTCAGATGATGGAAAAGTTACGAGGGATTTCGGTGTATTGCAATGAGAAACAAAGGCAATGATGCACTACAACATGTATACTCAAACCGAACAAATTCAAAATCTGCCAAGACGATAGTTTATAACAGTATTTTAGTACCATCTTTGATATATGCGAGTGAACTGGAAAAATAATGAAAAAAACCGTGTGAATTATGTACTCGTAGTACACTTAATAATACAAGTACATGGGATGGCACTTTATAACAGAATACGAAATGAACTATTAGGAATGAATGTGAACTTAAGAATACGAGTACATGGGATGGCACTTTATAACAGAATACGGAATGAACTTATTAGGGATGAATGTGAACTTTAGAATACGAGTACATGAGATGCCACTTTATAACAGAATACGGAATGAACTTATTATAGTTCGGAAATTCTAGGATGAGTCCTGTGACAAATCACAAATTTGCCCCAATACAACCTTGTAACGATGTTCAGTTATTTTAATTATTTTATTAACTTTAATATAAGCCTCAATTCTAATAAATAGCAAGTTATTTAGGTAAATACATTACATAAGGTTGTATTGGGGCAAATTTGTGAACTGTCACAGGACTCATCCTAAAATTTCCGTACTATAGGGATGAATGTGAACTTAAGAATTCGAGTACATGGGATGGCGCTTTATAACAGAATACGGAATGAACTTATTAGGGATGAATGTGCACTTAAGAATTCGAGTACATGGGATGGCACTTTATAACAGAATACGGAATGAACTTATTAGGGATGAATGTGCACTTAAGAATTCGAGTACATGGGATGGCACTTTATAACAGAATACGGAATGAACTTATTAGGGAGGAATGTGAAGTTAAGGCTGATGTATAGAGTAAGATTATGAAGAGCACTATGTGATGGTTTGGCCATAAATATTAAATTTTCCTGTCAGTGTATGCAGAGAGGACAGAGTACCAGTGTATCCTATCTAGACACACACTATTTTGCCTCATCTACATCCATCTCATATAACTTCCTTCGATTATTTTGACTTTCTACGTTTACTTCTTTCAGACTATCATTAACTTGATCCAACCATACTTTCCTAGATCTTACTCTCACAAGCATCCCGCTCACATTTGCACTATGTATCTGTTTTGTTAGTCTTTTTAATTAATACGTTCTAAATGCCCAAACCATCTTACAGTGTTTCTTAATCTTATTCAACACCTTAAGTTCATATTTGTACCTAATCATTTTATTCCGTATTCGGTCATACATTGTCTCCCGATGTATTCTTCTCAATTCACGCATTTTTACAGCATTTATTCGACTCTTTTCAGTCTTTTTTCATGTCCACGCTTCACTCTATATTTTAATGTTAGTACTAATAAACTATTTTAAAATCATCTTTGCAGATTTTAAAATAGTCCGGTTCGAGTATATAAGTTTTAGTGCGCCATAGACTTTGTTTCCTATCGCTATACGCCGATCATTCCCCCTCTCAATTCTTCTTTCATCTGACAAACTAGTTTAAATAGTAGAACACCTCAACTGACTCCAATAATTCATTATTTGCTCATGTATCTCATTTACTTTTCCTTTCACGCGTTTCTATTACCATTACTTTAGATTTTTCAACGTTCATTTTCAGATCTTCCTCTTCGCATCTCTCATACAATTTCCTTATTAAACACTACAATTCATCTTCACTCTTCGCCGACACTACAATGCCATTAGGAAATAGTAATCCACATACGTTCCTATTCGACACTTGCATGCCACCCCTTGACTTATTTAGTTCCTTCACACATGAATCTGTGTAAATACTAGGCGCGTCCAGAAAGCAAATAACGATTGCGCACCACGCCCTGCGCCGATCCCCCACTACCGCGATTGTATGCGCGCCAGTTAGCTTCTTCCCTCGCTTCAGTGCGAGCCGAGTTTTGTTGCTGAACGGTCGTCCGTCTTTGTTCTGTAACCTTTCAAAATGGCTGCGCCCATCGAAAATCCCGCCAAATGTGAAGTGCGTAGTGTCATTCGTTTTCTGAATACACAAAATGTTCGGCCTCTCGAAATTTATACGTAACTTTAAGCACAGTACATGAATCTTTCCCACAAATTTCACGATCGCTCCTACATGAAATAGTGACAGAGCGACAGAGCACCTACATTAAATGGTGACAGAGCACCTACAAAAAAAATGTGTGCTCGGAAAAGAAAAACCGAATCTCAACACCAGAAAAGGGATGGCAACAGTTTTTTGGGACCGAAAGGGTTTGATCCACGTGGAGTTTACGCCAAGAGGACACACAATAAACTCAGAGGCCTATTGTTAAACTCTTCAACGACTTAGACGCGCCATCCAAAACAAGATACGTGAAATGCTGTCGGGAAAGGTGGTTTAGATTCATGACAATGCGTGGCCTCATGCATCAGCACGAACACAGCGAGAATTTCAACGTCTTAAGTGGGAAATTTTTGGACATCCTCCTTACATCCCTGACTTGGCACCTAGTGATTTTCACTTATTCCCGAAACTAAAGGAATTTTTGGGTGGAAAACAGTTCGCAAACGATGAAGACCTCAAACAAGAAGTGACATCCTGGCTCAAATCTTTGGCGGTAGAAGAGTATAATATCGGAATTGAAAAATTGATTCCACGTTACAATAAGTGCCTTGACAGCTATGGCGACTACATTGAAAAATAGAGTAATGCACTGTGACTTTGTAAATAAAGTTTTGTGTTGATATCTTTCGTTTTTATTTAGTTATGACAAAACGTTCTTTACTTTCTTTACGACCCACTTACGAAAGAAACTAGGGTGACATTACGCCTCTTTGCTTTACCTCTTTTGAAATATTAAACCAATTATAAACCCTCACAAATAATCTTCGAGCAATGTGATGTGAACTGCCGCCGTCGAGTCTTGTCCCAGGGTATGTAACGAGCTGTGGCGCCGGCCAGACGAATGAAGAAGTCACCAGGACAGCGGAGTGCCTGGCTATGCAGCTCAGATAATCGTCTGTTTCATTAGCATAAGTGGCTTCTGTCGGCCTGTGAGAATTCAACCTCGGGTTGTCAACTCTGCATCTTAATGTCACTGCACTTTGCCGAGACTTTGTTGCACTAAATATGATTACTTCAAGCAATTTGTTTTGATTGGATGTTTTCTTTTTCGTATGCGCCAAGGTTGATCAACATTGTGTAATCCGATACACTCGGTATTAGCTTATATCGGTTTTCGCACTTCTGCTAGACACATACGGAATCTTTTATAATGTAAACGTGTCAATAGCAATTTGCTAACGAAAGTCACACTTTGTATGCCATCGATCGTGAGAATGAACACAAATGGGTAATTTCTTGTTTGGTTTCATTTATATTTTTTTATATTGATTCTATAGCATTTATTCGACTCTTTGCAGTATTTTTGTATGTCCACGTTTCACTTCCATACACCAAATTTGGTATAAAATACTGTTTTAGACTTTTACCTTAGATCATTATTTCTCAACCTTTTTTGTCTTGCGAACCCCAAAAGATGAAAAATAATAAAGTTTGGCAACCGTTTGCAAAAATATAATATCTTTGTTCAAATAACTCCAGCGTTACTTTGTGGAACTCGATAATTTATATATAAAATGAAAACACGGCTACATTGTTTTAATTCTTTGTTTAAATAACCCCAGCGTTACTTTGTGGTACTCCATAATTAAGTTCAAATTAAAACACGGCTACTTTGTTTTAATTCTTTGTTCAAATAACTCCAGCGTTACTTTGTGGTACTCCATAATTAAGTTCAAATTAAAACACGGCTACTTTGTCTTAATTCTTTGTTCAAATAACTCCAGCGTTACTTTGTGGTACTCCATAATTAAGTTCAAATTAAAACACGGCTACTTTGTTTTAATTCTTTGTTCAAATAACTCCAGCGTTACTTTGTGGTACTCCATAATTAAGTTCAAATTAAAACACGGCTACTTTGTTTTAATTCTTTGTTCAAATAACTCCAGCGTTACTTTGTGGTACTCCATAATTAATTTCAAATTAAAACACGGCTACTTTGTCTTAATTCTTTGTTCAAATAACTCCAGCGTTACTTTGTGGTACTCCATAATTAATTTCAAATTAAAACACGGCTACTTTGTTTTAATTCTATATTCAAATAACTCCTGCGTTACTTTGTCTAACTCCATAATTAAAAAATAAATAAAACACGGCTACTTTGTTTCAATTTTGTGTTACTTAATATCTTGTTGATACATGTGCACGTGGTCGCATTATTAGTAGCTATATGATATTGTATGATTTTACACTTTAATTGTATCCAGTATAACCTGGCGGGCTTATTGTCATGTGGCAATCTCTTTCTACCAACCATTAACCTGTTCACCGCGTTAAAAATCAAATTCCACGAATCCTGTGCGCGGCACAATTTCAGCGTTTTTTAATTTCTAAGTTTAAACACATATTTTGTTTAAAACCACTGATATTTGATTACAACACCAAGTAAACATGACACTTAAGTAATTTTCTGATAATAAATAATAGTCATTACTCTTAAGGAGACTCATTAAATAAAGGAGATAAACTTAACATTACGTAAAATAAACAAAGGAATGCTACGATCAAATCAATGCTTCATGACACTCACCCAATCAAATGCATATAACACTAGTAATGTTTATTTACGTAAGAGAGACTTAGTAATGTTTATTTACGTAAGAGAGACTCATCGCAGGACTCGATCCGCGCGACAGGTCGTTAATGCTGGAAATATTGAAAAACCAAAAAAATTCGGCGCTCTGTTTATTCAACAATATCTCATAAACTAATATATTATTTGACAAGGTTTTCAGAGATGTCGCTAGAATAAAGATAATTTAAAATTTAAGTTCAATTTTTATTCCGGTTTTGTGTCATTTTTTTTAAGTATTTGTGATTTGAAACTTGGATTGTCGTCAGATCACAGGCGTTTGTGCTTCCCGCGGGGAACACGTTAAGATGTTAAAGAGGCGTTAAGTTAAAACCAGGCTGAAATCCATTTTCTTCAAAACTAAGTTCCAATGGAATTTGAACCCGCAACCTCCGGACTGGGAAACAGGCGTCTTAACAATTAGGCCACGGAGGTCGTCATATGATGGGATAAATCTGTGGCGTTATGGCAGAAGTTGATATGTCCGTTTTTTGTCATTTTGTGTTTATTCTCCCAATTTATAGAAAATAATTTTCAGCATATTGTTGCAAAACCTGGTGTGTCAGTCATTATCCAAACAAAAGATATATGGTTTGGAAAAACTTAGAAAATGCTTATTTGTACTGATTTTAACAGCTTATCAAAGTTAATATTGCTTCTCCTGTAAACTAAGTTAAAACGGACATATCAACTTCTGCTATAACACCATAGAAATAACCATTGCAGTAAATAATGTATAACAACTAGTTGCAACCCGTGAAATATTCACGGAAGTAAAACAAATTCTACATTTATGAAAATATATATTCATAAATGTAAAATTTGTTTATATATATATAATTTATACATCGTCCCCTTTTACACCGATTCAAAAATTATTAGCTAGGTATTTCAAATTCCTTCAGTTCACGGAACAACCGAGATTCAAATTTCGAATTACTTTCGGAGAGAATCCAAGTATTCCTCTCTCGCTCTCTTGTATTCAAAATTCAATTCTCGTTTTATTTGTTTGACGACAACCATCGTATGGGTTTTGGCCTATTTATACTATGATGGTTTGGAATCAATGTTTTTAGTATATGATAAATGCGTTCGTTTTTCTCACGAAATTTGTTATTTCCCTTTATTACACGTAAGTTATTTTTATTTTCACGACCTCCCTGATATAACATCCAGACTCCCTGGGGGTCGCGACCCAGAGGATGAAAAACGATGTTTTCTATTTTTTACAAAATTAGAATTTTTTGCCTTCTTTTATCTTTGCGGCTCAAATTTAATATATGCGTTATTTCCACGCTTTTGTCCAAATCTAATTCTTCACTCAAGTAACTTTATAGAAATATACATGAAATCTGAATATACCCGATAATATCAGGAAACCAACCAACGTTGACAAATGTCTTGACTTCCGCTTCGAATACTGTTTAAGTCAGAATATCTTATCTACAATTTGAAACAAGGAATATGAGCATGAACACGCAAAACGACAATCTGTAATGGCACCATCGTGGTCGTCATCGTTAGTTTGTAACATCGGACCACATTCTTCTTAAGAATAATAAAAGGACAATTTATACAGCGCTGTTTAGAGAACAAACTCTTCTCAATGACGCTCCGACTCGGAACTCGAATTCACTATTATTTACAGATTGAAAATACTACAAAATAAATATATTGTTTATAGTTAAGGCATTAAAGTTGTGGAGGTTTAAAGACATTGTAATTTATTTTATCAAACACTGTTTATTCCCCTTTTTTGTAACGGTATAACCCTACCGGTTTCAAGGCCTTTGCCTCATCTTCAGGGGAGCACAAATAAGACTAAATTCTGTTCGAACTGATACCGATATACACGCTTCAACGGTTGGGGACATTCGAGTTGGGGACTGAGGGCTGAGGGAGACATGGAACGATTTCGGCCAGCAGCGGAGAGATTTTTGGGATATAGGTATGTGTTTACCAGATGTTCGCCTCGGTGTACTGACTTAGAAATTTCTAGGGCCTCTAATCTGTCCAATTTATTTCCGTTACTACTGATATGTAAGAATTTGGCATCATCGATAGAAAAAGTATGGTTTTCACGGTGACAATGATTAGCCATTTTAGAATAAATTAGAGGATTTGTTAAGGTGGATTTGTGTTCACGAAATCTCTTTTCAAAGAATCTTCCTGTCTTTCCTATATAGAAATTATCACAGTCAGCACATAAAAGTTACCGTTTACAAAACCGTTACAAAAAAGTGGTATAAACAGTATTTCATGAAATAAATTACAACGCAATAAATATGTATAATTTGAGTGTTACGAAACGAAGATATTTTATTTTATTTAACATTTGATTCAAGTTTAACCCAATTACAAGTACCCGGCGGTAAGTAATACACATCGGGCTATAGAAAGAGACTGTCGGTCATAACCGGCTAACTTCAGCTTTGTAGAGCGTCGTCTCTGTCATTCATATACGAGTTCTGTCGCGATTTGTCAGTCGTTGTCAAGCCTTCTAGGGACAGAGACGACGGTCTACAAAGCCGAAGTTAGCCGATTGTAGCCGACAGTCTTTTTCTTAAGCCCGATGTGTATTACTTACCGCCGGGTACTTGTACATCATACTACTAAGTATTGCAAATCTAAATACAGCATAATGATAACAGGAACAATGTTATTTATAGTTGGATATGTTTTTTCGGAGTGTTTTACCACGCGGTTGGTCTTAAGATGCCGACGTTTCGAAAACATTGCATTTTTCACCTCCAAGGCTTGTTCGTAGTTAACTTATCTATACTTTGCTGTGAAGTGACTAGTTCAGGGTGTGGGCTGAAAAACATCTGGTGTCCCCGTGGCTGGGTTCGCCCTATATTGGTGGGGTGTATCTTGGCCGAGGGGATGCTATTAGATGAGCCCAGACCTTTTGATAGCTTCTGTATTTATGTATTATCTGCAATTTATGTGTTTTAGAAGTGTTATTTAAATATAATCTGTACATACTATGTTGCTATCAATAAACCTATTATTTATTTATTTATACCTATAAATTTACTAAGGTCTTTCATCCTTTATTTAGCCATCGAGATGCTGAAGATATTCGCGTGTGCGGTAATGGCTGGAGCCATTACATTAGGTACTTACCCACATCCTTATATGTTCTGAAAAACGGAAGACGAACTACAAAGAAACACTTGTAGATCTTCTGATATGTGATAGTTTAGAGAGCAAACTCTCCTCAAGGCATTGTCTTTATTTATTTAACACTTTTATTGCAATACAATCTGGCGGGCTTATTGCCAGGCGGCAATCTCTTCCAACCAACCAGACAAAAGTAAACGAAGCAAGTTACGTGGTCGCATAAATCATTCAAATGACTATCCATCCTTACGAAATCCATAAACAAATACGTGAGAACATGCCCACGAACCCCACAAAGACGGACAATCACCCGAACATTATTTTTCATATAAAGTGAGATATCATTAATCAAAAGGAAAGGAAAGGATGGTGGAGAGGAAAGGAAAAGAAAAATCAGGAATGAAACACGTTTTTTTACTGACTAGAAATTAAGAGTTTTTTCAGTCGCTTCTTAAAGCATGCCAAGGACGGAGCGAGTCTTATATTGGTTTGTAACTGATTCCAGAGTCTCACTGCATGGACGGTAAAGAAAGAGGAGCGGTGAACTGGAAAGGCCAATTTACAATCTCTGTTTGAGCGTAGCGCTAATCCATGATTGGAAAGACGCTGAAAAATTTCGGCGAGATAAGAGGGTGTGGCGGGACAGTTAAGGATATTATACAATATATACAGTATGTGAATTTGTCGTCTATTTCTAACATTCAACCAGTTCAATGCCTTCTGGTATGAAGTTATATGATCGTACTCTCGTAGGTTGAAAATAAATCTTAGACACACATTCTTTCAGTGGTTCTTAAAACTGTACAAGCCACGCATGTATCTGATCCACTAGGAGGCAAACCATTCCACACCTCAAGACCAACAACTACAAAAGCTCTATCATAATACTTCGCCCTATTGTATTGATTTGGAACAACCAATATATTAGATGAAAAAGAAATCGACTTCAAAGTTCTACTTCTCTCCGAAAGAACATCCCTCAGACACAGATTTGAACGATACAATGGAGATATCCCATTAAAGGACTTGCATAGAAACATTCATACCAATCCGTTCACGACACTTAAAGCCAATGTAGACATTTTAGAACCGGACCAACATGGCAATATTTATGACTACCATATGTCAACCTTAAGGGGTGTGTAGTATTCATACACAACCATACATGTTTATAAGACTTCCCAAAAAGGGTTGTCGTCAAGTGCTTCCTAATGCTGCATATGCCATCCGTATCATAGTATAAATAGGCCAAAACCTATACGACGGCTGTCGTCAAAGAAAGAATACGAGAATTGAATTTTGAATACAAGAGAGCGAGAGAGGAATACTTGGATTCTCTCCGAAAGTAATTCGAAATTTGAATCTCGGTGGGTCCGTGATACTGAACGAATTTTAAATACCTAGCTAACAATTTTTGAACCGGTGTAAAAGGGGACGATGTATAAATGATATATATAAACAAATTTTACATTTATGAATATATATTTTCAAAAATGTAGAATTTTTTTTACTTCCGTGAATATTTCACGGGTTGCAACAAGTATTTTATATTTATGTATAGACAATTCCACGCTACATGACCAATGGCAAAACCCTGTCATTGGATCGATTCGTGAGATTTAATTTAATCGACAAAGACGAAATCGATCTCAAATTTCTACTTGTCTCAAAACATTCGACGAATAAATAATATTTTTATAAAGAACAAATATTAAATTAAACGAAACTAATTAATCAATTATGTACGAGTATAACACAAAACAAAGTAAACAAAAATTAATTAAAATATTCAATTAAGTACGCAACGAATAATTAAAAACACAAGTTAATCAAATAACCACAAAATCAATTATCAGAATCAATAATATTTTTATAAATAAATGAAATGAGATATCATAGAGGTGAAAGTATGTTATATACATCCAAATTTATTTATTTACTTATTACAATGTACAATTTGTCGAGTTTATTGCCAAATGGCAAGTTCTTCCACAATAGAAAGCTTCCACGCCCACACTTGACTTGTACGTTCTCTTAGTTCTTCATTCTCTCCACATGGCCAAACTATAAATTAATTAATAATAAATAAATATAGGTTTATTGACAGCAACATAGTATGTACATAATATATTTAAATAACACTTCAAAAACACATAAATTGCAGAGAATACATTAAAGACAGAAACTATAAAAATGACTGGGTTCATCTAGTAACATCCCCTCGGCCAAGATACACCCCACCAATATAGGGCAAGCCCAGCCACGGGGACACCAGATGTTTTTCAGCCACACCCTTGCACATGTAGAATAAGAAGAAGCAGAAAAAA
This sequence comes from Odontocerum albicorne, assembly GCA_949825065.1. Classification (NCBI taxonomy): domain Eukaryota; kingdom Metazoa; phylum Arthropoda; class Insecta; order Trichoptera; family Odontoceridae; genus Odontocerum; species Odontocerum albicorne. Next base: position 32,576,067 of record OX463859.1, on the reverse strand, counting down.
AAACAGAAAATAAATAGATGGCAGAAAAATAAACAAATCCACAAATACCACCTTAGATTAATTCAAACAAACAAATAAAGGTTCCTTGACAGCAACATAATGTGTCCATATCATATACTCGTATATATAATATATTGGGTGTTAACATAAGTTGTGTCCGTTTTTTTTCAATTTAAAAATGAACACCAAAAGTAAAACAAAATGGGAAATGTTATACGTCATTCGAAATAAAATTTTCTGCTCTACAAGGTGTGTTTGCTTTTACGTTACATATATTATTTTATTTGATTACAAGCCTTCAAAATGGAATGTCAAGTAGACGAAAGTGAGCATTTTCGACACCTCCTATTCGCGTTCAATCGAGAGAATAAAGCTGCCAAAGCTGCTCGCGATATTTGCGAAGTGTACGGTGAAGATGCTATGAATGGAAGGACAACTCTTCGATGGTTTTTGCGTTTCAAATACGGTAATTTCGACCTGAAAGACATGGAGCGTTCCGGACAACCAGTGGACTTCGATGAAGACCGCTTTAACCATATTATTCTTTTTCCTTTTATGTAACTAACATTTCTTTATGATGGTTAAAAATGTTGATTTAGTTTATAAAAAGTTTTTCACGTTTGCCTTCCCTTCAGGCTAATTCCCTGACTTTATTTTTAACGTTATCAATTCCCCCTCTCTGTACTATATTCTTCCGATCGATATGTCCGTCACAGCAAATTGGCCGCGCTAAACACGTCCACGTCGGCTAACGAACCGGAACCCATAATAGACAAGTGGAGAACATCTCCCCCTATCCTGATCTTATTTCTCTAGACCGCTGATTGGTCACATTTCCAAGGATCGCCTTTTCAACTCCTCTTGTCGACAGTTACCTGTTAGTCAGTTAATTTAGCAATTAGAGTGAAACCTCTTGTTTAGAAATTACAGTGAAATCTATTTATTTTTTAAGGGCCTTATTGAAAAAAATAAATGGGAAAGTATGTAAATAAAAATAGTTACATACATAAATATGAAATAATTCACAAAAAAATATTTGATCATGTATTGTACATCATCATCATTGTCAACCAGGGTCGGTCCACTGCTGGATGAAGGTCTCCGTAAGTTGACTCCAAATAATTCAGGTCTTTGCTCGTTGGTGCCATGTAAATAAAATAAATAAATAAATACAGGTTATTGATAGCAACATAGTATGTACATAATACATTTAGACACATTTAAAAGATAATACATTAAAAAGAGAATACATTAAAAAACAGAAGTTATCAAAAGCTCTGGGCTCATCTAATAACATCCCCCCGGCCAAGATACACCCCACCAATATACGGCGAGCCCAGCCACCAGATGTTTTTCAGCCCACACCCTTGAGCACGTAGAACAAGATAAAAAAACACAGAAAATAGATTGATGACAAAAAAAAATGCATTCAAGAGAGAAGATATTAAAAGGTCCGTGCTCATCCCACAAACATTCCCCCGGCCGAGATACACCCCACCAATGTAGGGCGAGCCCGACCGCAAGGGCATCGGGGGGCTTCCATCCCACATCCCCGCATATCTAGATGAAAAAATAAAAAATAAACGTGTGGCAGAAAACAAAATAAAAAGTAAACCCACATATACCACCTCGGGTTAACTGTCAGCAAGAACAAAAAAAAGAAACGCCTCAAACGAGTCCAAATTCCCCTTCCTCCACATATCAAAATACTGATTATGGAAAAAAACAAAACCAGAAAGTTGTGGCAAAACACGAGTCCAAATTTTACAAAATGACAAATTGGAAATGAAATAGTTGAAACAACATTGAAATAGTCAGACAGTAATACATTGAAATAGTTAAGCAGTTTTAAATGAATGAATGAGAAGATAACGCACAAACACGTACGCACAATCCCCGATTCACCACTAGCGAAAAGAGAAAAAAGATTGATACTGGTGCTTGCTTCCTGATTTCATCCATCCAGCGTACCTTCGGTTTTTTTTGGGCCTCTTTATGCCTCTTGGATACCATTGGATTATTTCAGATGTCCATTGGGAGTCTGACATTCTGTCTTCGTGTCCTGCCCATTGCCACTTCATTCTTTTGCACACCTTTATAACGTCTTCTACCTTTGTAATATTGCGAATCCAGGTGTTTCCTTTACGGTTTCTTTTTTAGTATATCCCAACAAATGTTTATAATTGTATTGTAATTTGTTTAGCAAAATACGGATTTTCCACTTAACCTAACTAATTTTGTATTTCACATAGAGAGACGTTGCTGGTGCATCTTTAATGAATGGTATAGTTATCAAGACGGGAAGAATATATTTGTAAGCAATTGTCATGGGAAAGTCGATTTTCCTCGTTGGTGCCATGTGATTGATGCTGGTGCTTGCTTCCTGATTTCATCCATCTTGCGTAGGTTCGGTCTTTTTTTGGACCTCTTTATGCTTCTTGGATACCATTTGATTATTTCGGATGTCCATCGAGAATCTGACATTCTGGCTATTTGTCCTGCCCATTGCCACTTCACTGCCCATTGTACTATACATAAATGTCTGTCAATAAAAATAAAATTATCAAGTAGCAACATGCCTACAAACATTGAGCAAACCGCATATATTCACTTTCGAATTCTGTAATTACATAACACTTGAGCCTATGTAAATATTAAACAGCCTGGGGGACTTAACACATCCTTGCTAACCATTCAGTCAAGGCACCGTTCACTCTAATACATGCTATTCTAGTTAATTGTTTTGTAAATGGCTTACGTCCGTATTATTTTAATTGAATATTTCTTAACTATTATTGTTTTTAGTTGAATAAAATAATATAATTTATTTTTGTTCAGTTGAATATCGCGTTACTTTGTATAAAGCATACTCGTACATTTATTTCTTTTAAGATCCACCTATTACTTTCAATGTTTATATGTGACTTGACTTTCAAAAAGTTTAAGGACCGTTGGGTTAAACGATTAAGCATAGAACCGATTAAGTGGCAGTATTTTAGGTGCTTTTGAGCAGAAGTTTGAATAGTTTATAAATTAATCGCGTACGGAAATTGACATTTGAGTAATAAAATGCATGCATATATGCGTATCATCACGTCGTGTCCCTTGCGGAGTAGGCAGAGAGAACATATCTCCAAATTTAACCTTCGCCCCCTTACACATTTATACATGTCGTCATGCAAAATATTCTATCATTTATACTTCCCACTTTACCTTCTTTCAAAGTTTTGTTCATCCACGTTTTCTTCAGTCACTTCTTCCACGCACACCTTGCATTCCTGACTCGTATATTCGCTCAGTCATACTTTACTTTCATCATTAATTCTCTCGACATATCCAAACCATTTTAACGCTACTTTCTTCTTCTTATTTAAAACATCCATGCACTCATTTCTTACGGCTTCATTCCACCTTCTTTTAAACCAGTGGTTTCCAAACTTTATGTTACTACGCCCCCCTTTAAAAACAATCTTATCGTGGCGTCTCCCCCCCCACCGCTCCTGATTTTATAAAATAATACAGACTTATTTTTTAATGGTAAAAAATGTATTGATACAAAAAATAAAAACGTTATTGACAGAATAATAACAAGGTTTTACAATATATCGAACTTACTTTTTTGTAAATTTAATTAAACTTTCCGCACACCTCGTTTTGCATTATTGTAGTTTTTATTGCTTCACGTCGAAAGCCGGATTGATGGTGCAACTGTATAGATCATTCAGCAAGAAGAGTCATTTTGCAATAGTGTGAGTAACACTCTCTGTATTACACAACTTATGTAGTGGTATTGGTTTTAGAATGCCGCACGATTGGTTCGCGCAGAGCGCACGTCTGTATTGTTGTTAAAATACTCGGTGATTAGAAAAACACTACTATGTCGAAGTTAGGAGTGCGATTTTTGTTTAATGTAATGTATAATTCAAAATGTTTCAAAAGTTTAGAATGTACTTTGTTAGAACTTAAAATTTCCTAGATTTAGTATCACTACATCCACTATTATTATAAAACTTTCTTATTTGGCATTGTAATTATGATACATTTATTAATTATAGTATAAATAGGCCAAAACCCGGTTGTCAAAGAAAGAATACGAGTCCGCGCCTCCCAGTTTTGAAAACACTTTTATACATTGACACTAGACTATTTCAAAGGAATATAAAGAATTTGACAAACAGTACGATTTCATATGCCTTTTTTATGATCGTGTTTTAGTATCTTAACCCTTTCCGGTCCACAAAAAAAAAAAGTTCCATCAGGTCCACAAAAGATTTACAGAATTACAGGGTAAAACAATACTATACATCCAGGTTGTTTTTAATATAACTATATTTATTTTCACAAGGTTGTTTTTAATAAAACTATATTTATGTTCACAAGAAAAAAATTTTTGGAAGAGATTTCCACATCGCAATAAACTCTTCAGGTTAAAAAAAAAAGAAAAAAAAAATGTCGAATGACATTCGACATAGGACTCACTGGAATAAAGTTGATGTCGAATGACATTCGACATAGGACCGGAAAGGGTTAACTCCAACTGTTTGGAAATGATATCAATTTGTAACGAAAACTGCTTTCTCACTACACTACTGATAATCTGGTTTTCATATATCTGGAATAAGCGCAGATATTTTTACTATCGGTTCTATTCTTGCTAGCTAACGAACCAGATTCTATAAAAGGTTAGAGAGGTTCTCTCCCTACTTTAATCCAATTCCCCCTCTTCGTCAGCCACTTGACGGCATGGATTCCCTCTTCAATTCCCGCCCTCGGAAGCCACTCCATCTATCTCCCCTGGGACTTGATCACATTGCCGGAGCAGGGCTTTTCAGATTAGCACTAAAGATAAAATCGTTTTTCATCATAATTAGCGTTCATTAACCTGTTCACCGCGTTAAAAATCAAATTCCACGAATCCTGTGCGCGGCACAATTTCAGCGTTTTTTAATTTCTAAGTTTAAACACATATTTTGTTTAGAACCACTGATATTTGATTACAACACCAAGTAAACATGACACTTAAGTAATTTTCTGATAATAAATAATAGTCATTACTCTTAAGGAGACTCATTAAATAAAGGAGATAAACTTAACATTACGTAAAATAAACAAAGGAATGCTACGATCAAATCAATGCTTCATGACACTCACCCAATCAAATGCTTATAGCACTAGTAATGTTTATTTACGTAAGAGAGACTTAGTAATGTTTATTTACGTAAGAGAGACTCATCGCAGGACTCGATCCGCGCGACAGGTCGTTAATACTGGAAATATTGAGAAACCAAAAAAATTCGGCGCTCTGTTTATTCAACAATATCTCATAAACAAATATATTATTTGACAAGGTTTTCAGAGATGTCGCTAGAATAAAGATTATTTTAAATTTTAGTTCAATTTTTATTCCGGTTTTCTGTCATTTTTTTTAAGTATTTGTGATTTGAAACTTGGATTGTCGTCAGATCACAGGCGTTTGTGCTCCCCGCGGGGAACACGTTAATGGTGACCTCCTGATTTAAACGCGGATTAAAAAAAATTTAAATCGTTTGATTTTTAAGCTTAAATAAATATTTTTTTACATTTTGATTTACCTGATGACGATGATATATACCGATAACTTTTGTTTTTCTCTCTCTTCTAGAATTTTCTTCTCTTTTGTTTGTATCTCGTTTTTATATTTGCTTCACGTCGAAAGCCGGATTGATGGTGCAACTGTATAGATCATTCAGCAAGAAGAGTCATTTTGCAATAGTGTGAGTAACACTTTACACGTCTTATGTAGTGGTATTGGTTTTAGAATACCACACGATTGTTCGCGGAGAGCGTACGTTTGTATTGTTAAAATACTCGGTGATTAGAAAAACACTAACATGTCGAAATTAGGAGTGCGATTTTTGTCTAATATAATGTATACTTCAAAATGTTTCGAAAGTTTAGAATGTACTTTGTCATAACTTAAAGTTTCCTAGAATTTATAATATTATCACTCCATCCATTATTATTAAAAAAACTTTCTTATTTGACATTATAATTATGATACATTAATATGTTAAATAATCTTACATTTTATTTTTATGTGCAATCTAATTAAAGCTGAAGAACATTTTTACTTTATAATACTTGTACTTATATTTATTTTTAATCTTGAAAAATTCCATTATTGTTATTTAATGTTTCCTAGAATCTGCATGCCTAAACAATTAATATGTGAAATAAACTTTCTTTCATTTTATTTTTATGATTATTACAATTTAAGCTGACAACATTTTTAATTTACAAAACGCGTGTGTTCATTTCAATGTTTTAATATATATTATTATTTTTTTCACTTCATTAAAAAAAATAAAAAAAATTAAGTGACAAGTTTTTGTAAACGCGCTGTTACTTACACTATTGCAAAATGACTCTTCTGGTTAAATGATCTATAACATTAAATACTAATGTTTGACTATTTTTTATCGATCAGAATTTTGAAACAGTTTAGCTATAGCTTCCTTGAATAAGGGACTCTCGTGTTTCTGTAATATATTTATTTTACATGACAAGGAAATGTACAATCATAACATAGCAATAGTTTAAATATATGCATTTCAGTAATCATAAATAACATATTCCCCTTCCTCCATCATACTTAATTACTATGTTCAGATACTGAAGACCTGCTGGCTGAGTAACCAAGAATTGCTGTCTTAAGTCGACCTGTTTACTATTGTACAAGGGCCAATTTAATGTTCTAAGCACTGTAAAAAAGATATCTAGACATATTATTTATAGTTAAGGCATTAACGTTGTGGAGGTTTAAAGACATTGTAATTTGTTTTATCATACACTGTTTATTCCACTTTTTTTGTGACGGTATAACCCTACCGGTTTCAAGGCTTTCACCTCATCATCAGGGGAGCACAAACAATACGTGGTAGGGTTATACCATTACATAAAGTGGAATTAACAGTGTGTGATAAAACAAATTACAAAATCTGGATATATTTAAGATTTGCATTTTTATAGTTCGAGAAATAAAATTAAAAAAAAAACATTAATGAGATACCACAAACAATAACCAGAGTCAGTTTATTGTAATACTAAGAATTCTACATTTAAAAGCAACGCAAGAAGATCAAGGAAAGTAAGTTTGTATTAAGTGAATTATATTTTGAAAGAAGGAAACGTAGATTGTCAGAGAAGTCGTGGATGTTGTATGGATATAATATAGGCTAAATATGAGTATCGCGATAGGAACGTACTTCGCTCTGCCCTCGCTGCCTACCCCGGCAGGGCAATGGCGTGATGGTATGTTTGTAAGTAAGAACGAGGTGCATGGAAATGTCGAAAGTGAATGATGTGCACCGGGATAGAATGAAGTGGTAATCTGTTCTCTCTGCTTTATCCAATGGAGACATAGCGTGAAGGTGATGATGATGAAATGATTATATGTATTTGGATACAATCAATCATTATTGTTTAAACCAGGGCTGTGGAGTCGGAGTCGTGGAGTCGGAACATTTTAGGCGGAGTCGGAGTCGGAAAAAATCGACCGACTCCGACTCCGTTTAATTATTTTAACATTTTCTTTATTTTCCGCGCTTAAAATTATTAAATCAGATTGAAGAGCTTTCATAAATCCTGACTTAATAGAAGCAATTCTTTTTTTGAGATCTTATTCCATTTAGACCACGAATAGGAAATAAGATTTATATAAAGTATATTTACTTTCAAAAATCTTATCTTGTGTTCTATTCAATATTGAATCAAAATAATAATAAACAATATTAATAAGATTTAGTTAACGTATGAAAACAAATGAAGCAACCTTTTTATTTTATTTTAAAGTGTTTTCTTATTTTTTTTAATACCTACCTGTGTATTAAAAAAAATTGTTTTTCTAATTATTTTAAAAGTTTTATTTAATTCTTTTTTTTTAAATATTAATATATATTTTTAATATTATTTTTGTGTGAAGGTATTGCTTAATGCATATTGTTTATATATTTTTTTTATTAAATTGTTTCATTTGTGTACGAATATAATTATTTTTTTATTTATACCTGTATCCATTATAAATAAGTCAATATAAATACATTAGGTAGACGCAGTAAATTATAAAATAAAAATTGAAGTCAGAGTCAAGAGTTGGAGTCGGAGTATAAAATAAAGCCGGAGTCGGTAAATTTTCATCCGACTCCACAGCCCTGGTTTCAACATAATATTGGATATTGTGCGGATAAGTGACCTTTACCAACAACTCGAGTAATAACTCATTAACTCGATTCCAAATAATTGAGCGCAAGTTAATACAATAGAATACAACATGTGTGTGTACCTGGCAAACATTTGCTTTTTCCTTATAACATTTGTTACTTTGGTTTTTGGTGTATTGGACTGGTAAATACTCAGAGGTAAACTGGTATGACGTTCTCCATAATGTTTTTTTTTCTCGGAATCATTGAACAACGCTTCATTTCAAAATGCGTTAAGGTAAAAACAATTTTTTTTCCTCTACCACTCCTTCCTCTCACATTTATGTTTGTCTAAGAAATTGAAATTTGAGAAATGTAATGCATGCATATATGTATGCGTATCATCACGTCGTGTCCCTTGCGGAGTAAGCAAGAGAGAACGTATCTCCAAATTTAACCTTCGCCCCCTTACACATTTATACATGTCGTCATGCAAAATATTCTATCATTTATACTTCCCACTTTACCTTCTTTCAAAGTTTGGTTCATCCACGTTTTCTTCAGTCACTTCTTCCACGTACACCTTGCATTCCTGACTCGTATATTCGCTCAGTCATACTTTACTTTTATCATTAATTCTCTCGACATATCCAAACCATCTTAACGCTACTTTCTTCTTCTTATTTAAAACATCCATGCACTCATTTCTGATGCCTTCATTCCACCTTCTTTTAAACCAGTGGTTTCCAAACTTTATGTTAATACGCCCTCCTTTAAAAACAATTTTATCGTGGCGTCTGCCCCCCCCCCCCACCCCCACCCCCCCGACTTTATAAAATAATACAGATTTATTTATTAATTTATAAAAATGTATTAATACGAAAAATAAAAACGTAATTGACAGAATAATAACAAGTATATATGTATGTATGTATATGTATATCGTCGTCATACAGGAGAAAGTGACCAACTAACAAAATGCAAAATGTTCAGGAGAGCCATTTAACCATTTTTACACTTTTGTTTAGAATTTTTTTTTTTAAATAAATGTATTTACACTTGTGATTATTTTTGTGTGTATAGAAATGTACATTGCCTTCAAAATAAAGAAATAATATTTTTGAAAATTTTCATACAATTTTGCTTGTAAGAAAATAAACATCAATGCAGACAGTCATTTTAAACAGGTCAAGATATTATTATTATTCTTCCAAGTTCTTGCTGGGTTATTTCTTCCAGGCCACCATTATGTTGGTAAGGTGTCAGATAGTCATTAATCGTTTTCGCGAAAAATGCACTTGGTCACTTTCTCTTGTATGACGACGATATGTTCATTGAACTACGCTTAGAATCATTGAATTACGCTTTATTTCAGAATGCGTTAAGGTAAAAACTAAATTTTTCCTCTACCACTCCTTCCTCTCACATTTATGTTTGTCTATGATTTATTTTCAACCTACGAAAGTACGATCATATAACTTCATACCAAAAGGTATTGAACTTGTTGAATGTTAGAAATAGACGCCAAGCTCACATAGTGTCTCGTTTGTATAATATCCTTAAATGTCCCGCCTCACCCTCTTATCTCGGCGAAAAATTTCAGCGTCTTTCCAATCATGGATTAGCGCTACGCTCAAACATAGATTGTCTATTGGCCTTTCCAGTTCACCGCTCCTCTTTTTTTACGTCGTCCTTTATTGTCCATGCAGTGAGACTCTGGAATCAGTTACTAACTAATATAAGACTCGCTCCGTCCTTGGCATGCTTTAACAAGCGACTGAAAAAACTCTTAATTTCTAGTCAGTAAAATAACGTGTTTCATTCCTGATTTTTCTTTTCCTTTCCTCTCCACCATCCCTTCATTTTCTTTTGATCCATAATATCTCACTTTATATGAATAATAAAGTTTGGGTGATTGCCCTTCTTTGTGGGGTTCGTGGGCATATGCTCACGTATGTGTTTATGGATTTCGTGGGGATGGATAGTCATTTGAATGATTTATGCGACCACGTAACTTGCTTAGTTTACTTTTGTCCGGTTGGCTGGAAGAGATTTCCGCCTGGCAATAAGCCCGCCAGATTGTATGAACAATAAAAGTGTTAAATAAATCAAATAAATTTATACTATATATTTGTTTTGTTTATTTTTCCTCATTCATTCGTTCCACATGCCCAAACCGTCTCAGATTGTA
>OX463859.1:32336685-32565499 GCA_949825065.1 Odontocerum albicorne | reverse complement strand
CCTCCACAACGTTAATGCCTTAACTATAAACAATATATATTCTATGGCCTTTTTTAGCAGACTGAAAACTGGTGACAGGATCCGTTGCAGCCCCGTATTTACAAGAGAGGTGCCTGAGTATCGTCCATTGATTCTTCCAACCGCCCTTATAGTCGTAGCCTAAATACACGACATGAAATGCCCAGACATTTGATGAACCGTTAGATTTCGTAACGTGATAACAACTCACATTTGGAGGCAGATACATTCTTCATGCGAGCTCATGGAAATGAGGAGAGCTCAGGTAGTGTTCCTCAGGGTTTATTGGATCAGTGATACGTGCGGGAGTTATTCAAAATGAGGGAATATTTTCAACGATAAAAAAAGAACGTTCGTAGAACTGTTCTATCTATCCAATAGGCAATCCATCGTGATCGAGTATGTTTGTCAGGTATCCTGCAAAAGGAAGACACCTGTGCGTGTATGTTATTAGATTATTGTGTGCAAGATGTTGCACACAGTCTTGCCAGGTCAAACCTAAGATTTTGATAAAGTTATCAAACTAACGAAAGACAATCGGTAGGTGTTGTAACCTTTTGATACGTAGTTGTTTTTTATATACCGCTATTTATTGTGTTGTTTAGTAGTGTGAAAAAAATTTTAAATTTTGTATTTATAAGAACTTCTTGGTATATTATTTTTTGATAAATTCGTAGGATAAAAACACAGTTCATAATATACCATATAACATAAGGCTGTAGGATGAAAAAAAAAACGAATTAAAAGCCATGTCACCGCAACAAAACAATTACGTTGATACATAAATAAGTAATTTATTTATTTATTTATTTAATTAACGACACAACAGTGTCTTTATATACAAATGAACATGTGACAGGTTATACAAGTACTTAAAATTATTGACAAATAATACAACTTTATCTTAAACTAACATGAAGATACAAAAAGCAGTAGAATAAATTACAGTCATCGTTTTAAAATTATTTAATAATCTTTGAGAATTTTGTGGGAATTTTATGGATATATATTGAGATATAGAAAACACATGGCCTCATTAGTGGAACGAGATGCAAGTTGCTTTGCAGAATTAAAAGCTTCACACATGTTGATGCAGGGTTACTCAACTCCAGAGGCAAAATATTGTCCTTAATATTTGGTTTGTATTACATTATTTATATTAATAAAGGAGAGCACAAAGTTAGTAGCTATTTCTAAATATTGTTGTAATATACAAAATGATTACAAAAATATAACAAAATACACCGTTTATCACATGATACGGAACCGTCTCGAGTCAGCTGCCTTCACCTCACCACACCAATTTGACATAAGTGCGAAAAGATTAGTACAGTAAAAAATCGATAATTTATCTATTCTGCGATCAGCCTACTTTTAGAGCTTAACATACGGTAAAATATATCGGCAATTTCAGCAAATTGATTTCTCAAAACAGACGTTCTATTTATACGAGAATTTTGTTCATCATTCGAAGTACTGTGTTTACTATAAAAAATAACACTATGGCGAGTACGTACTGAAGGAAATCTAATACTGATAAAGCTGAACAATTCAGGATAATTGAAGGGAGAGTTTTATGTAAAACATATAAATAATTTTTGAGTATTCAAGGAAAAAGTTTGGGAAGCATTGAAGGAAATCCTTGTCTCGTGGCCGATATCGACAGATCGGGTAGCTTCCCCAGGTGTTTTTTGTTTTCTTATTGACTTTATGCCTTTCGGGTGTTTCGAATCGGGAAGACATTAACGTCGGTACTCAAAATGTCCGTGCACATTCCTGTTTTATATCAGTTTGGACATAAAAATTCTGACGTTGAATTTATATCGATATAAAATTATAAAGCATTTTTTTATGATGCTAATGTAAAATTTATGTATCTGGAGGGAATACGTTCTTGAATCTGCCAGATGGTAGGCTCATTTTGATCCCTTAGAAGGGTTATTCCAACATCTCATCGCTGATGACAGGGTTAGGGGAGATAGGAAACAAAGTCACTAGGACACTAAAATATCAAATCTGCTAAGATGATGGTCCACAGCAGTACAGCACCGGTACAAAGACTGTAAAATAGGTGGATGGCTGCCGCTCAATACTCGGAGATTTCGGTTAACTTCTTGCTTTACCGGTAAAAAGTAGCAGGGTGAAGAGATTCTTCTTTAGCAGGTAGAAGTTTATTGTAAATAAAACACAGTAGACGTTCCAGCAACTGAGAATATATTTTGCTCATTTTTCGTTCCTTATGTGCAGCTCATCGCTCATCGTAAGCCCCTTTATTCGCCTGTTTATGCCGTCGCAGCTTACTAGATACTTGCTAGATACCATGTATACCGTGCGTCATCTGCATGCATGGGTTGTTCGATTATTTATAGTGATTATTGCGAAGGCCACGCATAAGGAATATTTTATTACAATAGGTACAGATATCAACTCTACAATATTAACACAGCAATTGCACAAATAAAATGATATATTAGGTGTTATGCAGCGGGATTATGCAGCTACCAGAAACATGGAGAAAGGTCAACCAAAAGAACGGCACAGTCTACATTGATTAAATGTAATTTTTCTTAAATTTTTGTATTGGGTGTTAACATAAGTTGTGTCCGTTTTTTTTCAATTTAAAAATGAGCACCTAAAGAAAAAGAAAATGGTAAAGGTTATACGTAATTCGAATGAAAATTTTCTGCTCTACAAGATATTGTGTTTGCTTTTACGTTACATATATTATTTTATTTGATTACGAGCCTTCAAAATGGAATGTCGAGTAGACGAAAGTGAGCATTTTCAACACCTTCTGTTCGCGTTCAATCGAGGGAATAAAGCTGCTCGCGATATTTGCGAATTGTACGGTGAAGATGCTTTCAATGAAAGGACAGCTCGTCGATGGTTTTTACGTTTCAAAGACTGTAATTTCAATCGGAAAGACATGAAGCGTTTCGGACGACCAGTGGACTTCGATAAGGACCGCTTAAACAATATTATTAAACCTCCTTGTGTTCGCGTTCAATCAAGGAAATAAATAATATTAATTAATAATATAATATAATAAAAATAATATAATAAATAAATAAATATTTAAAAATAAATAATTTTATAATTAATAATAACATAAAAATATAAATATATTTAATATTAAAAAATATACATTTAATATTATTAAGTGTATTATATTATTTTTTAAATTATTATTATTTATTATTAATTTAGAGATTTTCTTGAATTAAATTCCACATAACCATTTCCTCATTCAGAAAAAATAATCATTAACAATTGGAAAAAAAGCAATGCATAAAATCAATTTTTCCTAGGAGCTAAGAAGTTTCACTTTTACTGCGCGAGGGTCTCGCGCATCTGTTTTCAGGTGTGTCGTCACCGAAGAGGAAGTCTTTTTGGGTAGTTCCTTCTTCGTCACTACGTGACTTGGCGCTCATAATAAATAAAGAAGATTTCAATATTCTGGTATAAATCGCGCTTGTTGAGGACTTTATTGCCCCCATAACAGCGTGGGTAACTGTGGAATCGAACTGAATTGTTATTTATTGACTTCTCGATGTTATTCTTACTTTCAGACCTCATTCAATCTGTAGTGGTGTTTATAAGCTATCTTATATTATACATATAATGCAGATTACTACATAAAAACCATCACATCATATCCTTTTTTATGTTTGATAAATAATCAAACAAACGCTATTCATCTTTGGGTCTAAGGCAGTTTCGTTTTTTCGTTGTTCCCAATTCAATTTCCGAGGGTTTTCCTCGAGATAAATCGTAAAATTTTCATCTTTGTACTTGGAAGGGTCTCGTTTCTTACAGCATCAGATCTTTATGTGATTCCTTAAGTCATAATGGCCCGTATACATGTTTTGTAAATCCTCAAGCAGCGATTTCCAACTTTTTCCAAAGTTTGTCTACTCACTAAATTATGATATTTACAATCAGAAATGAGAGCGTAAGAACTGACGATTTATCAGAATATAGCGCGTTTTCTATAATGGAACTATATAAATTATTTTATTATTATTGTAGGTACGGTTCACGTTGGTACTATTTTTTGTTGAAAAATATGTTCAATGTGAGTTTCCCTTACTAGTTCTTAAACTTATTTCAGCTTAGTTGGAAAACATTGTCATATGGAAAATAGGTTCAATGTGAGTTTCCCTTACTAGTTCTTAAACTTATGCAGCTTAGTTGGAAAACATTGTCATATGGAAAATAGGTTCAATGTGAGTTTCCCTTACTAGTTCTTAAACTTATGCAGCTTAGTTGGAAAACATTGTCATATGGAAAATAGGTTCAATGTGAGTTTCCCTTACTAGTTCTTAAACTTATGCAGCTTAGTTGGAAAACATTGTCATATGGAAAATAGGTTCAATGTGAGTTTCCCTTACTAGTTCTTAAACTTATGCAGCTTAGTTGGAAAACATTGTCATATGGAAAATAGGTTCAATGTGAGTTTCCCTTACTAGTTCTTAAACTTATTTCAGCATAGTTGGAAAACATTGTCATATGGAAAATAGGTTCAATGTGAGTTTCCCTTACTAGTTCTTAAACTTATTTCAGCATAGTTGGAAAACATTGTCATATGGAAAATAGGTTCAATGTGAGTTTCCCTTACTAGTTCTTAAACTTATGCAGCTTAGTTGGAAAACATTGTCATATGGAAAATAGGTTCAATGTGAGTTTCCCTTACTAGTTCTTAAACTTATGCAGCTTAGTTGGAAAACATTGTCATATGGAAAATAGGTTCAATGTGAGTTTCCCTTACTAGTTCTTAAACTTATTTCAGCATAGTTGGAAAACATTGTCATATGGAAAATAGGTTCAATGTGAGTTTCCCTTACTAGTTCTTAAACTTATTTCAGCTTAGTTGGAAAACATTGTCATATGGAAAACAGGTTCAATGTGAGTTTCCCTTACTAGTTCTTAAACTTATTTCAGCTTAGTTGGAAAACATTGTCATATGGAAAATAGGTTCAATGTGAGTTTCCCTTACTAGTTCTTAAACTTCTTTCAGCTTAGTTGGAAAACATTGTCATATGGCAAAAACAGGCTGTAACATTAATCATTTCTACGTAATTTCCTTGTCGGGACAGGTAGAGAGCACAGAGCGTTGGACTTTTTTATCTTGACACACACCCTTCGCCTGTTCTAAATCGATACATTCCTACGATTTCTCTGGCTTTATCCTTTTTTTACTGTTGGATGTTATGTTATATTGTGTCCTTCATTCAATAATTCGTATTGCATATATCGTAGCGCGAACATATTGAAAGCGAAGCTCGGAAACAACCTTGTCTTCGATCTCATCAATCGAGGTTTTGGGCTTACGACCACTAGTCTGGGATCTCTTCACCAACTGGTATTAATTTTTAGAAGCCATCGAACATAAATCCGAAATTCACACCTTTAGGCCTCGGCCACACAGGTAGGAGCCTCGTTTGGTGATTAGAGCTACGCTGCGAGCTAGGCGGCATATCCTAGCGAACTAACGCACCGCATACTATCGCAATGACCACACTGCACGTTTCGCGCCACGTTACATGACGATTAGTCATCTAGTGAGTCTCCTAGCGAACAGACGTGCTGGTTAATTTTATTGTGTCACCAAGTGATTTTATTGTACAAGATGGCGGAAGTTTTAACAGCAGCTGTGTATAAAAGGAACCCTTTGTGGAACCCATCGAGCAAATTATACAAAAATGTACCTGTAATAAAATCACTTTGGAATGAAGTTGCACAGGAAGTAAATAAAGATAAGGTAAGTTGTAATGAAAATGGTCAGTTTTGAGAGAGGTATCATTTGTTGACTCAACCGCTCCCAAATGTCAAATGAATTTGTGCGAAGCACTTTGGTGTGGCCAAGCATGAAGTCACCTAGTCTATTAGTCACGTAGCACCTAGCGAAGCATTTTGGTGTGGCCTTAGCTTTAGAGGTTACTTATCAAACTATTATATTACGTAAAATAAAGACTAAGACATTGAAAATGATCGATTGTTTTATCGTGCACATATCTACTTGATGAAATATATCCATAATTATTTTATTATGTATTGACTTAATTTTTCAATAGTTTTCATCCCTTTACTAACGATACGCGTACCATAGTTAGAAGACCACTGGTCAAGGATTTACAGGGTTGTATACATTTCATAAAAAAAAACAACACTGTTGTACGGTTCCCTGATCCAAATAGTTCTAACCCTTTCCCCCTTTTCGGTTTTGGAGTTTTATGAATGGCGCCTCGGTATCCCGGCTTATCCTTTTTTGGCCCTTTGTTTGTTCGCCCCATTTTCGGGTTTTTATATTCCGTTTCCTCCGCCCTCTCCCCTTTAACTCCTATGTACCTAAGCTCCAAAATAACCCTGGCTTCCCGAATTGGAGTACTTGGGGATCACCAGTCAATTATCAATGATAACGAGATATATTTTAGCTATCGTCAATCTTGTCTTGAGCCTCCTAACGTTACCACTAAATGAATACTAGGTTAATCAAAAAGTTTTGAAAGCGGAAATGAAAATACATTTTTTTTTTGGGGGGAAATCACTTTTATTGCTCAGTATAGTCTCCCATAAGATCAATACACTTGGTCCAACGATCTTCCAACTTTGTTGTCCCATCACGGAAGTGACTTTCTGGAAGGCCTGCAAAATACTCCTCTACGACGGCTATAACCTCTTCGTTTGATGAAAAATGCTTTCCACGAAGGAATTTTTTGAGGTGTGAGAATAGCCAGAAGTCAGAGGGAGCTAAATCTGGCGAATAGGGTGGATGCTGCAACAATTCGTACCCCAATTCACTGATTTTCGCGATGGTTTTTTGAGCTGTGTGAGCAGGTGCATTGTCTTGATGAAAAATGATTTTTTTCTTCTGCAAACCGGGTCTTTTTTCACAATTTTTTTTCATCCAACTGGTCCAAAAGGTCACAATAATAATCAGAGTTGACTTTCTTACCAGTTTAGAAATAATCTATCAATAAAATTCCTTTTGCATCCCAAAAAACTGACGCTAACACCTTCTTGGCCGATTTCTGGACACGAACTCGCTTCGGAGCCAAAGTGCCTGGTTCACACCACTCCTTAGCCTCTTGTTTTGATTCAGGATCATGGTGGTAGACCCAAGTCTCATCCATAGTGATGAATCGACGCAGAAAATCCTTTTTATCCTTTCGAAATTGCTCCAAATGTTGCTCAGAAAGTCGCATTCGAACGTGTTTTTGTTGCATTGTTAGCAAATGCGGCACCCATTGTGCACACAGTTTTTTGAAACCCAAAACTTCAGCCAAAATATGCCATGTTGTTCCATGTGAGATGCCTATGGTGTCAGCTATCACATCCACAGTCGATCGATGATCTTCCAAAACCATATCCTGTATTTTCGCTATGATTTCTGGTGTTGATGCACTTTTTGGACGTCCTGAGCGTGGATCGTCTTCAACGCTTGTACGGCCACGCTTAAACTCCAAAACCCATCGGTGAACGGTTGGAAATGAAGGAGAAGACTCCTTTAATACTTTCACCATCTTTGCATGGATCTCAGTAGCCGATAAACCTTCCATAACAAAGAATTTAATCACTGCACGATATTCGGATTTTTCCATTGTTAAAAAATACACTGACACGTCAACTTCAAATGGCTTGTAAACAAAGAATGAATTGACAGATCGAAATGAAATTTTGAGTACGTTCTTATGAAAGATGAAATATTAAAATGGCGTAGAAATTTTGGTTTTCTACTGCTCCATAGATGTCGCTTTCAAAACTTTTTGACTAACCTAGTGGGTGTCGCGAATAAGGTGGTAACTAACAAAACTTGCATTTTACAGTATTCAAGAAAAACACTTTTTCTATTTGTGTTGATATTTTAATTGTTTTTTTTTTAAATCAAAAGATATATTTTCATACACGCACTTTATTTAAAAATAAAAAAATTACCAAGCTATATTCAAAACAAGAAAAAAAAACATGAAAAACACTATGAACATGTGGAATAACGTGGTCCGCGAATGCAGTTACAACGTTATTCCACAACACATATATAAAACAAACAAGTTGTGTTGTTACAACTTTTATATGAAAAATCAATCACGTACGTTAGTTGCCACGTTATTCCACTAACCTCTTCTGATCTTCTTTTACTCGTTACTTCCATACATCTTTTCATACAACTCCTACGATTTGTTTTACTTTTTACATTTCTATTATTTCAAAATATCGTTCAATTGATACAATTGTACCTTCTTTCGTCTTTTTCTACCACGCCATCACTCACATTGGCACTGTTAATGTGTTTTGTCAGTCTTTCTGAATTTATTCGTTCACGCATACCCAAAACATCTCATAGTGCTCTTCTTCATTTTCATCTAACTCAACACTTCAATTTTAAGATTGCGTTCATCCCTAATCATTACTATGTATATTCTGTCGTACATTTTACCACATGTATAAGTCGCAGTGCACGCATTTCTACAGTATTTATTCGGCTCCTTTCATTCTTTTTCCATGTTGACGTTTCACTCCCATACTTTAAAGTTAGTACTGAAATACTGTTGAGAAACTCATGTTAGCAGATCTATATAAACATATGAAATGATTAATTTATGCCTAAATATTTTTTTTTTATTTATTTATTTACACACATGACCAGAAATATACATAATTGGCGAAAAAACAACAGATAATTTAATTTGGGCATACAATTTTGATGGATCTGGGTTTGTTGCCTTTCATTTGTCGTGTCCCCAGTAAACTAGACTTTTGCCTGTAGCTCACTGAGGTATTTACCATGAAAAAATGAATCGATACTTCTTTCCGATTTTCGATTACGCAAAAATAAAACCTCGTTGCACATTCTCATCAACCTGACAAACAGTGACACTCAATTACAACTGGAAACATCATGCGGAATCAAACTCTTCACACATCATCACTCCAGAAAGACCAAAAACGTTCATCCCATAATATACCGCACACAAACATAAAAATATACAAAAAAAAAACACACTCAAGAGCCCACACAAACCTTTTCCACACGTCAGTCATCCTGCAAGCCCAAGTACTCAAACTCCTGTCGCAATAACAACCACGCTCCGATCGACTGCCTAAATGGTTTACCTTTATTGAATTAGGTACCCCATTGTATGTCATAGGAGCTAAATAAGCATATTGCCTTTGGGCAAAAGAGGTTTTAACTCTAGGGATGGTGAACATTTGATCAGTTGCCATGCGTGTCATGTTTCTCTGCTGAGTCTGCATCCTCCATATAACATATAACGCCTTTTCAATCAAAGGTGCCATGAACAATCCAAATTCTATTTTGTTATGGATGAAGATAACCATTCTATCCACGAAGAGGATTCACCAAATTTTTGTTTTATTATGTAGGTCCCGAGGGAATCATAGTTTAATGTCCCATGTCAAGCCTTCTGCCACACATATATAAAGGATTATATAGCCTTATAAAGGGATCCCCTGCGCCCCACTACGTCCTGAAACACTCTCCATCGAGTAAACTAGGCTAATACTTGACAAGTCAAGGGAGGTTTTTTTACGTAAATTTAACTAACGAAGCTTTTAAGCGTTAAAATATACGGCTTTTCAAATTTAGAGTATTTTTTTTTGTTACAAAAAAAACGAAAATATATTTATTTTATAGATTTTGGGGCGTTGAATAAAAAAACATTCGTGCATACATACCATCACGCCATTTACCTGTCGGAGTAGGCAGAGAGGTCAGAGCGCCACGCTTTCCTATTTCGACACTCATCCTTAGCCTGTTCTACATCTATACACATCTGTGGCCTAATTGGTAAGCCGCCTGACTTCCAACCGGATTCCTTTTCGATTTTTGTTAGAACCTCGATTTACATAGTTGGATTTCGGTAAAGGCACGTTTGACATCTTTCTGGTTGACTGGATGAGATCCTCTAATAAACCTCCATACCACTAAACCGCCAGGTTATACTGTCTACAATGACAGTGTAAGACTCCTACGATATCTCTGAATTGCTACGTTTCCTTCTTTCAAAATATCAAACACTTCTTCTTCTCCCTGGCTCCATCCCAACTGACTGTCTACGAAGACTGTTAGGGTTAGCTCTCCTCGTCCTCAGGTTGTATGCTCTTCTGTCCCGGACTACATCCCCCAGGCCGTGCCTCTGCATCAGGTTATCTTTTTGCACCACCCACGAATTCTTTGGTTTTCCTCTGGTTGTTATTCGAGGAAGATCCCTGGAGATTGCCTGGTTCACAATGTGATAGGGTGCTCTACGTCCAACGTGCCCACACCATCTCAATCCATCCGTCTCTCCTCCATCTTAATGTTGATGTCTGTAACACCTAGGCTTCCTGTCTCTTAGGGACACGCCAGCTGACCATCTTAGCATGCGCATTTCATCTGTTTCTGGAGTAAGAGTTATGCGGGTATGACATTCGTTAGACATACCTTTTAAGTTTACTGACATTTTCGGATAACATAGAACTCCCGTCATTGATCTAAACTTCATCCATCCTACACTAATTCTATGTGTTACATCTGCTGCACATCCTCCATCGCTATGAATGAGTGACCCAAGATACTTAAAAGTAAAGAAGCCATTCATATGAAAATGTGTGCTTCGTCTGAAAAGAATGCGTTGTTAAAAACCAGGAGAACTGTTCAAACATCTTAGTCGTGAAATCCAACCTTGTAACTAAGTCTGCTACATTTAAATTCTGAACAAGATGAATTTCACAGGTATGGAAGTTTAGGTCAAATGATAAAATTCGCTGAAAGATCGTACGCGACATCGCTAATGTTCATTGACTTGCTCTATACTTTCCTCTGTTCGAGAAGTTCGTGGGCAACCTTGGGATCGAGATTTTAGCGTGGAACCAATGTTTTGAAATCTCTTAACCCAATTTTAATTAAGTTGATGCTCGGACACTGCTAATTGGTACTCATCTCGAAATAGCCCTCTAACAGTTAGTTGGTTACTTGGGTCATGTACTTAGAGGAGAAAAGTACAAATTACTGCACCTGATCATCCAAGGCAAAATAGAAAGCCGAAGAGGTGTTGGCAGGATGTAAATGTCCTGGCTCCGCAATTTAGGTGATTGGACTGGCATAAGGGGCGTTGGAGATCTTTTTTGGGCTGCCGGGGACAAAGATGTCTACTCTCAGGTGATATTCAACGTTGGGGGGACCTGATATGACACTGGGAAGAAGAAGAACAGTTAGTTACGTATAAACTTTTGTTTTCCCAAAATGTACGGACTCAAAACGCGCTGTTGCCTCATGAATACTATAAATCATTGAGCCTTAATTTACCAGAACTTATCGATGGAATGATGCCTTCCGCGTCCTTCCTCATCGATGAGTTCACGAGTAATAAACAAAAGTGCATTTTATTGTAGGCCACTCTGTATATAACGTTAACTACTCGGTTTTATAATGCGACTATCAAGAGAATTTAACAGCACCGATATCCTCCGAAACTTATATAATTATCTAATTAGAACCAAATTAGAATATGCATCTACGGTTTGGTCTCCTCATCAGCTCAAATATAAAAACAATATAGAACAAATACAAAAAAAATCCTCAGATATCTATGGTACAGAACAAAGGGCGATTACCCAAAATATGCTCACCATGCCGAACTTCTCACGGTGTGTAACTATAGAAGCCTCGAAATAGGAAGGCAAGAATCCATTGCGATATTCCTAATAAAGGTTTTCCAAGGTTCCTTTAACTGTCCCGCGTTTCTAGAAGCACTAAGTTTATGTGTACCCAATAAATATAGCCGTGCAAGAAATCACCCTCTGTTCTACATACCAACTTACAGGACGAATATCATGGCTAAACACTCAGTCACGCGTGGTATAGTGATATTGAACCAACTGAATGACACTGTTGATATATTCTCGGTACCGTCTAGCAGTATGAGAAGAATCCTGGCTGATATTATTCCTAACGAATAAGCTAACGCTAGAAGCAGACCCTCTTTGTGTAACAGGAGAAATCCGTGCAAAGTGGATAAAAAAAATAAAAAAAAACTGTCCTCAACGTCGAGAGATGTTTATCACGTAGTTCATGTATTATACAAGCCGCCCCATATCTGGTGTTGCCCGCCCAGCCTGACCCACATCTCGCCACCCTGCGGAGTACAGATCGTGCGATCCCGAACCGTGGAGACATTGGTATGCCAAGCGGTGCATTCAATTCGATCCTGTTTAGCTACCGTTATTGGAAATGTGAGGTAGTATTGTTAGAAATCTAGAGCGCTCTTGACGTAACTTCACAAACCTTTTTTACTTTTAATAAAGTTTTTATTTATATTTTACTGTCGGCGGATGTGGTCTAACAGTTAGCATTCGCATTAACCCTTCCTTTCCTGTGATGTGTAACTAGTACACATTGCCTCTAAAAACTACTTTAATATCTCTATAAATATAATAAATACTGGGTTCAAATTTTAGGTATTTTTCCGTAATACATTTACGCATTGAATGAAAAAAATAATATTAATAATAATTAGCACTTATCGGCCACATCAGAGATATTTTGTGAAAATCGGGAATAAATTAACCAATACAATCAAACGTGTGCCAGTGTGTGACGTAGGTATATTCATTCTATAAACCGCTATGTGTGAGGAAGCGATGCTATTCACGCCTCACTCTCACTCTACTTCGGTATATGGGAACGCAAGAAATGGAATCTCAGTTCGCAGTTGTTTCTTCCTTTTTTAAAGTTTTAAAGTTCCAAATCTATCCAATAGGGTGGGATATTATGATAAAGCTTTTGCTGGCCCTGTGGCGTGGAATGGTCTGCCTCCTAGTGTCAGAGATATAAGTGGCGTGTGCAGCTTTAGGAAGCACTTAAAGACCATCATTGTTAGATTTTATCAAAATTTATGAGTGGGTTCGAATCCTGAGTTAGCTCGCCCTTGAGCAGAGTTTGGTCTCTAAACAGCGCTATATATATGCTGTCCTTATATTATTATGATTATTACAAGTCGTTGCTGATTAACTTTTTTACAGTTTCGCAAAATATTTGTTATAAAGCTTGTAATAATAAACTTTTAATAAAAATCCACAAGCTGGGACGTAGAAACACGTGTTTTTTTATTAAAATTTCGTTGTCCACAGTACAGCCTGGCGGACTTATTGTCTTGTGGCAATCTCTCAACCAACCAAAAATATGTTAAAGAGTCCTTTAATCAAAACGAGACTGGAATATTTAAAAAAAAATCTGGATTCAACGGGAATTAAACCTGTCGCGGTGACTAAGTGTACGCATATGGATGTACCGACCTGCTTCATTATTTGCTCATCATTTTGAGATGGTTTAGGCACGTATAGGAAGACCAAGGAAAGTGTGGTCGGATCAAATGAAGGCTACTTTTAAAGAAGAAAACGTAGACTGCCAGAGAAACCATAGAAGTTGTATGGAGGAGAGGCGAAGGATGTAATTGAATGAATTAAAGATTGGAACAAGTTGAGGAATTCTGCTATGTGGGTAGTATTTTCATAAATGATGGAAGAGTTAAGATGTACATCGAAAGATGTGCAAGGGTGTCGGCTGAAAAACATCTGGTGTCCCCGTCGCTGGTCTCGCCCTATATTGGTGGGGTGTATCTTGGCTAAGGGGATGTTATTAGATTGAGCCCAGACCTTTTGATAGCTTCTATCTTCAATGTATTCTCGGCAATTTATGTGTTTTTGAAGTGTTGTTTAAATATATTATGTACATACTATGTTGCTATCAAAAAACCTATATTTATTTATTTACGTATAAATATAGGAAACAAAGTCATTGGGGCACTTAAACAAATATACTCGAACCAGACAGTATCACATCTGCTAAGATGATCCACAAAAGTATTTTGTTGCCGACTTTGATGTATGGCTGTGAAACGTGAAAAAAGACTGAGAAGACTCGAATAAATACTGTAAACATGCGAGCATTGAAAATAATGCATGGGGCGATAATTTTTACCAGAATGTGGAATCAAGTGATTAGGGATGAATGTGAACTTAAGGCTGGTGTGTTAAGTGAGAAGAAAAAGAGCACGCTGAGATGGTGTGGGCATGTCAAACGAATGAATTGAAAAATATTAACAAAATAGGTGCATAGTGAAATTGTTAGTGGAAGGCCGAGAAAGTATGGTTGGATCAAGTGAATAATGTACTGAAAGCAGGAAACGTAGGCAGTCAGATAATTCGTAGAAGTTATATGCGGTATGGATGTAAAATAGGCTGAGGCTGTGTGTTGAAACAGGAAAGTTGAGTGCTTTGCAATATCTGCCTACCCCGACAGGGAAATAACGTGATAGTACGTAATAAAATAATACATAAAACACTTTAGAGGTTCACAATAAAGAATTGCCTTAAACAAAAAAACAAAATTTTTCTTAAAATATTTCTAAACAGGGTGTCGGATGTTTGACGCGTATTTTACCTTCACATACTCGTATATGAGAACGCGGATTTTCCAGGTCATCGTAGCGCCCCGGAGTCTGGAGTTATTTGTTCTTTTGTGCTGCAATATGCATTGTTCCCGATATACTTGGAGCTCTACGATGCATTTTACGTGCAATTTCTTAGGATTGCACGTAAAATGCATGCGGACATGTTCCATTCGGATTTTAACATATTATATTTAAGCGTTGAACTCGGGAACTTTCGTGATATTATTTTCGCAATAAATTTTTTCGAGATTATAATGAGAAATTAAAAAGTTGTATTATTTAAAATTGCTTTTGGAGAGACATTTGTTACGATGCAGACGTATGTAAATAATTTTATTTTGCTCTCCATTTTCTTTGTATGCGATGACGTCCATGACATACTCGTAGTTGGTCTCTCCTTCATTGAGTTTGATCCTGATGGAACCCAAAAATGATCGTCTCTGAATGATCGAAAGAATATGTTTTGCGATCACATCACTTGTTTATATACTGTTGTCTGATTGGTTGAAAGATATTGCCGCGTAGCAATAAGCCCGCCAGATTGTATTTGCAATGAACTTTTAAACAAACAAATAAATGAATGCGCAATTCGCTTAAATTAAGGAGATAGTCCCAACCCGCTGTACCGTAACGCAGCCGTGTGAACCATCGTGTAACGGAGCGTCTCGGATTAATATTCATCTTCTGCGCCGTGACACTTCGCTGTGGCGGCAACGCAGACTATTCTTCTTCCCTCTCTCTTTGCCTCTACGTGAGCGGTTTGTCTGATGCGGTGTCCGATTTCTGCGCATCTCAGGTGAACGTTCGTAAGCGAAAAATAGCCAACCTACTTTCAAGTGTTTTTACTAAGAAAATATTTTTTAAATTATATTTTATTTAATTAAAGACATAACAGTGTCTTTTATATACAAATGAACATATTCAACCGAGTGTTACATGGTGTTTCTTCTTTTTTTCCAGGTGAGTGCCCATTTATTGTCTCGACATCTTCGACCAGATAAAATCAAACAAACTGTGAGTATTAAGGCATTATTTCATTTTGTTGAAATATTCAAATATTTTTATTTTTACAAGACAACGAATGGTTCATAGCTCTTGTTTGGTACTCTCTCCTTGAATCTACATTAATTATTACAAACAAGCTGAAGATACAATATTGTTCCCGGTCCCACAAATCAAATCTTTGGGTGTATAAACATTTAATTTGACACGTCACTCGCGGTTCGTAAAGGATGACACGAGTTCCGCGTACGCTGATTACAAACATATCGCCTGTTGAGAATCGTAGTGGCGAACGAAACTACAAAAAAATAAATTTTCGAGTTAAGACTTCCAAATGCCACTAAAATGACTCCTTTTTTTACGTGCGTAAGTGTCGAAAGTATATTTCAACTCCTTGAAGCGTCAACGAGTTGAAATATACTTTCGCCACTTACTCACGTAAAAAATGAATAATTTTAGTGCCATTTGGAAGACTTAACTCGAAAATTTATTTTTTTGTAGTTTCGCTAATTGCAAAACTAAAATGATGGTTTTTAGCCGAGAATGTCATCCAAATGTCCACCTTACGCTAAGGGGTGTTGTTGTCGAGAGGGTGAAACGGTTCAGGTACCTGGGAAGCATGATTACTGAGAAACTGGATCCTGACATTGAGATAAAATGCAGAATAGAAGCGGCACGAACGGCTTTTAATAAAATGAAAAACCTTCTTTGTGACGATAATATAAACTTAAAGCTGAGACAAAGAATGGTCAAATGTTACGTATGGTCTGTCTTACTTTACGGCGTAGAGGCGTGGACTCTTAAAGTTAACATAATAAACCGCCTTGAAGCGTTTGAAATGTGGATCCACCGTAGAATGTTAAGAATATCTTGGACCGATATGATAACAAACACTGATGTACTACGTAGAGCCAATGCAAATAGAGAACTATTCACCACTGTTAAGCTCCGTAAAACATCATATTTTGGCCATGTAATGAGAGGTGACAAATACACCGTACTTCAGCTCGTCATGAAGGGGAAGATCGAGGGCCGCAGAGGGGTCGGCAGAAGACAGCTCTCCTGGCTTCGAAACATCCGACAATGGACCGGCGTCAGAACTGTGGGGGAGCTGTTTCGCGCCGCCCAGGACAGGGAAGCTTTCTCTCAGATGGTCGTCAACGTCGGGGGGACCCGGCAGGACACGTGAAGAAGAAGAAGTAGTTTCGCCACTATGATTCTCAACAGGCGATATGTTGAACTCTTTAAGTCATTTTTATTTTATTTCTGTAATATATCTCTGTCCAGTCGTCATCCTCGTTGCTGAAGATCGTGGTCTTCATGACGTGAAGATCACGACCTACATAATATTTCTCCAACCATTTCAACCTCCGGTCAGATGTGAAGCCCCGCATAGAGTGAAGTTGGTCCTTCATCTGGTCGGTCCGACGAATGGGGGGCGCAGTCTCTTGGTCCCATACAAGAAATATTGCCCAGCATGGCAGTCTTTTCGAGACTCGTATCATTGTGTCTCGATATGTGTCCAAAGAGACGCAAAACGTTGTGTTGAAAAATTGTGGAGAAACAAGTGTTTTTATGGTGTAATAACTTTTCCACTTATAGATCGATAGTTACATTTTTGAAGCTTAATCAGCTGAAACTTTAAATGGTCTAGAATTGTTATTAATAAAAACAAAGATTTATTATATGGACTCGTAAAATTGCATTGTGACTTGAATTTTATGTCACAAATCATCCTAGTTTGGGTGGATTGCCTAATAAAAAAAAGGACTCGTTTGTTGTCCTTTCCGCTCAAGATATCCACAGAATTCGTCTCCAGCGCTACATCTCGAACAGTTGGGACGGTTGTGGCTGCGGCCATAAGATTAGGAACTTCGCAGCTTCTGCATATAATTATGAACCGACTGAAAGTATTCGAAATGTGGATGCACCGGAGAATGCTACGGATACCCCTGGACGGATATGGTCAGCAACACAAGGGTTCTTCAAAGAGCCAAAGTTGATAGAGAGTTGCTGACTAATATTAAAATCCGAAAGGTGTCCCATTTGGGTCATGTACTGAGAGGAGCAAAGTACAAATTACTGCACCTGATCATCCAAGGCAAAATCCAAAATCCATCCAAGGTCGAAGAGGTGTTGGCGGGAGGCAAATCTCCTGGCTCCGCAAAACACGTGATTGGACCGTGATTGGATTAGGAGCGTTGGGGATCTTTTTCGGGCTGCCGGGGACAAATATACCTACTCTCAGGTGATATTCAACGTTGGGGGGACCTGACATGACACTGAGAAGCAGAGAAGAATGCAGACAAAGTTCGACTCAATTGAAATATTACTCTAGAAAACGAATGTTACCCAAAAATAAAGATCATTAATTCATTAAATGGACTGTCAATATAATAGAATATTCAGGGTTTCAGGATTATCCAAATAGGCAATAAAAATTAATCGACTAGTGTTAAAAGGCTTCAAGTATAATAAAATACAGCGATTCTTTTTTTTTCGTACAATCGGGAATCTAACCCGAAATCCCGAATTGAAAAACATGCGTTTTACCAACTTGACCACGTAGATAATTGGATTCTACGTGATCCAATTTAGACGTGACATGGACTATTGAACATCGATTCCCACTTTACAGCTGTCATGTTCCCTTTATAATAGAACATGGCGTGATAATGGCCCCATCGATTGGTCCTCACCTCACTTTGACCTGTAAAGTGCATCCCCTCCCTCCCCCGAACGCAGCTTCTTGGTGTGGGGAAAGGCTACCGAGGTACCCTCTTAATGTACGAGTATTGACCAGCATCGGCAAAAAAGATTTTCTCCTGCTGATTTATTTATTATGAATACTAGTACTTCAATAAAAATCTTCTAAGATAATACCAATATATTGAAGAAAAAGTACTTATTTTTATGGAAAACGATTATATTTTTTTCTATAACCAGTACTTTGGATTTTGCAACATTCATTCTCAGATCTTTCTCTTCGCATCTATTTGGTGTTAACATAAGTTGTGTCCGTTTTTTTTCTTCAAATTAAAAATGAGCACCTAAAGTAAAACAAAACGGTAAAGGTTATACGTCATTCGAAAGATAAATTTTCTGCTCTACAAGATATTGTGTTTGCTTTTACGTTACGTATATTATTTTATTTGATTACAAGCCTTCAAAATGGAATGTCAAGTAGACGAAAGTGAGCATTTTCGACACCTCCAACGTTCGACAATTGATTTTTGGTTTTTTAACTCAAAACATATGGAACCCAAGCGCCGTACTTCTGGACTTTTCCCATTGATTTGAGATGGCGGTATACAGTCATGTGACTACAATTCATCTGCTCAGACAATTCTACGGTGGTTTGAAGGAGATCTTGATGAATAATATGGTTTAAGCGGTCCTCATCGAAGTCCACTGGTCGTCCGGAACGCTCCAAATTTTCTGCAGAAGGAGGTTCGAAAACGCTCACTTTCGTCTACTTGACATTTCATTTTGAAGGCTTGTAATCAAATAAAATAATATATGTAACTTAAAAGCAAACACAATATATTGTAGAGCAGAAAATTTTCTTTCGAATGACGTATAATCTTTACCATTTTGTTTTACTTTTGTCGCTCATTTTTATATTTGGAAAAAAACGGACACAACTTATGTTAACACACAATATCATATAATTAGGTTGTGTAATAAAAATTTGAAAGGTAGGGGGTGGGAGTAACACAATGAACTGTATAAAAAGATGAATAAATGTGAAGGAAGCTAAAAAATATATATCGCTTTAGGAAAGTGTGGCGTTATGTGCTATCTGATTAGCCCAACACGGAAATTGTGCGATGGTATGTTTGTATAACCTTCATTTTAATAAGTGTTAACACATTGATCCGTGTTTTTCAAATATTCGTTACGTTACCGCGCAGCTTAGAGAGAATACTGGATATCACCAATTCACCTTTCTCCGTCCCTCCTTTATGCCATCAGGTCACCCAGACTCCACGGTGTCTGCGGTGGCAACGATCCAGCGGTGGCAACATCCAAAATTTTCTTTCGAATGACGTATAATCTTTACCATTTTGTTTTACTTTTGTCGCTCATTTTTATATTTGAAAAAAAACGGACACAACTTATGTTAACACCCATTATCATATAATTAGGTTGTGTAATAAAAATTTGAAAGGTAGGGAGTGGGAGTAACACAATGAACTGTATAAAAAGATGAATAAATGTGAAGGAAGTTAAAAAATATATATCGCTTTAGGAAAGTGTGCCGTTATGTGCTATCTGATTAGCCCAACACGGAAATTGTGCGATGGTATGTTTGTATAACCTTCATTTTAATAAGTGTTAACACATTGATCCGTGTTTTTCAAATATTCGTTACGTTACCGCGCAGCTTAGAGAGAATACTGGATATCACCAATTCACCTTTCTCCGTCCCTCCTTTATGCCATCAGGTCACCCAGACTCCACGGTGTCTGCGGTGGCAACGATCCAGCGGTGGCAACATCCAAAATTTTCTTTCGAATGACGTATAATCTTTACCATTTTGTTTTACTTTTGTCGCTCATTTTTATATTTGGAAAAAAAACGGACACAACTTATGTTAACACCCAATATCATATAATTAGGTTGTGTAATAAAAATTTGAAAGGTAGGGAGTGGGAGTAACACAATGAACTGTATAAAAAGATGAATAAATGTGAAGGAAACTAAAAAATATATCGCTTTAGGAAAGTGTGGCGTTATGTGCTATCTGATTAGCCCAACACCGAAATTGTGCGATGGTATGTATGTATAACCTTCATTTTAATAAGTGTTAACACATTGATCCGTGTTTTTCAAATATTCGTTACGTTACCGCGCAGCTTAGAGATAATACTGGATATCACCAATTCACCTTTCTCCATTCCTCCTTTATGCCATCAGGTCACCCAGACTCCACGGTGTCTGCGGTGGCAACGATCCAGCTTTATTGTAGCCAAGGTTTTATGGACCTCTTGAAGATTACATCGAGTTTCCGTAATAAGATTGCATTCTCTCTGGGTCTCGTTTATTTCTTGCATTTATTCATACTAACAAGATTTTATCTTACATATTGTCGTGAGAAGCGCAACCTGGTTCATCTCAGTTCAACGGACTTTTTTTTTTAAAGAATAGATATAACCGAAGTAAGTATCCTTATAGCTTCGAATACCAGGTGGAAAAAGTGCATGTGTCGTTCGAGGGAAGTAGCACAGCGCGGAGTTCGAACCGGGGACTTTCCGACCTGGGACGGAAAAAGTGCCTGTGTCTTTCGAGGTGGTCGTTTCGCCCGTTTTGTGAACGTCGTCCGATGTTTTCAGCGATAAAATTTCAATTATTATCACTTTTGACTTCAAATTTAATTCATTTAAGCGATTGGCTATGAATATTCTTATTTTTCCGATTTTAAATGGTTCATTTTTACATATGTATTAATGTGTATTGAATACACATTACCGAAACGGGCGGATTTTTTTAGCACATGAAGGGAAAGGTTAAGTATATGTGTAGATTATCATTATATATTGTAATATTAATTTATGATACATAGAATGAATGTAATTGAGTAAAACCTCGAAGCAATTTCAAAGATCGCTGGCTCGGATTAGGGGCGGAAGCGATTCCTGGCTTTGTAAGCTGCATTTTCTTCGTGGTTTCCGGAAGGTATGAGGTAACATTTCCACCCCTTCCTATCCACCCTTGCAGCGGGTCAGCGAGGCTCCATTCTGTCTGCGGTGGCACGAAGCCAGTCTCAGGTTATTAAGATATTCTGTTCTCTACATTGTATTCTCGTAATATGGTTGCATTTTTCTTGGTCGTTTTTGTATTTCATTAATTTGTTCACAAGTTGTAGTCTTGACTTTCATAAATAAATATTTTTTTGGAAGAAAGTTGATTAGTGATGAATGTGAACTTAATACTTATGTGCTAAGTATGATAAAAAAAGAGTACTTTGAGTTGATTTGGGCATGTAGAACTAATGGCTGAAGAAATATTAACAAAACAAATATATAGTAGGAATGTTTTTTTATTTATCCACTTTGCACGGATTTCTCCTGTTACACAAAGAGGGCCTGGTTCTAGCGTTAGCTTATTCGTTAGGAAGAATATCAGCCAGGATTCTTCTCATACTGCTAGGCGGTACCGAGAATATATCAACAGTGTCATTCAGTTGGTTCAATATCACTATACCACGCGTGACTGAGTGTTTAGATATGATATTTGTCCTGTAAGTTGGTATGTAGAACAGAGGGAGATTCATTGCACGGCTATATTTATTAGGTACATATAAACTAAGTGCTTCTAAAATCGCAGGACAGTTAAAGCAACCTTGAAAAACCTTAAGTACGAATATTGCAATGGATTTTTGCCTTCTTGTTTCGAGGCTTCTATAGTTACACACCCTGAGAAGTTCGACATGGTGAGTTTATTTAGGATAATCGCCCTTTGTTCTGTGTACCATAGGTATCTGAGATTTTTTTTGTATTTGTTCTACATTTCGTTTTTATATTTGAGCTGATGAGGAGCCCAAACCGTAGATGCATATTCTAATTTGGTTCTAATTAGATAATTATATAAGTTTCGAAGGATATCGGTACTCTTAAATTCTCTTGATATTCTCATTATAAAAACGAGTAGTTTGTAACAGTCCGATATCAAACGTGAGACATGGTTAACGAACGTGAGTCCGACATCAAAGGTTACGCCCAAATCTTTGAATTCAGAAACTCTGTTTAATGCCACTCCCTGTATAGTATACTGATGGTGGATTGGTGAAAACGATCGACTATAAGATACACAGACACATGTATTAATGTTGAACAGAAGATGATTTAGCTCACTCCAGTAGACTAGGAAGTCTAGGCCCTGTTGTAACTGTGCGCAGTCGGGAGGTGAATTGATCTTTTTGAAAATATTCAAGTCGTCAGCAAACAATAAACATGTCGAGTGAATTGTGGAATTTTGAATATTGTCTATTAATATGAGGAATAGCAGGGGACCTACATTAGATCCTTGTGGTATACCAGATCTTACGATGAATTACACAGAAGACTTGCTCCAGATTGTTACGTATTGAGATCTTTCTTTTAAATTTGATGCAAATAATCCAATTAGGTTATCGTTGAAGCCAAGTTTATGCATTTTCTTAAGTAATATATCGTGATAAACCTTGTCGAAAGCTTTCTGGAAGTCTGTATATATTACGTTCGTTTGTGAAATGTTAGTGGAAGGCATGTTAGAAGAAGACCGAGGAAAATATGATTGTAGCATGGTCTGTGTGACAGTTCACAAATTTGCCCCAATACAACCTTGTAACGACGTTCAGTAATTTTAATCATTTTATCAACTTTAATATAAGTCTTCAAATCTCACAGGGACCATCCTACGTTTTCTGAAGTATAGTGTTATTTTCAGCGTTGAGTGTATATAACTGACGCATGTGATAGGCTGATTGACTTAAAACAGGTATTCCTAGTTAGTCGACCAGCAGGTCTACGGTATCTGAGTATAGAAACTATGCATGATGGGGGAGTATTTTTTAGATGATCATTGAAGTGTACGTCTTTAAAATGTAACTTGTTCATGTTGTTTATAGTTAAGGCATTAACGTTGTGGAGGTTTAAAGGCATTGTAATTTATTTTTATCAAACACTGTTTATTCCACTTTTTTGTGACGGTATAAACCTACCGGTTTCAAGGCTTTCACCTCATCTTCAGGGGAGCACAAACAAGACTAAATGTTGTTCGAACTCGTACCGATATACACGTTTCAACGGTTGGGTGCTGAGGGGTGAGGGAGGCATGGGACGATTTCGGCCAAGAGCGGAGAGATTTTTGGGATATAACTGTTCAACAGATGTTCGGATCGATGTACTGACTTCGAAAGTTCTAGGGCCTCTAATCTGTCCAATTTATTTCCGTTACTACTACTGATATGTAAGAATTTGGCATCATCGATAGAAAAAGTATGGTTTTCACGGTGACAATGATTAGCCATTTCAGAATAAATTAGAGGATTTCTAAGTTGATCAAACATTGATCCGAACATCTGTTGAACAGTCATATCCCAAAAATCTCTCCGCTCTTGGCCGAAATCGTCCCATGCCTCCCTCACCCCTCAGCACCCAACCGTTGAAACGTGTATATCGGTACGAGTTCGAACAGCATTTAGTCTTGTTTGTGCTCCCCTGAAGATGAGGTGAAAGCCTTGAAACCGGTAGGGTTATACCGTCACAAAAAAGTGGAATAAACAGTGTTTGATAAAAATAAATTACAATAACTTGTTCATTATTTGCCTATTATGAGCAAGCTTCTGCCGTTCCTGTTCCTGTGTCGTGGCAAAGGAACGAAGACCAAGGAAAGTATGGTTGATTCATCTCAAATGACGGTATCAGATAGTGTTACATTTTTTTAAGATGATGGTCCACTACAACATTTTTGTACCAACTTTAAGGTTCAGGAGTGAAACGCGGACTTGGAAAATACTAAAAGGAGCAGAATTAATCTAGAAATACGTGCACGGGAATACATTAGATGAAAATGTATGACAAAATGCGGAATGAAGTGATTAAGCAGGAATGTGAACTTAAGTGTGATGTGTTTAGTAAGATGCAGAAGAGTAATTTGGGCATGTAGAACGAATGAACAAAGAATGATCTAACAAATCAAATTTATAATATTAGGTCCTTACATATGAAATTGGCGTTTTGCCGTACTGGCAACTTTGATCTCAAATATCTTCTCTTTGGTTAGGAATTCCAAATTAAAATTTATACAGCTATTTACTCAAGTATTTGTGTTTCGAAAATTATAATTCATTTGTTTTTTCCTCAATTGTTTTTTTTCTTTGCGTCACTCAGTTTACAAAATGGAAAACTTGAAATATCGCGTTATTTACGAGTACGAGTTCCACCGTGGCACCAGTGCTGCAGAAACGGCTCGAAGGATTAATGATGTGTATGGCGACGGTGCCGCAAAAGAAAACACAGTGCGTTTTTGGTTCCAACGTTTTCGTTCTGGAAATTTCGACCTGCATAACATGCCCCGTGGACGGCCGGAGACCAAAGTTGATACAGATTACTATTTTTTTCGAAATTTGGATAACTTCTTGCAAGGGAAAAAATTCAACTTCGATGGGGCAGTCCAAACCGACTTCAAAGATTTTATTGATTCCCGTCCGAATGGTTTTTTTAGTAAAGGGATCGATGAACTACCTATGAGATGGCAAAAGTGCATAGATAGCAATGGTACATACTTTGATTAAATAAATATATTATATTAAAAAAAAATCAACTTTATGTTCCTCCCAAACAAAACGCCAATTTCATATGTAAGGACCTAATATATAGCAAATGTGAGTGAAACGCATGGTAGACGAAGACCAAGGAAAGTATGGTTGGATCAAGTGAATGATATTCTGAAAGAAGGAAAAGATTAAAGTCAGAGAAATGATAGATGTTGTATGTGGATGTGGAAGACGCTTAGGATGTGTGTCGGATTAGTAACGTGTGGCGTTCCGTCTTCTGCCTACTTCGACAGGGAAAAACTGTGATGGTAAGTATGTATGTATGTATAAATTTATAGGTTATTGTGAACCATCATGATTTGCCCCCTGCAATACGCGAGTATTTATCACTTTAATCCATATATGGAAGAAATGTGTGTTCGCAAATATAATTTTATCACCACTTCTATCGTATTGTGGAAATTGATTCCTCCCCACACCCCCCATTGTCGTGGTGAAGTGTGAATAGAAATATGAATAATAAAATGCTGAGTTGGGATGAGGAAGTGTCGAGCGCTCTTTAGACATTTATTGAACTATTTATATGATGGTTCTATGGTGGCGTCAGAAGACAGGTGTCGTGGTCTCGATACATCAGGATGAGAAGACTTAATATTGTATTGTATTTTTATTTTAATTTTCATATGCAATTGCTCTCGGCTGTCGTGGTCTTACGATTAACATTCGTACAAAGCGAGCGAAGCGCCCATGTAACGATTCCTGGAGAATACATTTCTGAACTGGTGTTACTGTTACACTATTTAACATTTGAATTTATGTTTTTCTATAGCTTATTTATTATTTATCAGTTATCCCTATAGCGCAATTAAGCAATGTAATCATCGTCTTCCTGTCACGTAGCACATGACAGGGCATCGTGACTCCCTTGATAGTCCTTGACAATTCCTCTCCATTCATCCTTGCACTCCGCAGTTCGAAGAGCAGTTGTTGTTGTCGGTCCAACGCATTGAGGCTCTTCCTTTTGTGCGTCATCCTTCCACGTTTCCACTGTTTACAAACGTCACCCTACTGTCTCCTTGGCCACGAGAAATGAGTCCAAAGATTCGGAGGACTCGTCGCAGACAGATTGTCGACAATATGTTGTCGACTGTTGTTGGTTGGTCTTTGAAAATGGAGGCATTAGTTCAATAGTTAATCAGATAGACTAGAAATGAAATAAAGACCGCTGTATAAAAAAAACTTACCTAAAGAAAAGTCTGGAGCAGATTAAATCTACAAACCACCTTGGAAGTTTGATCTTCTTGCAATCGAATGTTTATGTTTGATCTGTCAAGACTTGAAGGGCAACAGCTTGCACTATATACCATACATGCACATCCGTCTTAAATCTCGTCGTCGTTGCCGGGCCTCGTAGTCGCATCGCGCTGACTGTTTCTGACACGTCTAGCCGCTGAGACGCTATCAACCCGAGAACATACGGCTCTCCATCCCTCACGGTCCCAAGCCACCTGCTCCCAGTCAACAACTCTCGCAGACTGTCCTTAGGCGCCCGTTACACGGTCAATCTGGATCGCAATCCGTGATCGCAATCAATGATCGCGGTCAAGATTGACCGTGTAAGGAGCGGATTGATGGATTGATCAATCAGATCGCAAAATATCTGGATATTTTGAAATCACGCTTGCGATCCGCTGCTCGCGATCGGGATTGTTCGTGTGAGGTCGTGTAAGATCGCGTCAGTCAACGCTTGCGCACCGATAGAGATGGACGTATGCTCTCTATCGGGAATTTTAAAGAAAATAAAGCCGCAATCGGCTGAATTGACGATAAATAAACAAGTTGACGTGAGAAAAAAAAATGTCTGAGATCGAATTATAGGAGAATTTAAAAAAATTACAAATTCAAGCTTCACTGATAGATGCAGGAGACATGATAGCAGAAAATTTAAGGTCTTCAATATTTCTGCATGTAGCAAGATAACGCAATGTTACTGCTGATTTTTCTTCAGGTGTTATACTTTTTCTCATACAAGTATCTTGTTTAGATATGTATGGGGTTACCATTTCTAAGAACTCATCAAAACATTTTCCACTCATCCTGAAGTCATTTTTATAGTCTTCTTTTTAAGCAGTTAATCGTATTTATTTTAGTAGATTTAAATGTGAATACAATTATCTCTTTCGTAGCCACTGTTTAACCCAATGTTTCCTTCGAACTCGCTTTTTCAAAGTTACGGCCAGAACTAGGGCTACAACAGCTTTTACTTCATTTACGTCCATTTTGAGTTGAGAAAGATGTTGACGCAGCGGCTGCGGCGTGTGGACTGATGGAAATCGGATTGATCGTGTAATGTAGTCGCGCGATCCGTCAATCCGTGATCGTCGATTGTGATCGCGGATTGCGATCCAGATTGACCGTGTAACGGGCGCCTTATAGCGCTTCCTCTGCCCACCAATTCTTCGCTTACCCACCACTACTCCGTACAATAATTGAATGCGTACCGCGAATAAGGTGGTAACTAACATTTTTTTTAAATCTTGTTTTTTGTGAAATAACGTGCTATGTGGTTACGCCCTTCGTCCCCTCTATAAAAATATTCTCTATCTCTTTCGTTTCTACTGATAAGCCAACATTGCCGTTGGATTTTTGCGCGCGCTCAGTGGAATAACGTGGTTTCAAGTATCAACATGTCTGGAGAGGCGCCCGTCGTTCACTCTGCTAGTGTAGAAAATAAACTTAAAAAACGACAAGCAAGGGCTGCAGAATGGTCAAATAATAAACGGAAAAAACTGAGAAACAGTAGACAAACCTATACAAGCAGAAAATGCAAAGAAGTAACGAGTAAAAGAAGATCAGAAGAGGTTAGTGGAATAATGTGGCAACTAACGTACATGATTGATTTTTCATATAAAAGTTGTAACAACACAACTTGTTTGTTTTATATATGTGTTGTGGAATAACGTTGTAACTGCATTCGCGGACCACGTTATTCCATATGTTCATAGTGTTTTTCATGTTTTTTTTGTTGTTTTGAATATAGTTTGGTAATTTTTTATTTTTAAATAAAGTGTGTGTATGAAAATATATCTTTTAATTTAAAAAAAACTATTAAAATATCGACACTGAATAAAAAAAGTGTTTTTTTTCTTGAATACTGTAAAATACAAGTTTTGTTAGTTACCACCTTATTCGCGGCACCTATTCAATTGTTTTTGGGAGTCTATGATCGCCCATGCGTATCACATGCCCGGTCCACCGCAATTTCGCCTTTACAACCATATCCTCAATAGGTTTACAGTTGGAGCGTTGCAGGACTGAAACATTTATTTATTTTTTCGAAACAGGCTTAGTCCAATTACTTTGAAAAATACAAGACATTAAAAAAGAAGAAAAATTACATAGAAAAAAATTATATAAAATAAAAAATCATGCATATGCATACATACGAGTATATACACACAAACATATGATACACATATATTCACCGTCACTTAAGTATGTTGATGAGTGCTTTCTAACGCGCTCAATCTAAGAAGAAAATATACTTTTGCTTTTGGTAATGTGATTTGAAATATGTCAATATCCGAAGCAGTCCCGTTCAGAAGAGTTAAGGCCCTTCCAACAGGCATAACGGCTGGAAGACCCGTTCTTGCGTATGTTATTGAGAACAGTTCTTGCTGGCGCAGTCTAGTGTAATTGTTAGGAACATTTAACGCTAATCTTTGTAGTAATGCTGGACAGCTCACAACTCCTCGAACGAGTTTGACAACGTATACCAGGAGACGCAGATCTCTTCTTACGCTCAAGGAGTTATAGTCGATCATACCCAGCAGAAACTGAGTAGGATAAAGCCATGGATAGACACCGAACTCTCTCACATAGAGATATCGTGACATGATGACAGACTATCATACTTGATCACGAGAGGTAGGCTATAATATGTAGATCGAATGAACGAAGAAACACTCAGAAAACAAATACAGTGCAAATATGATTGGAAGACATAGTTTAGGATAACCAAGGTAAGTAGAATTAGAGCAATCTGACGAAGTCCACGACTTAAAAAATCGTCTAGTTGAATCTGTAGTAGTCCAAAGCACTCAATACAATGGAAACATGGATGAGAAATAGTAAAGGGTACATAATGTTTGTGAAATGTGGTGCTGGAGGCGGACGCTTCATATTCCGTAAGTAGCACGGAGCGCCAACGTCTCTGTCATCCAGGAATCAGAGATTTTCGAAAGACTTTTGCTAACAATCAAGAAAAAAAAACCTGGTGATTACGGGGACAATTAGGGGAAAAACGAGTAAAAGAAAGGTGTTCTATAAGATGTAGGGATAGAATAAAGATGTTAACAGGATGTTCAGCTTGGGAAATGATGCTGACAGGTGGTGGGCCACGATCTAGCAGTGGACCACGACACGCAGCATTGAACTGGTGATGAAACAGAATAGAGTTCTAATTATAATACATATTTCTAAGTGTTGCTAAATAATCCTAAGAGTCGGTCTCAAGTAACGCTGCTACTTAGAGTACGTAAATAGCATGCTACTTTAGCTTTAAAAATGTATCTGTTACAGTTTAACATTGGACGAATATACGGGGTGGCAATGTATGACAGAATACGGAATGAAGTGAGTAGGGATGAATGTGAACTTAAGAATGGTATGTTGAATAAGATGTAGAGGGGCACTCTGAGAGTAGATGAAGACCAAAATAAGTAACATATCTATCAATAAGTCCCGAGACTAAGTACTAAAACAACATTTGTTTGCCAAAATTCTTCTTTATTCATCAACATAGTCTCCTTCAAGAGCGATACATTCATTCCAACGCTTTCCTAACTCTTCTATGCCAGCCGTGTAGAACGATTTATCTTTGGTTTCAAAATAGGCGTTAGTTTCGGCAATCACTTCTTCATTGGAGCCAAATCTCATTTGGACGACCGGGGCGTTCAGCAACATTTGTGTCTGTACGACCGCGTTTGAAATCAGCATACCACCGACAAATGGTTGTTTTCGACGGAGCAGAGCCCGGATAACACTTTTCATTTATCAAATTCTGTTTTTTCCATTGTTTTGAAAATAGCAAAAGAAGTGTCACTAAAACCACTGTAACTCAATGATACAATATCAGAATGTCATGAAAGTTTGACACGTAACTTCTAAAGGCTGGTACTAACTGAAAATGACATGGATTTGTTATTAGAGGTGCCATATGTTGGTTAGTCCCGGGATTTATTGATAGATTTGTTATGTTTATGGTTGGATCATATGAATATTTTGCAAAAAAAAAAGGGAACGTTCCAAGTCACAAAAATTCTAGGAATTGTATGAGAAAATGTACGGATGTAGGATTCGTGTCGAGATAGAAAAGTCTGGTGCTTTGTCCTCTGCCTACCCCGATAAGAAAATAGCGTTATGGTTTGTATTTATATAAAAATATTTAATAATATATTACTTTTTAATTCAACTATTTTTTTTTCCATTTGGGTCAATACATCACACACGCTTCCCATGAAATATGACACCAGTTGGATCTGAAGGTTGCTTTTGTAACAAACCGGTTATTATTCTGTCTGAAGAGAGTCTCAAGGTATAGGATATAAACACGTGTCGCGGTCATTAATGTTATAAAAAAGCAATAACTTATTTATGGCTGTTATGTATTCAATGTCTCGCTAAGAATTACTTACCATAAATGCTACATAAAATTAATTGGAAAACAATCAGCAATTAAAAAAATGGACTTCATAGTCAGAATCCGGGACGACATATTATTTACAAGTACCCGGCGGTAAGTAATACACATAGGGCTTAAGAAAGAGAATGTCGGCCATAATCGGCTAACTTCGGCTTTGTAGAGCGTCGTCTTTGTCGCACGATGCGCTAACAAATCGCGACGGAACACGTGTATGAATGACAGAGAAGACGCTCGACAAAGTCGAAGTTAGCCGATTATGGCCGACAGTCTCTTTCTTTAGCCCGATGTGTATTACTTACCGCTGGGTACTGTAGCTTGTTATTAATAGCCCAATAAATGCTGTAGAATTGCTTGCACTGAAAATAATACTCGTCCATGGGATGATAATTGAAGACATTGTAGAAGACCAAGGAAAGTTTAGCTGGATCGATCGAATTATATTTTGAAAGAGGGAATGTAAAATGTCTGAGAAATCGTAGAACGTATATGGATGGAGAAGAGGCGAAGGTGTGTATCGATAAAGTAAAATCTATCATCTTTGCCTAACCCGGCAGGTAAATAACGTGAATGTGTCTAAGTATATATTATGTTTATAAATATGCGAATCTTTTTTTTTTTCAAAAGTAGGCTTTTAAGAATCTTTGTAAAACTCTTACGTTGTAAACATTAGAACTTGGCGGTTTTATTGTTATGTGGCATTCTCTTCCAACCAAGTAAATAGATTTCTAAACGCGCCTCAAGTGAATACACAAGAGCGGAACCTGTTTTTTTAAATAAAATCTGGGTACCGGCGGGAATCGAACCCGCCACCTCCGGATTGAAAGACAGGCGTCGTACCAACTTGGCCAAGTATGTAAAAGGATGAGCAGTCGGTATGTTAACCATTTAAATTCCAATACTGATTAAATAGTGCTAATAAGAAAGAGTCGTTATTCTGTTTACACTGAACGGCTCGAAGCTATTTTGTGTACACTGAACGGCTCGAAGATCTTTGGTTATAAATCCATGTTTCTCACCCCCCGCCAATGAATTTCTTTATTTTTTCTCGACTTCGTTTCTCTTTTATATTGGACTCTTTAACTTCTCA
Source organism: Odontocerum albicorne (assembly GCA_949825065.1). Classification (NCBI taxonomy): domain Eukaryota; kingdom Metazoa; phylum Arthropoda; class Insecta; order Trichoptera; family Odontoceridae; genus Odontocerum; species Odontocerum albicorne. Next base: position 32,533,973 of record OX463859.1, on the reverse strand, counting down.
CTGTCGTTTTTTTTTTTTTTTGCAAAAATAACAATATATAATACGCAAGGGAATTGATGACTTGCCAGATGAACGCTATATATTTCTCCACAGTGGCGTATCAATAAGAACATGCACAAGTTAGGTGGGTGTTTATTACTAATCTTAACTTAAAAGAAAAGTGGAATATGTAGTTTAACATAATTTTTTTTTATACATTATTCTTCTTTTATTAAATACAATATTTAAATAACATTTTTGATACGAAATATTAAAAAAAAAAACAAACTAGAAACTAACCTACATTGAAATGTTAACAGTGTTATGCAATGTTTTTTTTTGTGTGAGATCAACACTTTAAAGCAAATCTATTGTATCGGACGTATGCATCACCTAAAACGTAAGATTTATTTGCTTTCTTGTTTTATGTTTACATATATAAATTCTTGGTTATATTTTGATGTTTTGTATGTATAATTTTATGTTTATTGATTTCCGTGATGCGTCACGACCGTAACTGAAATGTACCTTATGCGCGGCCATCAAACGTGATAGTATCAAAAATCGGCCGGCCCATGCATGCGAAAACTTGCGAGAATTGTGATATTTCGCAAGTCATAATGACATGCACGGGCGAAAACTTTTTTTTAAATTTTACTTCTCGAGTTTATTACCACGTGGAAATCTCTTCCTTTCAACCAGAAAAATGTTTTAATAGTCCCTAAGTGAATTATGTTACAAATCACTTCACTATTTAACGAAACATTTTGCCGAGTGGGCCTACAAATAACGTGTAACATGATAAGCTCAGTTAGTTCCGTACTATTGAAATACAAGCTGACAATTTGAAACAATGTTGTGAGGTCAAACATCTTTCTTCTATCTGACAACACTTTTAACAACATATCAGTGCGCCTTAAAGGAACGTGTAGCATGATAAGCTGAGTTAGTTCCGGACTATTGAAATTTAAGCTGACAATCTTACACAATGCTGTGAGGTCAAACATATTTCTTCTATCTGACAAGATTGTAAGCCTTAAACAGAGAACAAAGCAATGCGTTAAGTGCATTGATTTGTGTGGCGTGAATTACAGTATCATCCGAAGCGGAAAAAAAGCATTTTTTTAATTGCGTACTTCTGGGGCGAAGGGAATGCAATCTTAAATAATGTAAGGTCAAACATTTTCTCCTAACAAGGTTGACTCATTACTTGCAACAATCTACCATAGTCCAACTCAGTTATAGGAATTTTCAGTTTAAAGTTTATGAAACGTTTTAACTTCCGCTGTGTACATTCATTTTTTTTTCAAAATTAACATTAATTATTTTCAACATTGACATCGTTGTTGGGTGATACATTACCGAATTGTAATCTATTTTTTTTTTCTTACCAGATAAACATTCTTTCTGGACAATGCCGCAAACGTTATTTCATCTACGTGCGAAACAAAGCTTAGCTTGTCATCAAATATAAGTCCATCATCGTCCTATACGTTCCTTCAGGAACACGGAAATGCTGTTGTGGAAAACCCCTCTTTTTAGGTCGATACATACCCTGGCACTTTGCTTTCCAGTAGAATTAACGTTGGAATGGCGAGGGTATCCTCGACTACGAAGTCCTACAACGTCGGAGACACTCGTCTTCTACAATCTCATTTCTCGATGGTACCATAAAAATAACTCCAGTCTAATGTTAGAGTTCGTCTGGTAACAATACTTGCACGCGCTATAGTGCATAAATGTTGTTTTTTTTTTCAAAAGACAATTGCATGTATCACCGTTTAGAGAGCAAACTCTCCTCAATGACCCCCTAACTTGAGACTCGAACTCACTATTATCAAACCACCCCTGGCTGCTATAGCAGCGCCCTAACGAATCGTGTATAGCACTTTCTCTGTATACAGTACAACCTTCTGATTGGTTGAAATCTCCTCCAATCAATTTGAAATATGCCTATATGGCCTTAAGTGGAAACCAGTTTAAAAAAACCTTTTTTTTTTTAATCTTAGGTCTAGCGGGAATCAAACTCGCAACCTCCGGGTCGAAATACAGATATTGTACCAACTAGGCTACAGAGTTCGTCGCTTGTATATGTGTGGTACGTACGATGGCGAACTGTGAGTTACGAGGCCATTTCATCAGTTAAGGCTCGATTATTTGACCCGAAGATATTATCGTTTCCCGGCCACGTTTCGTTCCACAGTGGCGCCGAGTGGACTACAAATGAAGATTGCAGATTTCCTCGACCAGCGACTAGAATTTTTGTTTTAGATTTGCTTGAATTCCATAGCGTGATATTAATATTATATTGACACGTATGAATACATTTTTACAGTAATACATTTTCTTAAATCTGCCCCTTGGTCTTATTTCCCAGATGCCGCCACTGTTCAGACGGATGTTGTAATACAATGTGGCTAATGCTTTGATGAAATATTGTGAATTGGAGTGGAATTTTACAGTTCAGGATGCTGAAACATCGCTATTTGCCAATTAAAACGTTCCAGCTCAGCATCGAGACGCCAACGGGGGAAGTCGACTGGAAATATATTTCAGAGAGTGTGATTCGTTAAATTCTAATTGTCACTTATCGCTTGATTGATTATTTTGATTTATTTATTTGCCGTTCAATTTCACAATGGTATACAAGAATCCCACGCCAATATTTTCCAACCAATCAGACAAGAGTTACACAGTTCCGTGCTGATTGCTTGTTCAGAGAGAAAAGAGTTAAAAGTCGATAAAATTTAATTACAAATTAGAGATAAGAATAAAGACAACCTCTGTAGTCTAGTTGGTAAGACGCCTGTCTACCAATATGAGGGGTGTGGGTTCGATTCTTATTTTTATTTATTTATACATTGCAAGATATTTTACTACATAATTAATGAAAAAACAACAGGTTATTTAAAGTGGGCATAAATTGTATGGATCTGGGTTTGTTGCCTTGCATTTGTCGCGTCCCCAGTAAATAGGCTTTTGCCTGTATCTCACTGAGGATATTTAGCATGAAAAAATAAATCGATACCTCTTTCCGATTTTCGATTACACAAAAACAAACCCCCGTTGTACATTCTCATCAACCTGACAAAAAGTGACACTCAATTACAACTGGAAACATGATGCGAAATCAAACTACTCACACACCATCACTCCAGAAAGACCAAAAACTTTCATCCCATAATATACCCCATACAATCATAAAAATAAAAACAAAAATAAACAAATATAAAACAAAAAAAAAACCACACTCAAGAGCCCACACAAACCTTTCCCACATGTCATCCATCCTGCAAGCGCAAGTACTCAAACTCCTGTCGCAATGACAACTACACTCCGATCGACTGCCTTAATGGTTTACCTTTATTGAATTCGGCCTCCCATTGTATGTCATGGGAGCTAAATAGGCATATTGCCTTTGGGCAAAAGAGGTTTTAACTCTAGGGATCGTGAACGTTTGATCAGTTGCCATGCGTGTCATGTGTCTCTGCTGAGTCTGCATACTCCATATATGCCTTTCATTTGTTGTGTCCGATGACTTCCGTGGAGAAGGTCGTCGGTTCAAACCTTGCGCTATGCTACTCCCCTCGAATGACACAGGCATTTTTTTCCGCCTAGTATTCGAGGGTATAAAGTTACCCATGACTTCGGTCATATCTATTATTTTAAAAAGTGAAAAAAAAAACATGCCGGTGTGCTCCGATCGTCTCACTTCGGTGTGCCATCGGATCTAGTAGAGCAATGTGATTGGTGAGTTTGCTGGTGTGCAATGGCTAAGTCACTTGAAACAAAACTCCACAGCACTACAACGCTTTCCAACTGAATTTACGTTGAAATGGTGAGGGGATCATCGACTACGAAAGCCCAGAAACGAACGAACGAACTAAGGACATAATGTTAGTTACATGGTCACTTCATAAGTTAAGGCTCGATTATTTTGACCGAAGACAATATTGTCTCCCGTCACGGTCGTTCCACAGTCGCGACAAGTGGATCACAAATGAAGTTTGCAGTTTTCCTCGTCCAATATCCATAATTTGTTTTCGATTTGTCTAATGTAGGTACATAGCATGTTGATATTCGTATTTTACTAACGAACGCGTATGCACACTTTTTCATAGAATTTTTTCCTAAAATCGGCGCCTCTGTACCCCTTCATTAAAATGGCGGCCATTTAAAAAAAAGGTTTCCAGTCTGGCTGTCACTCAATGTCTCGCTTAATATCTGGTTGGAAGAAATTTTCATATAGAAATAAACCCGTCAGATTGTATTCTTTACAACAACACTGTTTTACAAAAAAAAAAAAACGAACATAATCAAGAAATGAAAATATATATTGCACAAATGCATATTTTTTTTAAAGTCTTGTTTGTTTGTGCTAAGTCTTGTTTGTGCTCCCCTGAAGATGAGGTGAAAGCCTTGGCTTTTAATAAAATGAGAAGCGTATTCTGCGATGATAACCTAAACTAGAAACTTCGACAACGGTTAGTCAAATGCTACGTTTGGTCAGTGTTATTGCATGGAGTGGAATCATGGACCCTCAAAGTTGATAGTATGGACCGACTGGAAGCATTCGAAATGTGGATGCACCGGAGAATGCTACGGATACCCTGGTTGGATATGGTCAGCAACACATAAGTTCTTCAAAGAGCGAAAGTTGATAGAGAGTTGCTGACTAATATTAAAATCCAAAAGGTGTCCTATTTGGGTCATGTACTTAAATGAGCAAAGTATAAATTACTATACTGCACCTGATCATCCAAGGCCAGATAGAGGGTCGATGAGGTGTTGGCAGGAGGCAAATCTCCTGGCTCCGCAATATACGTGATGTGACTGGTATAAGGAGCGTTGGGGATCTTTTTCGGACTGCAGGGGAGAAAGATGCTTACACTCAGGTGATATTCAACGTTTGGGGAACCTGACATGACACTAGGAAGAAGAAGATTTGATGTAATTTGGTTAAACAGTTGATAGTTTGTATGTTCCGGATAATTATTTGAAACAACGCACCCATAGATTGTTCTATCAACCTATAAGTCGGGCCAACCTGCCTTTGGGAATGTCGGTAGGTAGAGCAACACACCTTTTTACCGTATGTGTCCTCATATAAACGTGGTTCATGTGTCGCTTAGCTCCTCCAGGAAAAAATTCTTAAATTTAATGTGATACTCGTATTTGAAATACAACAATATGATTTTTATTATAATTTAACATGCTATATTTTGTCATAATATTTTAGTGTATTCTTCTCCCAGGCTCCATCCCAACTCATTATCTGCGAAGACTGTTGTGGTCAGCTCTCCTCATCCTCAGGTTGTATGCTCTTCTGTCCAGGACTACGTCCCCCAGGCCGTGCCTCTGCATCAGGTTATCTTTTTGCACCACCCATGAATTCTTTGGTCTTCCTCTGGTTGTTATTCGAGGAAGATCCATGGAGATTGCCTGGTTCACAATGTGATCGGGTGCTCTGCGTCCAACGTGCCCATACCATCTCAATCGCCTCTCCTCCATCTTGCTGTTGATGTCTGTAACACCTAGGCTTCCACGAATGCGTGAGCTTTTTATTTTGTCTATTATGGACACACCAGCTGACCATCTTAGCATGCGCATTTCAGCAGTTTCTAGTTGCCTAGAGTAAGAGTTATACATCGTCCAGCATTCGGAGCCATAGAGGAATGCGGGTCTGACAATCGTTTGGTATACTTTTCCTTTTCACTTTACTAGCATTTTCGGATCACGTAGAACTCCCGTCATTGATCTAAACTTCATCCATCCCACACTAATTATATGTGTTACATCTGCTGCACATCCTCCATCGCTATGGATGAGTGACCCAAGATACTTAAAGGAGTCACAATTTGGTAATGTTTCTCCATCCATTTGCATTACGGGAGTGACAGCATTTATTCGTAATATTTTAGTGTAACATAAATACAATTAAATGTGAGGTAAAATAAAATACAGTAATATAATTGAAATGAAATAAAATAAAATTCAGTAATGCAATTTAATAATATAAAATGCAATATAATTTAAATAAAGAGGCCTTCACTGAAAATCTGACTACATTTTTTTTAAATCTTGGTTTCAACGGAAATTGAATCCGCAACCTAAGTGATTGAAGGCAGGTATCTCACGAACTTAGCCACGAAAGTTGTCAGTATATTTCAATAAAGGCAAAGGTAGGAAAACAATTTAGGCAGTCAATCGGAGCGTGGTTGTTATTGCGACAGGAGTTTGAGTACTTGGACTTGCAAGAGGAATGACTTGTGGAAGAGGTTTGTGTGAGCTCTTCAGTGTGGTGTTTTTTATTGTTTTATATTTGTGTTTCAATTTTTTTATTTTTATGATTATGTGCGGTACATTGTGGGCTGAATGTTTTTGCTCTGTCTGGAGTGATGAAGTGTGAGGAGTTTGATTTCGCTTGATGTATATCATACATGTGTAATTGAGTGTCACATTTTGTCAGGTTGATGAGAATGTGCAACGGGGTTTTGTATAATCAAAAATCGGAAAGAAGTACAGATTTCTTTTTTCATGCTATATGTCCTTAGTTAGATACAGGCAAAAACCTAGTTTACTGGGAATACGACAAATGAAAGGCAACAAACCCAGATCCATTAAAATTGTGTGTCCAAATTAAATTACCTGTTGTTTTTTTTCACAAATGATGTATATTTCTTGTCATGTGTAAAATAAATAAAAAAAAATGTTATAAATATGATATATGTACAACCCAAATGGCACCTGGGTTAGACATGTTATCTAATATAACCGATTGTATAATAATAATTGGAGAGCCTGATATTTTCCATTTCTAACGTCTCTAAAGGTTTCCAGGAAGCAGGGGATGTTTACCTACGTCACCCTCGCCCTCATCCCCCATTCCTCTCACGCGGCTGCCTTATATAATATGTTTTCAGGCAGTTTATTAGATTTTAATGAAATTTCACGGCGCAAGTGCTCGGTCGCCGAGAAGCCTCTTCCCCTGTATACAATTCATCGCGTTACAAATATTTTCCAAACTCCGTGCCGGGTTTTTGGGCTAATGTCATTAGATTGAATTATAGTCAACGATATTCATATATGTATGTTTGCGAAATCTCATCTCGCAAAACTTAAAGCCATCGAAGAGTTGGTAGACTGATATTGAGATGGGAGGACAACATCCGTTGCCTAGTTGATTAGTAGCTTATCTTCTAAACCGAGGGTTGAGGTTCAATTCTTATCGACACCCATTTTAAAAATAAATGGTTTCGGTCTAGTTTTCATTAAAGAACTCTTTAGAATCTATGGTTGATTAAATTAATTACATTTGAAGCTAAAAGTGATAATAATTGAAATTTTATTGCTGAAAACATGAAAAAAGACATCGGCCGACGTTCACAAAACGGGCGAGACGACCACCTCGAATGAAAGCCGGCTGGCTACTTAACAAAGAAGCGACCGAACTGAGATTCTATTTTTTGCGTTCCCATATACCGAAGTAGAATGAGAGTGAGATGTGAATAGTTTCGTTTCCTCACCCATACGGATTTTTATAATGAATATATCTACATCACACACTGGCACACGTTTGATTGTATTTGTTAATTTATTCCCGATTTTCACAAAATATCTGATGTGGCCGATAAGTGCTAATTATTATTAATATTATTTTTTTCATTCAATGCGTAAATGTATTACGGAGGAATACCTAAAATATGAACTCAGTATTTATTATATTTATAGAGACATTAAAGTTTTTAGAAGCAATGTGTATTAGTTACACAGCACAGGTCAGGAAGGTTTAACGTGAATGATAGCCATTAGACCATGGTCGCCGACCTAAAGAAGTTAGGTGAAAGGAAACCATGGGAGAAAAGCCTAAAGATCGTCCGAGTTGAAGAGACATTGTTCTAGAAATTGAAGGTCTGTGTGCAACAACGGTGTCGAATCAAAAGTATTCTTGAAACTTGAGCAATCCAAAACGTCAAACTTATATCCAGCTAATGATTGCATTTTCTCGATACCATCTATCGACTTGCTCTCCCCCTTCATCCGTTATACGCCCACTCACTCCGACCTAAACCCCTCCTGATATTTAGCCATCCCGAATTGATTTAATTTTCGTCCCTTGGCTTAACGCCTCTCCCGGGGGAGGGTAGATCACTCCCAACCAATACTTCCTTATCCCGTTCTCTAGAGCTTTCCGAATTCATTGGATATAATTTGCATAGCAAAGGAAAGATTTCTTTAGAATGATTTATATGTCTCCTGTGATTGATAAGTCGAATGAATGTTTATTAAAATTGACTTTGAAATCCCCTGACGATCTCTTTGACCTAGTTACTAAATCGCTTGACTCAACTTAAATGTCTTGGGTGAAATTTTGAGCCACTCATTTATTCATTCAGTAGCCCTCGACATATCTTTATTGTCGATGCGGACATATTGATAAGCGTGGCCGGGAGACAATTGTCTTCTGCTCCATTAATCGATTCTTCGTATTTAGAACCGCTGGAATATATACATCGCACATGACAATTCTACCGCAGGTAAGGAGGCAACAATACTTGTTCACGTCTAGCGATTTTTTCCCCAGCATACACAAAGATAAATCTGATCCACGCATCCTCTTGCACTAAAAAATATCCTGAGCGTCGTACATTTTTTCCCAATATTTTTGTATTGTACAGTGGAACCTCTCATAACGAGAATAATTCGTTCCAGAATCTTACTCGTTTTGTGAAACACTCGTTAAGCGAAACAATTTTTCCCTTATAAATCAATGTAAAATACGATAATGCGTTCCATGCCGAAAAAAATACTCATTTTTTTTATTTTTAAAGTTTATTCAAATAAAGTTACATACTTATAAATTGTTAAGGAGCGTAACAACCCGGAATGCGATTTCGATTTGCAAAAAACAATAAAAAAATCGAAATAACTAGTTTTTTATTTATGACAAATAATTAATTCTTTTTTACTAGAAGTAAAATCTAGTAACTCTCAGAATCTACGAGCTTCTTATAGTCGCTGATGAAGTTCTCTGCTGCCTTTGTGTCAGAGCTTGCTGCTTCACCGTGCCTCACAACGCTGTGGATGCCGGTTATTCTCTTAAATTTCTCGAACCATCCATGACTTCCTTTAAATTGTACTTCTTTTTGAGCAGTTGATGATCCTGGCGTCTTCTTAACGAGGTCGGCGAAAATAACTTTCGTCTTCTCACAAATGATGTTTTCGTTAATAGTATCGCCTTGCTTTTCGTTTATCCATATGAGAAGCAACCTTTCAACATCATCAAGAATAGGTAACCGTTTCGTAGACATTCTTGACACTCCCTTTGAACCATCGATCTTCTTAATTTTGTCCTTGTTCTTGAGGATAGAGCAAATCGTTGATGTATACCGATTGTATGTGCGCGCTAGATCAGCCACGTTCACACCTCGTTCTCGCTTTTCAATGATTTTACGTTTCATTTCTACAGTTACTTTTATTATCTTATGGCTGTCTTCTTGTGGCTTTTTCTTCAGGGACATTTTTGCAAGGGTTATTAAAGTTTGTACAAAAAAAAATACAAATAATGTCTGAACACAAGTTTGGAAAAATGTGTGATCACATGTGACACTAACGTGCTAGCGAAACGAGTGCTAACCAGAGACTGACGCACTGGTGCGGAAGTCCCGGCTCACAAGTGAGTGACGTGAAGATGGGACTTCCCCTTTCTGCGTCACTCGTTATGCGAAATGTCGCTCGTTAAGGGAGCATTTTTTTCACAATCTGTTTAGCTCGTTATGCGAATTACTCGTTATGAGAGGTGCTCGTTATGAGAGGTTCCACTGTATTACACTATCGTTCTATACAGTACAATCTGGTGAGCACATTGTCATGTGACAATCTCTTCCAACCAACCAGAAAGATGTTAAATAGGCCTTAAGGTCTCGGCCACACAGGTAGGAGCCTCCTTTGGTGCTTAGAGCTACGCTGCGAGCTAGGCTGCATATCCTAGCGAACCAACGCACCGCATACTATCGCAATGGCCACACTGCACGCTTCGCGCCATGCTACATGAAGATTAGTCACCTAGTGAGTCTCCTAGCGAAAATACGTGTTGGTTAATTTTATTGTGTCACCAAGTGATTTTACAAGATGGCGGAAGTTTTAATAACAGCTGTGTATAAAAGGGAGCCTTTGTGGAACCCATCGAGCAAATTATACAAAATGTACCTGTAATAAAATCACTTTGGAATGAAGTTGCACAGGAAGTAAATAAAGATGGTAAGTTGTAATGAAATTGGTTAGTTTTGAGAGTGGCATCGTTTGTTGAGTCAACCGCTCCCAAATGTCAAATGAATTTGTGCTAAGCACTTTGGTGTGGCCAAGCATGAAGTCACCTAGTTTATTAGTCACGTAGCACTTAGCGAAGCACGTTGGTGTGGCTTTAGCCTAAGTGTACACCTAGAATCCTTTTTTTTAAATTCTGGTTTCCAGCGAGATTGGAACCCGCAACCTCCGGGCTGGGAGACAGGTGTCTTATCAACTGGGCCACGGAGGTCGTCGAGTATTTATTCTCACTCTTTCTTCTACCAGAATTTTTCCGTTCAGTAGATTTACTACACTCAGTTGACTGATGACTATGTTAGTTCCACACTCCAGACTGGACATGAACTTTAAAACATCACATAATAAAAATGGAAATCGATAAAAAAAACAGGTTATACACGGTCAGAACGGAAAAACATTGAATTATAAATAAAAAATACGATACAAGTGTAAAGTACATACACACCATAACGCCATTTTCCTGTCGGGGTAGGCAGAGAGGGCATATCTCCAAATTTTTCTATCTTCACACACATCCTTCACTTCTTCCACATTCAAATACTTTCTCGTTTAACTCTTACAAATTCTCTCACTTTCTTCATTTCCTTCTTTCAAAATATCATTCATTCGACCCAACCATATTTTCCTGGGTCTTCCTCTACCACGTCTTCCGCTCAAATTTGTACTACGGATTTGTTTTGTTCATTCATTCGTTCTACATGCCCTAACCATTTTAGATTGCTCTTACACGAGTAAATGATGTACACGTACACAATAAAAATAAGGATTGTTTTTTTTTAAATAAATAATGCATTATGCTATACCAAAAGTTTATAAAAATAAGAATTGGGTGTTTATTAAACAATGCATTATGCTATACCAAAAATTTATAAAAATAAGAATTGGATGTTTAGTAAACAGTGCATTATGCTATATACCAAAAATTTATAAAAATAAAAATTGGGTGTTTGGTACTTAATACATTATGCTATACCAAAAATTTATAAAAATAAGAATCGGATGTTTAGTAAACAGTGCATTATGCTACTATATACCAAAAATTTATAAAAATAAAAATTGGGTGTTTGGTAAATAATGCATTATGCGATACCAAAAATTTATAAAAATAAGAATTGGGTGTTTAGTAAACAGTGCATTATGCTATACCAAAAATTTATAAAAATAAGAATTGGATGTTTAGTAAACAGTGCATTATGCTACTATATACCAAAAAATTATAAAAATAAAAATTGGGTGTTTGGTAAATAATGCATTATGCTATACCTACCAAAAATTTATAAAAATAAGAATTGGGTGTTTAGTAAACAGTGCATTATGCTATACCAAAAATTTATAAAAATAAAAATTAGGTGTTTCGTAAATAGTGCATTATGCTATACCAAAAATCTATTAAAATAAGTATTGGGTGTTTGGTAAATAATGCATTATGCTATATCAAAAATTTATAAAAAAAGTCAATATTAAGAAATCTAAAATATTATTGATTTCAGCTTACTTCCCCTTGGAGCAACTGAAAATTAAGGCAATATTAAGAGAAAGAACTCGTTAAACTGAAAATTTGATGACAAGCATTCTTACTTTTCTTTTTTATGGGTCGGCCTTGTACCGTGCTTGTTAGATCGAATCGTTTTGCATCCACTTTGAGACAATTTAAAATATGTAGATAATCAATTATTTTTTTATTCATTTTTCTCCCTTGCGATTTCCATATTTTCGTGTTGTTTTTATAGTATTTTTCTGTTCGTAACACACGTTTATACTTACGTAAAATATTATCTCTCGGGCAAAGAAAATAAATTTCTTATTAAATTTTATAATTTCCGCAGGAAATTAGGTTCCTACGTTTTGCGCAACGCATAATCGTAAGCAGTCCATCAAAATAAATGTTGAAAATCACTGAAGCGTGCCGGATTCCAGCGATCCCCAACTGGTATATATAAATCAAAGAGAATTCGAACACATTTATTTACTTATTTAACCCTTCCTGTCTTGTGATGTGTAACTAGTACACATTGCTTCTAAAAACTTTAATATCTCTATAAATATAATAAATACTGGGTTCAGATTTTAGGTATTCCTCCGTAATACATTTACGCATTGAATAAAAAAAAATAAGATTAATAATAAATAGCACTTATCGGCCACATCAGAGATATTTTGTGAAAATCGGGAATAAATTGACCAATACAATCAAACGTGTGCCAGTGTGTGACGTAGGTATATTCATTCTAAAAAACCGCTATGGGTGAGGAAACGACGCTACTCACGTCTCATGGGAGTCCTTATTTCCGACTTATAAAAACAGCAAAAATATAATTTTTTTTATCGTACAATTTTATGAAAATGTTCTTAAAAGTTTAATAAATATGCATTAAAAAGCAACAATTTAAAAAAAATACTCGTTCACTGAAAAAAAAATAATCTTAAAAACCGTCGATTTTTCGGCCCATGAAATGAGAATAGCCCCTTAAGAAGCGACTGAAAAAAAAATTTAATTTCTAGTCAGTAATATAACGTGTTTTATTCCTGAATTTTCTTTTCCTTTCCTCTCCACCATCCCTTCCTTTTCCTTCGATTGATGATATCTCACTTTCCTTTTATACTCGTATGTATTGTATCATATATGTACATACATTTCGTGACCATGTTACTTGATTTATTTACTTTTGTCTGGTTGTTTGAAAGAGATTGCTGCCTGGCAATAAACCCGCCAGATTATTTGTGTAATGAAGTGTTAAATAAATGAATGATAAAGGTTGATAAAACAGTGCTAATGTGAGTAGAATGCGTGGGAAAGAAAGACCTAGAAAAGTATGGTTGGATCAAGTGTTGAAATGTAAAAAGTTGTAAAAATCGTTGGGATTGTATTAGAAGGTGTATGGATGTAGAAGAGACGAAATATGTGTTTCGCGTTTGGATAGTCTGGCGCTCTTTTCTCTCTGCCTAACCTCATAGGGAAACGGCGATAAGTCCCTGGGTTTTGCTCGAATTCATATGCATGTAATTCGAGCAAAACCTTTTGAAATTCATTCATATACGAGTAAATGTATTTCCCATCAACCTTTTTATACATAAGCCGATATCCAATATGATCTTATTGGATTTGAAATTTCTTTGATCCTTACAAAAAACCGTTGGTTTTAAAACTTCATTATGTTGATTGAGGGGCTATGGCAGTGCTCCTGAAACTTTTTCATTTTACGGTACATGTAAAAAATCAGGATTAGGTTATAAGAAATAATAATTAGCATTCACATGCCCCTTACGAACTTAAAACCAACCTAGTGGCTAATAGCTGTGAGAAAATCGTTTCCTTTGGGTTATTTGTGAGAATGCTCCTTTTTTCAGGGGTCGTGTTATATTATAATACTTTATATGTTCGTAAAACTTTAAAATTTCCCAAGGGCCGCACATTAATAAGAATAATTTAAAATTTTGTTCCAATATTTTTTTCGATACCTGGCTTTACAACGAAATTCGTACTTAGTAATTTTTTTTGTAATTGATTGATTTGGATGCAGAAGTACACATAAAGTGTTTAATCAGTGTAAACTTCGACAACGGTTAGTCAAATGCTACGTTTGCTCAGTGTTATTGCATGGAGTTGAATCATGGACCCTCAAAGTTGGTAGTATGAACCGACTGGAAGCATTCGAAGTGTGGATGCACCGGAGAATGCTACGGTTACCCTGGACGGATATGGTCAGCAACACGAGGGTTCTTCAAAGAGCCAAAGTTGATTTATAGTTGCTGACTAATATTAAAATCCGAAAGGTGTCCTATTTGGGTCATCTTAGAGGAGCAAAGTACAAATTACTGCACCTGATCATCCAAGGCAAAATAGACGGCCGAAGAGGTGTTGGCAGGAGGCAAATATCCTGGCTCCGCAATATACGTGATTGGACTGGTATAATTAGCGTTGGGGATCAATTTCGGGCTGCCGGGGACAAAGATGTCTACTCTCAGGTGATATTCAACGTTAGGGGGACCTGACATGACACTGAGAAGAAGAAGAAATCTGAAAGAAGCGATACTACAACTAGATATGAAGAGAAAACATGTATTGAACCAACAACTAAATGTGTTTGTATGGTAATAGAATTCTAAGTTATTAATTCGGAAATATATTTAATTCGTCATCTATAGTATGACCGCGGGCCGCACATAAGGGCGCCGCGGGCCTTGGGTCGGCCAGTACTGTTCTTCAACATGTCTGCATGACGATGTAGAATATGTTAAAGGGTACCATGCGAATGGAAGAAGAGAGAAAATGGCAGATACTGACCTTCTCTCCAGCTGCCCAGCTGGCGCCATGTAAAATATAACAGCATCGGTAGGCGAGAAATCATCCGATGTCATAAATGTTACTGGACGTGCAATTGAGAGCGGGCGGTCCATAACGGCTCGGAAATACCCGCATTTATGAGGATATAAAACGGCCGGTCGATACTCTGGTTGAGACGGAATACCTCCTCAAGGGTATTAGAGCTGACGTCGGAGAAATGTGAAGGTTAGTTGAATACTATACGCAGTCACCCTGTGATAAAAAAAACCTACTGCTTGTGTCGTCACCTATTGCCACTTGTGCGCAATGATGCACATGTGAACCAACCAAAGTTTTTCTAAATATTTTTGTGTTGAGTGGTATAAACAACCACTCTCGCGCTGTTACTAATATGATACAATAATCTCCATAATTTAAAACCACATAGGTTTAATAGAAAACTGTTTTACCGGTCAATTTGGCAGTTGAAGTTTGACTTGTTGCGCGTAGATGACTTTTGTGATGTGCTCCAGTTTGAAATCAAATTACTTTATTATTGGTGATCAAAGTAATCTTATTTTTCTTTTCTTTTATTCTTTAGTACATATTTGTAAAATAAGTGAAGTAAAATATATAATTTCATTTATATCATATAATTAACTTACAAATGCGTAGTGATTCATGTATGAACCATACTCTTTTTTTTTAAACATAAATATATAAAAACGAAAAAAATGGCTGTGTCGTTCGAGAGGAGTGGCACAGCGTGGGGTTCGAACCGACGACCTTTCGCACGGTCCTGTGCGTTACCGCGCGGTCATGCACCTCATAGTATATTATTTATTTAACACTTTTATTGCAAATACAATCTGGCGGACTTATTGCCAGGCGGCAATCTGTTCCAACCAACCAGACAAAAGTAAAAGAAGCAAGTTACGTGGTCGCATAAATCATTCAAATGACTATCCATTCCCACAAAATCCATCAACACATACCCACGAACCCCAGAAAGAGAAAGGAAGGGATGATGGAGAGGAAAGGAAAGGAAAAATCGAAAATGAAACAGCTTACATAACATACTCAGGTCAAACCCAATTACGTACAAAGCTTCAAGATATTTAATTATATACAGCAGCAAGAAAGAAAAATGACTCCGAAACCTCAAATAGTTGTCAGGAATATAAAACTTTCCAACATAGTTGGATTAGATGTTGCATCCATCAGTAACTTAAATGTCACATCAGTTACTTAAAAATTTATAAAAAGAGACCTTCACACCCCTCCTCACGCTTAGAAGGTAATATCCAAACATGCCTAGAATAAATGTTGTAGGAGAAACCACACTTACACGTAAGTCAAGATATCTCAAAAAAATCTTTTGGACTTTCTCCATCATTTGAGAGTAACGAATCCCCAACGGACTCGACACCAATACTCCATATTCTAACTTGCTATACACATATATCAACGCTTTCTAGAGGGGACTGAGAACCTCTCCTACCATAAACGACTTGGAGACTCGTATCACAAATCCCAATAGTCCAGTTGTATCGGACGTATGCGTCACCCTTTTATATGTGAATAATATTAGTAATTTGAAGTGTAAATTATTGATATATTTTGATTTGTATGTGTATAGATTCTTATTATAATTCGATATTTGTTTGGTTTCTATGTAAATATTTATGTTTGTTTGGGTCCGTGCGTTGTCGCGACCGCAGAGGACTTATGAACGGTCGTCGCCAGAGTATATCGCTGTCAAGTCGGTCTGAGCATTGCGCAAAACTCCCGAAAATTGTTGAATTTCGCGAGGTGTGAGCTCTTGCGGTGACCGACTGACCGTTCATAAGAAGGGTCTTTTTGAATTTTTAAATATATTCTCAATACACTCGACCTTCTGTGTTTTACTTGAGACCTGCTACAACCTGCAATAAGAGGGATCTCTTCACCATCGCTACCTTCTATAATCGATCTACGCCTTTTGGAATTTACCCGAATTCTCCGAGCATTGCCCAGCAACCATCGCACATATTTACAGTTCTTTGTTCTGTGGTCCAGTACACCAATGGCACACAATTTTTCTACTTCAAAACGAAATGATAGCCTACTGCTAAAATTAATACCCAAGTCTTTGATGCATTTTACTCTCCGTATCATAAGACATTTCGGAGTGTATCTACGATGTTTGAAAATCATTGCTCTGAAAAAAAAACAGAGTTTACGTTTTGAAATATTGAAATGAAATCTATTGATTTGATTCCAATCCCAAAAAGCGTTCAAGTACAACGAAATGAGTAATTGTAAATTTAACGTGGTATTGAAAATGCAGTTGTAAATGCTGCTAAGAAAAATTCAGTACAGTCAATATAACAACATTCATTGGGAAAAAAAAAAGATTATTTGTAATAACTTTTTATTCAGGAATCAAACAACTTTTTATTCTAGATTTTACTTCCACATTTAGTAGAACAAAATTTTAGAATAAGATTTTTTTTATGGTCTCTTGAATTTCGTTATATTGGGATTTGGTCTGTTTATTTAATGTAAATATTTGAACTGTCGAAATCAACCTTTCTTTTTTATAAATACATTTTGTATATTCTGTGGAAAGGTGTGCACTTGGAAGAATACTTAGGGTGACAAAATATAATATGAAATGAAGTGTTTGGAAACTAAGACTGTGATACTAAGGCTGACGTGTCAAGTCTTCTTCTTCTTATTTTAGGCCTGTTGGCCTGTTATGGTCCTGCATCATTGTTTACCTCTTGTGATGTCGACTGCCAGCTATCTTTCCATCTTTTGGTAGGTCGTCCTGGAGATCTGCTCGCTTGGGGGATACTGTCCCTGGCCATTCTTACGGCTCTTGGTTCCGCCATTCTGGATACGTGTTCATTCCAGCACCTTCTTCTCTGTCGTCCCCATCTGACAATATCTTCAACTTCGCACGTCCTTCGGATTTCTATGTTTCGTACTCTATCACAAAGGGTTTTGTCAGCGATACTCCTGAGTACCTTTATTTCGCTGGTTCGAAGGAGATTTTTGGTTCTGACAGTGTCGGCTCTGGACTCTATGCTGTATGTCATTATGGCGTGGACACAGGTCTTGATATATCCTCATCTTGCTTAGGATGTTCATATACTTGATTTTTCAGATAGTGTTCTTTAAACATCCGGAAAATGTGTTAAGTAAGATAAAGAATTGCACTCTGCGATGGTTTGCGCATGTAGAACGAATGAATGAAGACTAACAAAACAAATATACCGTGCAAATGTGAGTGGAAGGCGTGATAGAAGAAAACCAAAGAAAGTATGGGTGGATAAAGTATGGAAGTGTTTGGTATTTTGATTTGTAAAATGTTAGATAAATCGCAGGAGCTCTATGAGAAGGTGTATGTATGTAGAAGAGGTGAAAGGTGCGTGTCGCGATCGGTAAGTCTGGCGCTCTCTCCTCTCTATCCTTAGGGTAACAAAATATGACAGAATACGAAATGAAGTGTTTAGAAACTTAAACTGTGATATTAAGGCTGATGTGTTAAGTAAGATGAAGAATAGCACTCTGAGATGGTTTGCGCATGTAGAACGAGTGAATAAAGACTAACAAAACAAATATACCGTGCAAATGTGACTGGAAGGCGTTTTAGAAGAAAAACAAAGAAAGTATGGGTGGATAAAGTATGGAACTGTTTGGTATTTTGATTTGTAAAATGTTAGATAAATCGCAGGAGCTCTATGAGAAGGTGTATGTATGTAGAAGAGGTGAAAGGTGCGTGTCGCGATCGGTAAGTCTGGCGCTCTCTCCTCTCTATCCTTAGGGTAACAAAATATGACAGAATACGAAATGAAGTGTTTAGAAACTTAAACTGTGATATTAAGGCTGATGTGTTAAGTAAGATGAAGAATAGCACTCTGAGATGGTTTGCGCATGTAGAACGAATGAATAAAGACTAACAAAACAAATATACCGTGCAAATGTGACTGGAAGGCGTTTTAGAAGAAAACCAAAGAAAGTATGGGTGGATAAAATATGGAAGTGTTTGGTATTTTGATTTGTAAAATGTTAGATAAATCTCAGGAGCTCTATGAGAAGGTGTATGTATGTAGAAGAGGTGAAAGGTGCGTGTCGCGATCGGTAAGTCTGGCGCTCTCTCCTCTCTATCCTTAGGGTAACAAAATATGACAGAATACGAAATGAAGTGTTTAGAAACTTAAACTGTGATATTAAGGCTGATGTGTTAAGTAAGATGAAGAATAGCACTCTGAGATGGTTTGCGCATGTAGAACGAATGAATAAAGACTAACAAAACAAATATACCGTGCAAATGTGACTGGAAGGCGTTTTAGAAGAAAAACAAAGAAAGTATGGGTGGATAAAGTATGGAAGTGTGTGATATTTTGAAATGTAAAATGTGTAAAATCGTAAGAGCTCTATGAGAAGGTGTATGGATCTTAAAGAGGTGAAAGATGGGTGCCGCGATAGGAAAGTCTGGCGCTCTTTCATTTCTGCCCAGTCTGAAAGGGAAACGGCGCGATGGTATGTGTGTAAATATATTTGGTTGAAACTCTCAACACTGCCATACTTTTATATTTTGAGTATTGTCGAGAGTCGAATCCGAAATTCACGGTTTGACTACAAGTCGTTACCAACTACGCGAGAGAGAGCGTGATTTCAAGTTAGATAATATGGAAACAAATTGAATCTATAAAACACAGAACGATGTTGACATGAATTTGTACCGCTGTGGATGCCGTTCCGGTTTGTTCATATTCGTACGTCCTCTCATGCGCGTCCGCCAACATCAACTAGTCGGAGGAGATGTTTCTCTTTAATTTCGGTTTTATGCCAACTCGTAAAAGTGTTGTTACGACGTCGTGCATAACATGCCCGCCCGTTACTTTTAACGCTCCCTTTATACCCCTTTGTGTTAAGTACATTTGTTTTGTTTGCCTTGGTAAATTGTTAATTAGGTTTATACCAGATTCATATCTATTTATTGTACATAAGATAAGATTTGAGAGTGCACAAAAGTCTTGGAAATTTCAAAATTTAATTATAAGCCGAGAGTTCATTTCATATATTTTAGTCCAGTCAATCAGTTTGTTTGATCTCACCACCACCTATACTGTTTTGGGGGACAAAATAAGTCCCCATCCAGCGCAGTATAAGGTAGCGACATACTTATGGTAAGTGTAAAAATAACGACGCCAGACTTAAGGACAGACCTGGATGTCAAACAGCTTAGCAAGTAGTCAGTACTTTCCCAAAAATTCAAACGCCACTAGATCGAAGTAATCCAACCTTCAATCGGTACGAATATGAACCGACGTAAAGTTGAATCTATAGGGTCTTTCAAATTGAGCGATTTTTTTAATTGTTGGATAAAACACAGATGGCGTCGCGAACTTGTCTGGGTCTTGTGACATTTGAAAAGTGTAATGTATGGCATTTATGAAAAATAGAGTCGTATACAATACAACAACGTGTTCAAATTGTTGAATTGTTTTATGTATTGTAATCTCCGGAACGGTGATGTTAATTGACCACCGAGATCATGTGATCTGACACCGTTGGACTATTTTCTCTGGGGTTACGTGAAAAGCCAGGTCTATAAACATGACCCACGATCAATTCCTGAGCTCAAGGACGAAATTATTCGCGTTATTGATGGGTTAGAACCGCAATTATGCCAAAATATCATAGAAAATGTTGACAAAAGAGTAAGCATCTGTGGAGCTGCAAGAGGTGGACATTTGGCAGATATTGTTTTTTTGTGTTTAAATGTCATATATTATACTTCAATGGCCAGTAAAAAAATTTTTGAAATCAAAGCAAATTGTGTGTTTTATTCAAGAATTAAAAAAAATTAATAAGAAAAACCGCTCAATTTGAAAGATCCTTTCGAAAACTATTAAATATATTATCATCGCAGTACCACAATATGTGATCTGCAGATTGAACCAGATGGCAGATGCAAAAATTACAACAGGGTGAAGGGACAACATTGAAGCTAAAAAGCTTGCCATTAAAGATCCCGTAGCCAGAGAGGAATCAGGCAGTCAAATAGTTTGAATACACCCACGAGAAGTTGTGACGCGCCCTGATGCAAGGAAAGGGGTCGCGATGCACGAAGGATCATCCCTGGCAAGGAGTGAAGGCGAACGTCACCTATCTTCGCGGGTTGACTCTTACCGAGAAGGATAATCGTGGTGCAACGTTGGACCTCCAGATCCAACGGAGTGAACCCGTTAAGACCAAGACTGTTTCTGTCGAGCATGTGCTATGAACCTTGTCGAAAGCCAATAGCGCCCACCGTATACGAGTATATTTAATCCTTGGAACCGAGGATAATTATTTTTTTCTGTCGTATAAGTACCCTTCAATAAGAGCGAATTGATTAATCGGACATAGTAAGGAGCGTGGTCGGTAGATAATGCTGTCTCTGGAACCCATGATTTGAGCATTCGAGTTTACAACCATTGTAGTATGCATGAAACTCGCGGTTCATCATTGTACGTGTTGGTAACACTACCGCACATGAAGATACACAAAACTCGCATACATACTCGGCGCGTGCGAGTATTGCTATCTGATGAACTCTTAACAGACTGGGACCCTTATTATATTATACATTTTTTTGGGTACCATCGGGAATCGAACCCGAAATCCCCGGATGGAATCATTCGTCTTAACAACTAGGCTACGGAGGTCGTTATCAAAGATAATTTGTAATGTATCCCTACCAATGTTATCTTATTATATTCTCTGTTATCCACATCCAATAAATATTATAAGTAATCGTGCAAACCAATGTTAAGCTTATCAATGTCAACCATTTCATGTTCAATGTTATCTACATCCAATAAATATTAGTGTTATCACGTGTATGTCAAACTTAACTCAATGTATTATGTTTAAATGTATTATCTTGTGAATTATCAAGAGCGCTTTACTATCCAAATTCAATAAAGATTTGGTATCACTAAATGGATGTAAACAGCGAACAAGACATTCCAGATAAATCTCCTGATATCGATTTGACCTTAAGGGCAACGACGACATACCCGACAAATTCCTTCTTAATCTATATAAGGGTCGTGCGTACGTTATCTTTGCTTTAAATATGACGTCATATCAGAGGCAGCAATCATTATTCTTAAAGCCACTACGATGTTAACACCATCGTTATTATAATTTCTATAATACTGTTAATATTATACTTCAATGTATTGTAATTCAACGAATATACAAATACAATTACACAGTTGTAGTTCTAAAAGTGTGTTCGTTGCAAAAGGCCATAACAAATTTATTGATTTAAATATTTTATTGTATTAACTTAAAAATATTACAAATGTTTTCAATGACGAAATGTGTTTCTTCATAGATCATATTTTCTTGACCTTACCCTATTTTCCTTCTCTTTACCCAATTTTTGGTGACGTTTGTAAATATCGTGTTTTATTGTATCCTATAACAGTCTTGTATAGTACTCTGCGG
Source organism: Odontocerum albicorne (assembly GCA_949825065.1). Classification (NCBI taxonomy): domain Eukaryota; kingdom Metazoa; phylum Arthropoda; class Insecta; order Trichoptera; family Odontoceridae; genus Odontocerum; species Odontocerum albicorne. The sequence goes on along the minus strand of OX463859.1, from coordinate 32,511,910 downwards.
ATTGTTTTTTGACCCGTTTTATATTTTATTCCTATGAAAATCTACTTCCGTCTAAAATGACCGTTGTAAAAGCTGTCCATTAATATTTCTGTTTCTTTTCTTTTCAGGTGAGCGCAGTTTATTTAAAATGTGTTTGAAGACTTCTGGTAGGATTTGTTAAATGTAAGTAATCCTTCTTTCTCTCTTCTGAGCGTCGTGTTACTCTGCTGTGTCTCGAACTCAGCGCACCATCTGTCTCCACCCCTTCGGGTCCTGTGGCGTGTTAAACGCCGCACTTAAAGAGGATCCTGTTCTCTTATCTATTTGATCCGTCCATCTCATAGGACACTTTCCTCTTGCTCGCCTTCTCTCAACTGTCTGACTTTTATAATTATGTCTAGCAACATGACCCAAGTACGTTAGGATTGTTTTTCTGCATTTTATCGGAAGTTTTCCGATAATCTAAAGTTTTATAACGGTGAATGCTATCGGTGTAGCGTGTGTCTTATTAGGACGTGCTGATGATTTTGATAGCGACACCGTTATCTTCGTTTTAGCTGAATCTACTTTAAATCTCGTAGAGAATCATCAATATAGCGGATTGCTTATTTCTATAAGTCATGATGATCTTGATCAATATCGATTTATTTATAGACTCAGGAATGCGGATATATTTCGATAAGTGGACGGTAGGTAAACAAATAATACAAGTTTTGACAGTTCGATGGACGATAATAAAGTATTGTTTATTTCGCACAGTGCAGACAATTTATACCAGTGAGTGAATACATGGGTTATATATATATATATATCTGCCTCGCTCTATCACATGGACGGAAGGTAGGATAATTATTTACATTTGGAGATGACTGGACAAATCGCGGGTACTATAAAAATAGTAAACATTGTCGACGTTCTTAATGTGTAGCTACCTATGAATACTTGATCGGTCAATGACCCTGTATGTATCAATTATAATTAATTTTATTTATTTATAAAATAACAATTCACTCGTTATTTTTGACAATTCATTTAGGTAGGTATACAGGTAGGTACATAGTTCCCTTCCTAGTGAACGCAGAGGGCGCGTGCCTTGCGTGAACGATAGATAGGCTCCGGTGCATCTGACGTCGGGCTGGTTGTCCGTTCCCTGTGTCGAAATAGGTACGTGGACAGCGACAGCGCGTGGCGTTTTTTCCCAGATCTGTCGGTCAGATGGGTGATGCGGAAACAGGGGTAGGCTTGGTCGTCTGTCGCTAAATTTTGGATTGTCTGCGAGGAGGAGGGTTGATCCGATGAGGAGGGTTGATCTGCGGTGGCTTGATGATGATGTGATGGTGTTGATCAAGTTGCAGATGGCATCCGATGTGGAAGGTTGATCTGCGGTGGCTTGATGGTGATAGTGATGATGTAGATCAAGTTGCAGATGGCTTCCGCGGTGGAAGGTTGATCTGCGGTGGCTTGATGGTGATGGTGATAATGTAGATCAAGTTGTAGATGGCTTCCGATGTGGAAGGTGGATCTGCGGTGGCTTGATGATGATGGAGATCAAGTTGCAGATGGCTTCCGCGGTGGAAGGTTGATCTGCGGTGGCTTGATGATGATGATGGCGGAGATCAAGTTGCAGATGGCGTCCGCGGTGGACGGTTGATCTGCAGTTGCTTGATGATGATGATGGAGTCTGCGGTGCTCGTTGCTGCAGCGTGGTTGTAGCGTGGTTGTAGCGTGGTTGTATCGTGGTTGTATCGTGGTTGTAGCGTGGTTGTAGCGACGTTGTAGCGATGTTTGTCTGCTCCAGCGTTTTGTCGGTCAGTAGTTCGTCGAGGGAGGCAATCCTGTAAATCGTGTGGCTGATCGCCAGGACTGACCTCACATGAGCTGGCGTCGGGCTCGTCCAAATCAGATGTAGTGTTGTATCTGAGTGACGGCTCTGCTGTCCTTGCTGACGGCGTGCTTGGCCAGTTCGCCGGGGAGTAGAATCTTGACGGTTGTCTGGATCTCTCTGCTGGTGATGATGCTCATCTTGTTGTAGTGGGCGAGGCGGTTGGCGTTGGCGGCGGTGCACTCGAAAATCTCGTTGACGAAATTGTTCATGATGCTCATCGCGTTGCTGCTGATGCCGGTGTCGAGTTGCAATTGTTTTGACATTGCTGTCGAGTCGGCGATATTCGATATAGTCGAGGTATGTATTCGTAGCGATGTTCAGTTTCCGTGCGGTTCGGTTTTCGTGCGGGTTCAGTTTTCGTGCGGGTTCAGTTTTCGTGCGGGTTCAGTTTTCGTGCGGGCTCCATGTAGCGTTGTTCGATATTCGTTCGGGTTCACCAATGTAACGGTGGTGTAGTTCGTCGTCGGGCTCGCCAATGTAACGATGTTCTTGTTCGTCGTCGGGCTCGCCAATGTAACGATGTTCTTGTTCGTCGTCGGGGTTACCACTGTAACGATGGTCGAGTTCGTCGATGTACGTGTTCTGTTTTCTTTCGGGGTCACCAATATAACGATGGTGTAGTTCGTCGATGTACGTGTTCTGTTTTCTTTCGGGGTCACCAATATAACGATGGTGTCGATGGTACGTCGTTGTCGAAATACGTGTTCGGTTTTCGTTCGGGGTCACCAATATAACGGTGTATGCTATCGGTGTAGCGTGTGTCTTATTAGGACGTGCTGATGATTTTGATAGCGACACCGTTATCTTCGTTTTAGCTGAATCTACTTTAAATCTCGTAGAGAATCATCAATATAGCGGATTGCTTATTTCTATAAGTCGTGATGATCTTGATCAATATCGATTTATTTATAGACTCAGGAATGCGGATATATTTCGATAAGTGGACGGTAGGTAAACAAATAATACAAGTTTTGACAGTTCGATGGACGATAATAAAGTATTGTTTATTTCGCACAGTGCAGACAATTTATACCAGTGAGTGAATACATGGGTTATATATATATCTGCCTCGCTCTATCACATGGACGGAAGGTAGGATAATTATTTACATTTGGAGATGACTGGACAAATCGCGGGTACTATAAAAATAGTAAACATTGTCGACGTTCTTAATGTGTAGCTACCTATGAATACTTGATCGGTCAATGACCCTGTATGTATCAATTATAATTAATTTTATTTATTTATAAAATAACAATTCACTCGTTATTTTTGACAATTCATTTAGGTAGGTATACAGGTAGGTACAGTTTATTTATTTATTATTACACATGACAAGAAATATACATAATTTACGAAAAAACAATAGGTAATTTAATTTTGACATACAATTTTAATGGATCTGGATTTGTTGCCTTTCATCTGTCGTGTTCCGAGTAAACTAGGTTTTTGCCTGTATCTCACTGAGGATATTTAGCATGAAAAAATAAATCGATACTTCTTTCCGATTTTCGATTATACAAAAACAAAACCCCGTTGCACATTCTCATCAACCTGACGAACAGTGACACCAATTACAACTGGAAACATCATGCGAAATTAAACTCCTCACACATCATCACTCCAGAAAGACTAAAAACGTTCATCCCACAATACACACCGCACACAATCATAAAAATATAAAGAAATACAGATATAAAACAACAAAATTAAAACAACAAGAAGATACCTACACTCAAGAGCCCACACAAATCTTTTCCATACGTCATTCATCCTGAAAGCCCAAGTACTCAAACTCCTGTCGCAACAACAACCACGCTCCGATCGACTGTCTAAATGGTTTTACTCCCTTTACCTTTATTGAATTCGGCAAGTAAAATTTGAAACAAAGAATTTGAAAGTAAAAGTTGGTTGTAATTATGCAAAAAGGAACCAATTTTTATTTATTTATTTGAAATATCGAAAGAGCAAAGATTATGTATGCACCAAAATATCAAGCCTGGATGTTATGTATATATGGTATGTACGGGTATCAACATACAGTGCAAGTTGACGGGTTTATAGGTATTTAGAAATATCTTTCAACCAACCTAATGTTGTTAAACATGTCTGGAGAGAAAATTAGATAATAAAAAATAAGTCTCGGTCTCGGTAACGTGCATGGTCGCGCAGTAACGCACTGGACTTCCGTGCGGAAGGTCGTCGATTCGAACCCCGCCCTGTGCTACTCCTCGAACGACACAAACACTTTTTCCGCTTAATGTTCGATGACATAAGGATACTTATGACTTCGGTCATATATATTCTTTAAAAAAAAACGTTAATCAAACCTGCAACCCTCGAGATGTTCAACAGGAGGCTTATTTAATTTTGTTATTTTTAAGGTCAAATTACCTTTTTGATACAAATATTACAAAACAGATAATCAACGTTGATATGGCGGCATGTGATTCAATAAAATAAGAAGAAAACAATACAAGACAAACCCAATACAGTAACAAAACAAAGGTATTGCAAACAATTCACTTAATTGTTCCCGGTAAAAACAACTTGTTCACTTTCCTTTTGTAAATATGGTAGTCAAAGTCATGTGCAAATCGTAATAATGCCCAACTTGATTGCCTAATCCTTACAGTTTTGCTATGTGACAAATAATTAGTGACAACCGCTTGACTATGGAACAAAACATTTAACCGGGTGGGTCTACAAGCAACTTGTAACTTGACAATCTGACTTAGTTCCGCACTATTGATTTACGATCTGACAATCTCAAATGATGTATTAGTTCATACATTTTTCTTCTGTCTACCAAGATTGTATGACTTCCGACAATAGACTATAGTCCAACTCACTTCTTGGGGTCTGCAGTTTAAAGTTTCTTCTTCTTCCCAGTGTCATGTCAGGTCCCTCCCAACGTTGAATATCACTTGAGAGTAGACATCTTTGTCCCCGGCAGCCCGAAAAAGATCTCCAACGCCCCTTATGCCAGTCCAATCACGTATATTGCGGAGCTAGGATATTTGCCTCCAGCCAACACCTCTTCGGCCTTCTATTTTGCCTTGGATGATCAGGTGCAGTAATTTGTACTTTGCCCAGAGTACATGACCCAAGTAGGACACCTTTCGTCTTCTTCTTCTTCTAGATTTTGCGATCTGTTTGAACGGGATTTCAGTTTTGGTCCTGTGACGAAGATGTCCAACTTTCTCTCCATCTCTTTGGTGGACGTCCCGGTGGTCGACGACCCTCTGGAATCTTTTGCATTACAATCTTAGGTTTTCTCGCGGGGTCCATCCTCTCAACGTGGTCCCTCCAGAATCGTATTATCTGCCTACTCCATCTCGCGATGGCCTCAATGTTACAACTTCTGCGGATTTCCTCATTAGGTATCCTATCTCTAAGGGTTCTACCTACGATAGGCCGCAGTGTTTTAATTTCAGTTGTTCTGAGGAGGTGTTTCGTTCTTACAGAGTCTGCTCTTGCTTCGATTCCGTAAGTCATAACAGGTCTTATGCATGTTTTGTATATTCTGACTGCTTTCCACCAACATGTGTTTATTGCCCCAAACAGTGTTCCTCAGGCATCCGGAGATAACTGCTGCTTTATTGGTCTGTTCTTTGAAACCTTTTGGATTTTAATATTAGTAATTTAATATTAAAGTTTAAAGTTTATATAACGTTAAAAGTAATATTAAAGACCGCGCATTTATGCGGCCGTATAAATCTGAAGTTTTATGTTATTTATTAATATTTAAGTATTATTTTCACTCGCCCCAAAGATTAGGAACCCCTCACCAAATGTTACAACCCCAGGTGGAAAAGAGGTTTTGAAACGATTCGAGAATGTTTGCCAGAAAGCCATTAAATACTTTGTGTATTTGCCGCAACTCTGGTGTAGGAAGTCTCGCGTCTTAACTTTTCCTAGTGTTTCTGTAACCGTGGCTCGGGTAACCAGACTCTCTCCTCAGCCAATCGTGGTGCAGTCCAAAGAAAAAAGTTCAACTTATTGATCCATAACCCCTGGAGGGTGGGCACTTCTCACTCGTGTTTTAAACTGGAACAAAGCAGAAGTTAAATGGCGCAAACTTGTCTTATGTACAATTTCAAAAAACACGGTGTGAAACTGGAAAAATAATGGTTATATTCTTCATCATCATCATCATTTCATGTCTATATTGGGGTAGATAGAGAGAGCAGATCTCGATGTCATTCTTTTATTTTAACCCTTTTAATCCTAGCATATTTTGGATAAAATGTGCGAAAAATCCCAATCCCAACAGTAGTTTATATTTTATTTTTTATCTCGGTTAATATTTAGTTTTAAACCGTAATGTTTTTGTGGAGATCTCCCTGTAGAGTGTAAAATAATAATTAATTTTCATATTTCATAAAAAATTTTTTTTTTGAATTGATGGTTCATCCGCCGTACAGCCCTAATTTGGCACCCAATGACTTCTTTTTATTCCCGAACATCCAAAATAAATTGCGAGGTCAACGTTTTTCGACGCCTGAAGAAGCGGTTGATGCGTTCAAAACGCACGTTTTGAAGTTACCTCATTCGGAGTGGAAAAAGGGCTTCGAAAATTGGTTCAAACGCATGCAAAAGTGTATTGATCTTCATGGAGAGTACCTTGAAAAACAATAAAGCCATTTTCGTTGATAGATATTTGTTTTTACTTGTCTGTCTCAAAACTTAAGTAGCAACCCTCATAAAAGGTATGGTATGCCTGATTCACAAGTTTTTTAGATTTCAATCAGTTTTCAATGCAGCTGCTGAACTAATATACGGTAGTTATAAATATTTCTATATTAATCCTCTTCTAAAAATTCTACTCTTAGCAATTTTATTCTTAGCAATTTTATGTACTTATACTCTTCAGTTCGCCATCCATTCCAATGATTTTTTATTTTAAACCTTATGGCTATTAAAAAAATAATAAAGGCAAAACTTGAATTGAGGGAGAAGGTGATTGTGAGGCTGTGGGGTGGCTGCTAAATGCAGTCATTACCTGCCAGCCCCTTCCAGACTTCCTGGTTCTTTGCAGGTGGAGAGGGGACGTAAAGTGGCGTTACTTCTTTTCCCCCTAACACAATTTGACGGGTGGGGGATGGACGGTTCATGTGGAGTTCTGTCATACCTTGTTTTTCATCTCGTTTCGACGCGGAGGTTTTTCTCTTGAAAATGTGGGTGGGAAAGGTGTGCGAGACATTTTGAAACCTTTTTGTATTTCAGGCTTCTAGTTTGTAATCTTTTGAATCCAGAATATATTGTGTAGAAAAGTAGTTGCAATTTAATAAATAACTACTCTTTGTCGACACCGTGATCTACTGGTTAGCATGCTTGCCTTGCATTAAGGAGTTACGGGTTCGATTATCTGCGGATCTTGGACTATTTTTACTGTAGGCCTTTTTTATCTTGGCAAAGTTCAATTTATCCAAATATTAACGGTTTTCTTTGGTGATTCCTAGTTATATGGTAAGTTATGAAGGAAAATTGAGGAAAAAAAATCCCAACTTTTCCTTATAGTTTATTTTTTTTATATACACCCACGTTACATTGCCAAAATATATTTTTTTATAAAACACAAAAAGCGCTGTAAAATGATTCTATAATCTAAAACATGAACAACATTTACATAGCTGAATTATCAACAAATAAAATGGTTTGAATAATTTTTATCTATATGTAGTGATTAATAAGATATTTAAAGATTATTTACCCCAATTTTCAAAACGCGCCCACGCTGTCCAGACATGTTGACCCGATGTCGTTTGAAAGCTTGTAGTGTTGTCAATATTTATCACAAGATGATACCACTGCACACAATAGTGCATGTATAGTATTTTAATGTGTTGCCATATTTGAAATTACGTAAGAGTTTCTGAATTTTAATTTAAAAAATCCCTAAATTAGTGTAACACCTGTATTACAATGCCATGATAAGGGTTACAAAATAGCACTTTATGGTATTTTTTTTACACTTTTATTGTATACAGTACAACTTGGCTGGATTATTGCCATGTGGCAATCCCTTCCAAACAACCAGAAAGATATCAAAGAGGAATCAAGTGAAATCAGAATCGAATATTAAAAAAAAATCTTGGTTCAAATGGGAATCGAATGTGCAACCTTCGGGTCAAAGGACGTATCTTACCGACTAAGTCTGATATAATTACAACAAAAACATGTGTTGAGTTACTTGAAGAAATGAACGCTGAGATGGTTTAGGCATGTGGAAATTAAAGAAAAAAAAATAACAAAACGAATATGCAGTGCAAATGTGAGTGGAAGACGTGTGAGAAGAAGAACAAGGAAAGTATGGTTGGATCAAGTGAATGATACTTTAACCTTTCCTTCCCTGTGTTGGGTATCTTCTACACGTTGCTTCTAATAACCATCAATATCTCTATAAATATAATAAATACAAGGTTAAGATTTTAGGTATTCCTCCATAATATATTTACGCATTGATTTAAAAAATAATATTAATAATAATCAGAATTTATCGACTACATCGTAAATATTTCGTGAATATCGGAAACAAATTCGCATTTAAACGCTGTGAGTGCCTCGATCTTGGGTCTTGACGATAGGTGAAGATTATGCGGGAAGCGCGACACTATATTCGCATCTTACTTTTGCATACGTCACTGAATAGCGAGGAGCTCAATTGTCGCAACCTCGCAAGTGTAAGCCACGCCCGAGTTAGCCACCAACTCTGCCGCGCCGCAGTAGCTGTTGAGCTGGCAACGAGACTAGATCTACGCCCGTTCTGCGAGTGTTGCCAGATGGTTTTTTAATGTTTTCAGCAAATAAATCTCAATTATTATCATTTTTAACTTCAATTATAATTAATTAAGGGGATTATCTATGAATGTTCTTATTTTTCCGATTTAAAATCGCTAATTTTTGATCGCGTACTCACTACCCAACACCGGAGCACGCGTTTCAATTTTATCACCGTAAGGGAAGGGTTAAAAGAAGGAAACGTTGTAGTCAGAGAAATCGTAGACGTATGAGAAAGTGTATGGGTGTGGAGGAGCCTTAGGACGTGTGTCGTGATAGGAAACTTTGGTGGTTTGTCCTCTCTTCCTATTCCGACGGAAATTACATGGTGGTATATACGTGGGTCGTCCAGAAAGTAAAGAACGTTTTGGCATAACAAAATAAAAAAGAAAGATACTAGTATCAACACAAAACTTTATTCACAAAGTCACAGTACCTTACTCTATTTATTAATGTAGTCGCCATAGCTGTCGTTGAAGAGTTTCACAATAGGCATCTGAGTTTATTGTGTGTCCTCTTGGCATAAACTTCACATGGATCAAACCCTTTCGGTCCCAAAAAACTGTTGCAATCACTTTTCTGGTGTTGAGATTCGGTTTTGGTTTTCCGAGCACACATTTTTTTGTAGCCAATGGGATCTGTCACTATTTCATGTAGGAGCGATCGTGAAATTTGTGAGAAAGATTCATGTACTGCGCTTAAAGTTGCCTATACATTTCGATAGGCCAGACATTTTGTGCATTCAGAAAACGAATGACGCTATGCACTTAACGTTTGTGCGGGATTTTCGACGGGCGCAGCCACTTTGAAAGGTTACAGAACAAAGATGCACGACCGTTCAGCAACAAAACTCGGCTCGCACTGAAGCGAGAGAAGGAGCTAACTGGCGCGCATACGATCGCGTTGGTGGGGGATTGGTGCAGGGCGTAGTTCGCAATCGTTATTTACTTTCTGAGCGCGCCTGGTATGTGTGTATTATATGTAAAGGACAGTTAAGTGTCGTTTATTTTCGTTTGGATAAGGTTAGGATAGAAAGGCGTGGAGATTCATTTTTTTTGTGTATCCTAAAAGAAACATGGCGATATGGTATGTAATATAATACAGAGAGATTGTGTAGTTTTACACTTCTTAAATAAGATGCTGTAATATTGAGGCTTCTACCAAATTGCTGCGTCTATGGTACATCGATCAATAAACATGGTTTGCCCTTCCCGAAACCCGCCATCTCTGACAGATACGCGGTAAGGGATGTTTGTGTAAAGTTTAGCTGTTCGATAGTTGTGATATTAGTTGTTCCCCATTCCCGTTTCTCCCTGTTCCCCGTTCCCGTACACCCCACCCAGCGATGATCTGGGGGGTGCGTAAGTTTGACGATAAAGAGGAAAATTTAATATAAATTCTCCAGGTTCAGAGGTTCTCAGATTCCCCCGCCGGAATCTGACATAACTCCTTTATGGGATGTTCTGCTCGCACACATGCCACGATTGATGTCCTCATTAATCAGGGTCCAACAACCATCAACCATTTTTTTGTGCGAAAAATGCCTGACTTATTTATTTGTTTTTTATTTATTTAACACTTTTATTGCAAATGCAATCTGGTGGGCTTATTGCCAGGCGGCAATCTCTTCCAACCAACCAGACAAAATACGTGGTCGCATAAATCATTCAAATGACTATCAATCCATAAACATATACGTGAGCACATGCCTTCGGACCCTACAAAGACGGACAATCACCCGAACATTCTTTTTCATATAAAGGGAGATATCATCAATCAAAAGGAAAGGAAGGGATGGTGGAGAGGAAAGGAAAGAAAAATCAGGAATGAAACACGTTATTTTACTGTCTAGAAATTAAGTTTTTTCAGTCGCGTCTTAAAGCATGCCAAGGACGGAGCGAGTCTTATATTGGTTTGACTTACATAAGACTTAAACAAAACAGTACATAAGACATTAATGAAGATCAAGTGCTATGCACTTTTTGTATTGTATAACACTTTCTGTATTAACAACACAACATAGTGGGCTTTTTTCCATGTGCAAACTCTTCCAACCAACTAGAGATACTCGTATATAAACTTTAAGTGAAAACCATACTGGAAAAATCTTGATACCTACGGGAGTCGACCCACAACCTCAGCGTTAGAAGACAGGCGACGTACTAATTAGGCTACGGAGGTCGTTTTTTTTTTATAATAAATGAATAATTTATATAGTGCCGTTTAGAAAGAAAACCCTCCTCAAGGACTCTGTAAAGGCAAAACCATCATTATATTATTTTGGTTTTTTGTACGGCATATGGCCCTGGGCTTTTCGAGCTTTGGCCTGTTGTGTGTAGTTAGAAGCGGCGGCGGCTAGTCTCGAGGTGCTGCTCGAGACGCTGAGCGAATATGAAATATCGCTGTCTCACGGTTTACTGTATGTCTCTGTCTGCCCTATATGAATTAGTGTTTCCGTCCGGTGCGTATTGGAGATCGCTCCGGTAGTATTGGCAAATTTGGCCGGTCAATTTTTTTTAAATTTTACTTTAATTTTATTTTTAATTTTCACTGAAATAACAATCCTCGTACTATTTGTCAGTATTCTTATATATATTTAATCTATACAAATATTTAACATTTTTGGAAGTCATGTTTGCGAATATATAGTTTAATTATTGATGATTATTTCTCTGGTTCAGCGCACCAACGCACCTCTAGACCAGCCGCCGCTGGTTAGTAGTATGTATGTACTTCTTTTTTTACTGTAAATTATATGAATCACGTTATTGTTTTGATATTTATATCTTAAATGTAATATCTTATGACATGCGATGCTCAAACTGCTGCTGTATTGTTAATGTATGTATCTTTTTTATGTAAAATAAATAAATAAAATTATTGTTATTCTGTGTTGATATGTACTCGTAATTTTTATTTAATTTTTGTGTAAGAATTGTTAAATAATATTAATAAAAGTACAACTTATATAGCGCTGTTTAGAGAGCAGACTCTCGTCAAGGAGCCCTAAGTCGAGATTCGAACCTTCTATTATTGACAGATTAAAAATATTACATAACAAATCACAAAAGACCGCAGCTATTTCCGGATGTTTAAAGAACACTATTTGGGAAAACAAGAACATGAACATCCAAAGCAAGGTGAGGATATACAAGACCTGTGTCCGCCCCTTAATGACATACAGCATAGAGTCCAGAGCCGACACTGTCAGAACCAAAAATCTCTTTCGAAACCAGCGAAATGATGGTACTCAGGAGTATCGCCGGCAAAACCCTTCGTGATAGAGTACGAAACACAGAAATCCGAAGGACGTGCGAAGTTGAAGATATTGTCAGATGGGGACGACAGAGAAGAAGGTTCTGGAACGAACACGTATCTGGAATGGCGGAACCAAGAGCCGTAAGAATGGCCAGGGACAGTATCTCCCAAGCAAGAAGACCTCCAGGATGACCTCCCAAAATATGGAAAGACAGCTGGCGGTCGACGTCACAAGAGGGAAACAATGATGCAGGACTATAACAGGCCTAAAAGAAGAGGAAGAAGAAGAAGACAAAATAAATGTTTACAAGTGAAGTAAGGATAGGAAGGTCGGAATCGAGTTGATAATTAAATTAATCCTCCCTTGATCAACAAACGAATCTGTCAGACAATTACTACAGTATTGTACAGTACTACAGAATTGTCTGTTGAGGCTACTTTCTGTTCCATGCTCTCGAACAGAACTTGAAAGAGATATAAATGTTTTGCAAAATAGTCTTTATTTTAGATCTTTAAAGTTTGACAACTTCTGGTTTAAAGCAACATTCATTATACAAATGAAACACGTATTGCAATGAAATACAAACAGAAGGAGAGTACCGCATATGGGGGTGTTTCGGAGAACTTTTCCTTTGAACATTATCATCCTGTCATTGGATACACAACCTGAACCGGTTCACAGGTGTTTCATTCCTCATACAGGCTTTCTTCTGAAAGGGGAGCATCCGAGGTAGAGCTCCCTGCTCGGGTGTAACATAGAGTCTGTGTAACTACCAAAGTATTCAGTTATCTTCAATTATTTAAATTATTCTATCTTATTTCGTATAATTACAGTATTTCTGTTCATCTCACACGATTGTATTTCTGTGTTGCCTTTGTAGTTTTTAATTTAGTTGTAAATACTCGTTTATATAATATTAATTTATTTAATTGTAAAATATAGTAGTATCACGCCATAATATTTCACTAGATAGCGGTAGTCTCGGACGAAGTTGCTTTTAGTATATTCAAAATACCCATTATGAACGCGGCAACCCAAGTGTGCCGACACGTCACCCATGCGAACAGAACTAAAGAGATCCTTTGGAGTGGACGTACCTTGATACTGATGTATCATCATTTCATCATCATTGTCAACCAGGGTCGATCCACTGCTGGATGAAGGTCTCCCCAAGTTGACTCCAAATAGTTAGGTTTTTTGCTCGTCGATGCCATGTGATGCTGCCATGCTTCCAGATTTCATCTATCCAGCGTACCTTCGGTCTTCTTCTGGACCTCTTTATGCCTTTTGGGTACCATTGGATTATTTCGGATGTCCATCGGGAGTCTGACATTCTGGCTACGCGTCCTGCCCATTGCCACTTCATTCTTTTGCACACCTTTATAACGTCTTCTACCTTTGTTATATTGCAAATCCAGGTGTTTCGTTTACGGTCTCTTTTAGTATATCCCAATATGCATCTCTCCATGCCCCTTTGTGCGGTCTGGAGCTTTTGTGTGTTCTTTACTGTGAGCGTCCATGTCTCGCAGCCATACGTAAGTCCTTCAAGGATATTGGGAGATTACTTTTGAACATGTTGTTTAAGCGTCCAAATGAGCTCCATGCTAGTTTTGTTATTCGTGCTATTTCCTCCGATATGCCACCTACAAAGGGAATAAGTTGGCCCAGATACGCATATTCCTGGACAAGTTCTAGCGGCTTTATTGGTTTTGGAGTAGCAAAGCTGTTCATTATATAATAGGTAAAGCGGAAAGTAATGACAATTTTCATTAGGCGTCACGTTGAAACCAGTTTGCCACCAGTTACCGTTGGGTTAACACGTCGTGGTTGGTATCGTTTTGAAGCTCGATTAATATCCTTTCTGTTTTGATGTTTTTTTTTGGTTTTGGTCCAAAGTACAAAACTGCAAAAGCCAGAGATTGAAGAGACAAATTTGCGGTATTTTATGCTGTTTTTATTCGATAAAGGATTGAAGTCAAAATAAGCTACCCAGACCATCTGCGATATTTATAGAGACATCTTGAATCCTCGGAAGTGCCAAAGATGGTTTCAAAAAATTGAAAGTTGTGAAAGGGAATCGAAGGACAAACCAAAAATAGGAAGACCTCTTAAAATCGACGATGACACTTTAAATTCATTAGTGAGGTCCGATCCGCGTAAAACCATCAAGGAATTGTCACAAGATATCGGTTGTCCATGAACAACAGTGAAGAACTATTTGAAAAGGCTCGGAAAACAAAATAGACAAGGAAATTGGGAGCCGCACGAACTTTCTTCAACGGCCATGGAACAACGAATAACAATCTGTTCATCTTCACTCTTCAGATATGAAACTGATCCATTTCTTAGAAAATTTATTACTGGGGATGAGAAGTGGGTCCTTTACACCAATCCGAGGAGAAAAAAAAAACAAAAAACATTGGTTTTCGACAAATCAGGTAGCTGTGTCTACCCCTCAGCCGATATTGACTCTTGGATATTTAGGAAGTTGGATATTTTGGAAGTTATTCATTATAAATTACTAAAATCTAGTCAGACTGTTACAGCAGATGTGTATTGTGCCCAAATCGAAAGATTAAAGGCAGAACTGCTTAAAAAATGATCAGTTTTAGGAAAGAATCAGAGAAGAATTCTACAACATGATAATGTAAGACCACACGCAGCAAGGATTACGCAGGACAAAATAAGAGAGCTAGATTTAGAAGTTCTGCAGCATCCACCATATTCACCTGATATTGCACCTTTGGATTACCGTCTTTTTAGGTCGATGGAACATTCCCTTCGAGACAAAAAATCTACGAATTTCGAACTAGTCCAAAATCACTTGGAGTCATATTTTACCGTAAAACCGCCAGAATTTTACGAATAAGGTATTAAAAAACTGCCTATTCTGTGGAGGAAGATCATCGGTAACAACGGTAATTATTTAACGGAATAATATTGTACAGTTTTTGTTTAAATCCATTTTTTGTCGCATCAAAAAAAATTGTCATTACTTTCCGCTTAACCTATTATATTCGCTGAGGGCGCTCAACTGGAAAAATCGACCGAAGGAAGCCTGCATACGTTTGTGCAAACGGCAAGTAACCGAAGGGAGTGTAAATGTATTGTAGCAACCCGTACCGCCGTCATCCCTTACATCACGACCCTTAGTAATGAGAAATACTTCGTATTGCAAATTAGCTTCAGAATTCGACGAACTAAACCCGAGACATCCTTTCATCAATATTTTCGATCCAGTATATTTTTTAGGTCCACATTAAAATATATTTTTAATTGGAATTGTTTCACTCTGCAAAACATGAACACTGATAATTTGGATGTTAATACTTGATGGTGTTTGAAACCAAAATGTTATTCAATGTGTGTTATCTTATAAATTTGCCGAAATGTAAATCGTTGAGTTTTCTATTATAAATTTGCCAAAATGTAATTGACGGAGTTTCCTATTATAAATTTACCGAGATGTAAGTCATTGAGTTTTCTATTATTAATTTACTAAAATGAAATTCGGTAAGTTTTCGATTATAAATTTACCAAAATTTAATTCTGTCAACACCAGTACTTTAGTATCATCATTGATGTATGCAAATGAAATGTACATGTCGGAAAATACTGAAAGGAGTCGAATAAATATTTTAAAAATGTGTGCATTAAGAAGAATACATGGGGGGACAATGTATGAAAGGATACGGAATGAAGTTATTAGGGATGAATGTGATCCTAAGGCACTGATTTTTTGTTAGATGAATAAATGTACTTTGAGGTGGTTTGGGCATATAAAAGAAATAATTGAAGAAAGAGTAACAAAATACATATAAAGAGCAAATGTGGGATAGAGGAAGAGCAAGGAAAATATTATTGAATTAAGCGAATAATATTTTGAAAGCACGAAACGTTGATAGTCTGAGATGATAGGAGTAGTATTAAAATAGATGTTGATAGGAGTAGTATTAAAATAGATGTGAATGTAGAAAAGACGAAGGATGTGTGTCGAGATACGAAAGTCTGGTGTTCTGTCCTCTGCCTATCCTGACAGGGAAATGGTGGGATTGTATGTATATATTATTAATAATAACATTAACTCACCTTGCTTCTAAGAAATGCGATATGACGATTTCTGTCAATAAAACAAAGTGCTTAACAATATCAAAGAGCCACTCAGATGCAAACTGATCATCGATAACGTACCCATCGAGCAAGTCATGCGATTCACTTACCTAGGTGTAGAGATCTCCAGCAACAGTGGCCTATATAGTGAATTACGAGCACAAACTAATAAAGCGACAGCTTTGGCTGGCTGCCTGCGGGACACTATATGGAGAAACAAGCACATGCTAACCGAAAGTTAGGTCAGGATGTATAAGACATGCGTTCGCCCCATCATGACATCTGGGATAGAAGTGAGAGATTATACCAACAGGACAACAAACCTCAGAGTGGCGGAAATGAGAACCCTACGCTCCATCGCAGGCAGAACTCTTAGAGATCGGATCAGAAATGAGACGATAAAGTCTGTATGTGGTGTTGAAGACATAGTGAGATGGGGAAGAAGCAGAATGCGCTTCTGGAGGGATCATGTAGACCGCATGGAGGATACGAGACTTGCGAAAATTGCTAAGACTGAAAACCCTAACAGCAGGGCATTACCAGGAAAGCTGCCGAAAAGATGGAAGGACAGCTAGACGTCATAATCCCAGGACAGTCCACCGTCACAAACAGGTTATATGGCCTAGACCAAGAGGGAGAAAACGAAGACTCGATAAATTCAAAGAGTTTTCTAAAAAAAAATACAATAACATAAAACTAATTCAAAATGGATTCATATCAACATACGACAATGGCACACGCGAAGCTGTAACTGAATTGTTTCTGTGTCAGTCCTGTCAGGCTGTATCTCGTGAATGTGCATGCAGCCTGCGTGAATCATCCCCTTTTCACACCTCGGCCAGACGGGCAACTGAAAAGGGACGATCTGAGGCTTCTGCTGAGCTGGCATTGTCCTGTTGTTCTTGATGCCGTTTCCTTTATCCTGTCTCGCTCCCCTGCCAACACGGCACTCCATTCTCTCAGTTTTCATTTTACTACAAGATTAGTTTCATTGTGTTGTTTCGTTGTACATTTATTTAACGTTATCCAAAAACCTGTAAGTATTTCAGAAATATTAGGACTTTTCGTTATCTACTTTTAAAAAAAATATTTTACAAAGCTTACATGTATACAGGTTGTATCGGACGTATGCGTCACCCTAAAATATGATAGATATATTTTCTTGTATGTTTATCCAGTTTTTTATCTAGTTTTTCTGGATCAAAACTAGAATATTAGATTTCAGGAAATTCAATAAGAACTTAATAAGAAAGTTTCAAAACTAATTTCGGTTATTTGCCGAACAGACCACTAGGGGAAAGGTAGAGTTGGAAGTTGGAAGCGGAAAGTGGCTGCCAAATGGGGTCTGAGAGTCGATTGTTTTGTCGGGAATTTCACGGAGTCAAAAATGAGACGGTGGATATCAAACTTGTACAAATCCATCGGGTGTAAAAAAAAAGATTAATTTATGTTTTCTCATAGAAGAGGTTCTTCTTCTTCCTCTTGGTTTAGGTCGTATGACCTGTTTGTGACGGTGGGCTGCCCTGGGATGATGACGTCCAGCTGTCTTTCCATCTTTTAGGCGGCCTTCCTGGTAATCTCCTGCTGTTAGGGTTTTTAGTCTTAGCGATTTTTGCCAGTTTTATATCCTCCATGCGGTCCACATGATCCCTCCAGAAGCACCTTCTGCTTCTTCCCCATCTCACTATGTCTTCAACACCACAGACAGACTTTATCGTCTCATTTGTGATCCGATATCTAAAAGTTCTGCCTGCGATGGAGCGTAGGGTTCTCATTTCTGCCACTCTGAGAAGGTTTTTTGTCCTGTTTGTATTGGCTCTCACTTCTATTCCATATGTCATGATGGGGCGGTCGTGTGTCTTATATATCCTGACCTTACTTTCGGTTAGCATGTGCTTGTTTCTCCATATAGAGTCCCGCAGGCAGCCAGCCAAAGATGTCGCTTTATTAGTTTGTGCTCGTACTTTACTATATAGGTCACTGTTGCTGGAGATATCTACACCTAGGCAAGTCAATCGCATGACTTGCTCGATGGGTACGTTATCGATTATCAGTTTGCATTCATAGAAGAGCGTTGAACTAATTTATTTGGTAAATATCGGATGACTAACAACAACTGCCTCTCTCACTCAGGATTCGATCTCACTATTATTGACAGATTAAAAATATTACTAAATCAATATAAAGAAGTTCAGTATAAATATATGAAGGCTGCTATATGAAGGCTGCTGCGGCTTTTAGATGAATTATTTCCCCGCCTGCATATATTTCGAAAAAACATTTTTGTTAAAAGCACTGCAACAAACTTACCAAGGGAAGTCAAACTATTACAAAGAAGCCTTTGTAGATCTTCCGATATGTGATAGTATTACATGACTTTAGGTTAAATATAGTGTGTGTGTACCATATATTGTTGTGATAGTATTACATGACTTTAGGTTAAATATAGTGTGTGTGTACCATATATTGTTGTGATAGTATTACATGACTTTAGGTTAAATATAGTGTGTGTGTACCATATATTGTTGTGATAGTATTACATGACTTTAGGTTAAATATAGTGTGTGTGTGTACCATATATTGTTGTGATAGTATTACATGACTTTAGGTTAAATATAGTGTGTGTGTACCATATATTGTTGTGATAGTATTACATGACTTTAGGTTAAATATAGTGTGTGTGTACCATATATTGTTGTGATAGTATTACATGACTTGAGGTTAAATCTAGTGTGTGAGTACCATATATTGTTGATATATTCGTATGATCATAAACTGGGATAAGACCTCCCGAAAAAGGTTGTCTTCAAGTGCTTACAAAAGTTGCACACGCCACCCGTATCTCTAAGGCCTCGGCCACACAGGAAGGAGCGTCGCTTGATGCTTAGAGCTATGTTGCGAGTTAGGCGACATATCCTAGCGAACCAACGCACCGCATACTCTCACAGTGGCCACACTGCACGCTTTGCGCCACGTTGCATGACGATTAGTCACCTAGGGAGTCTCCTAGCGAACAGACGTGTTGGTTAATTTTATTGTGTCACCAAGTGATTTTACAAGATGACGGATGTTTTAATAACAGCTGTCTATAAAAAGGAGCCTTTGTGGAACCCATCGAGCAAATTATACAAAAATGTACCTGTAATAAAATCACTTTGGAATGAAGTTGCACAGGAAGTAAATAAAAATTGTAAGTAGTAATGAAATTGGTTAGTTTTGAGAGTGCCATCGTTTGTTGACTCAACTGGTCCCAAATGTCAAATGATTTTGTGCGAAGCACTTTGGTGTGGCCAAGCATGAAGTCACCTAGTCTATTAGTCACGTAGCACGTAGCGAAGCACTTTGGTGTGGCTTTAGCCTTACACTTATAGCCAGATAATTCACGTCACAGGACCAGCAACGCCAAAAGTCTTGTCATAATACCCCGCCCGATTGAATCGATTCGAATCAATCAATTTATTTGATGTAGACTAAATTCCTTTTTGTAAATCTGTTTTTCTGAAGAAAAACAAATATCAACTATTTTTTTATCAATCGATTCAAAATGTCCTTTCGAAAGCCTTCGGAATACCTTTCTTTTAAAATACGCATTCATTAGCTCTTGTTGTTTCTACGATCCCCAACGTCTAACATTTTTTTCAGTTTAACCATTTTTTTGGCAGGTAGTACATAGCACAGTAGTCTCTACGTCACGTAATTTCTGCGGATTCCTTGATTTATTAGATTTTTTCGAGATGTTCGTGTTTTTATATGGTTTTTCATCATATTTTCGAGGGTGTAAGAATATGAAAAACGTTGTACAAAAAATAAGATAAAAAGAACTGTTAGAAACTAAATGCACGTCGGCTGTTCATAAACAATGCTGTTGAACGAGCTCATGAAAAACATTTTGAGAGATAAATATATTATACGTATTCGGGGAAATGTAGCCGTCTCGGTCATCGCGCGGTAGTGAATTTACTCGTATTATTCATTTGTTTGAGACTCGAATACAAGGCGACCCTCACATTTTCGTTTTGTTTTTTTTTTTTTAAATCATTTCATCTCTGTGTCCGAACTATCAATTATGCTATACGAGGGTGGTCCGATAAGTACTTAGCCTACAAAAGAATAACAAAATTTTTGGAAAAGTGGTGATTTATTTCTCAACATAATCTCCTTTAAGTTCGATACACTTGACCCAGCGATGCTCCAACTTCTTTAACCCGTCTGAAAAATACGTTTTCTGGAGGTCTGCAAAGTAGGCCTCCGTGGCGGCGATAACCTCATTCGACTCAAATTTCTGCCCGGCGAGTGACTATTTCAAATTTGGAAACAAAAAGAAGTCGCACGGGGCCAAATCCGGAAAATACCGTGGATGGGGCAGCAGTTCGTAGCCTAATTCTACCAATTTGTCCGTGGCGACGGCGGAGATGTGAGCCGGTGCGTTGTTCGTATGTTTCCACTTGGAGGCAACGGAGATCGCCCTTTTATTTGCATCAATGAGGTCCTGTCCAGAGCATGTAGTCCCGATGTTAGGACAAACCAGCACGTGTTGTCAATCCTGTTTATCCCAACAATCTCATTCAGTGCCACCTTCGCTCAAGAAACCCCACCTATCCATGTCCACCTTGTGTCTAGTAACTCCTACTCGGAGTATATTCAGTGCTCTCCAAGTAGATCAAGGTAGTTGGTTACTTGGTGCTATGTTTTCCGTTTATTTTATAAATAAAACACTTTGTCTTATAGTCGGGCCGATACTTTTATCGTAGATTTGTTCAAGTTTGATTAGTACAAACTCAATTGAAATATGCTAGTAATCCGGCATTGCGGTGTGATTTCTCGACCAGGAATGCCGGCAAATGGTGCTCTTGCTGTCCTCATCCAGTAGTCGCATTCCTCCACCGCCCCCGGGAGTAGTCTCCCCGGGAAGGGGGCGGAGATTAAACCGAACTCGACACCTCAACGACGAAAACTTTCTGAAAGTCCATTGATTATTTCACTTGAGAATGATAGATTGATATATCGACTGAAATGAGCTTAATTAATACTGTAGAAATTCGTGCACTGAGAAAAATAAACGGGGGGATAATATGTGATTTGGGATGTATTATGTGTTGAGTAAGATGGAGAAGAGCACTCTGAAATGGTTTGGACATGTAGAACGATTGTATGAAGAGTCACTAACGAAATGAATATATAGTGGAAATTTGTGTGGAAGGCGTGGTGGAAGAAGACCAAGGAAAGTATGGTTAGACCAAGTGAATATTTTGAAAGAAGGAAACTTAGAAAGACAGAAAAATCGCAGGAGGTGTATGAATGTGGAAGAGGCGAAGGATAGAAAAGTCTGGCACTCTGTCTTCTTTGCCTACCCCGGCATGCAAAAATAAATGTATGTGAAAGTTATAAAAACTACGCCTTCGCAGTGTTCCTTCTCCATATACACTATTCATACTAAGAACTCGAAGAAATCGTCCATAAAGATAATTTAATATAAACTGTGGCTTGATTGATTTCTTTTTTGATTTTATATAAACTTATCATTTTGATGCGAGTTTGTGACATGTTAACTTTTTGTATACATCAAAGTGCTAGAGAAATGGGTGATGTGTGCAGCTTTAGTAATTCCTTAAATACAATCCTGTTTGGGAAGTCTTACGCTTGATGCGTAATTGACTGGAGTATTACAATGATCCAATAGGGCGGGGTATTATGACAGAGCTTTTGACGTTGCTGGTCCTGTAGTGTGGAATGGCCTATCTCTTTAGTGTTAGAAATATGTGGCGTGTGCAGTTTTAGGAAGCACTTGAAGGCAACCCTTTTTAAGAGGTCTTATCAAAAAATTATGGTTGAATATGAACACTACTCACAAACACAACACTTCACCTAAAACGAATGTGTTACCATCATATATCGAAAGATCTTCGTGTTTCTTTGTTGTTCGTCTTCCCTCGGTAAGTTTTCTGTGATTTTCTTACCAAAATGTTTTTCTTTACATATGCACATGCGGGGAAGTTCCTAATCTAATGACCGCAATCATCACCTTCTTATCCTTACATTCAATTTGTTACATTTGAAAGCTGTTAATAGTTGTGGGTTCTAATCCCAAGTTAGAGCGCTCTTGAGTAGTCTGTAAACGGCGCTATAAAAATTGTCCTTTTATTATTTATTTATTTATATACAATAAGTAAACGGTACAATGTATATAACAAAAGTAATAAAAAAATAAAAGACCCAGTAGTGAGTGCTCAACACATGATTGACAGAATATGTATAAAAAAATATATGTTATTTTACACAATTACAACAAAAACAATCAGTAAGAAACAGATATTAAATCCTACAAAATCACGTCTTACCAACACAATACAGAGCCGTCGACAGGCGCACTGTGCATAAAATACGAACACAAAGATAAATAATTGAAATACAAAACACAAATTGAAAACAAAGTATTAAAGGCGGAATCAGACAGGTGCTGCAACTGAACAAATCCTGCTCAGCACGTGTACAACAACTTTATTATGCTCTAGTCTGAGTTGTGGCACGAAGATTTGTACACAGTGTGATACGAGTACCATATGCCAAGCATGTGTCGAAGATTCCTACTTGAGTACGAGACATCCTCTCAAGAGTCTGTTTCGACGTTTCTAAATGCTTCAAGTAGTGTGTGCTCTTCTTTTTATATTGACGCTGTCGCGTCGTTTGCCTCAACATGTGAACGTCTGGAATGAAGGCGCGGATTTTTTTTTATATAAAAAAAGGTGGATGAATGGTTCGTTTCATATCTTCGAGATTCAGTGCATCTGGTTAACATCTCCATTGGAGTAGACGAAAAAAAAACAGGTATCTTCTTAGATATGTAAATAATTAAATAATTCAATGGGGGCCCGAATACAGTGAAGGCAAAAGGGGGCAAAAAAAATTGATCAGAGCGTGGTTTTTATTGCAACAGGAGCTGGAATATGCGGGCTTGTAGAATGAACTTGATGATATACAAGATGATAGATAATTACAGCTGCAGTGGAAACTTACTCTCAGTGTATAGAATGGGAGGCCACAAAGTCGTACTTGAATCTGTCATTAACATATCGTTAAGGATAGATAATTACAGTTGAATTGGAAAACTTACTCTCAGTGTATAGAATGGGAGGCCACAAAATCTTACGTGAATCTATCATTAACATATCGTTAAAGATAGATAATTAAATTTGAAATGGAAATCTTACTCTCAGTATATAGAATGGGTGCCACAAAATCTTACTTGAATCTATCATTAACATATCGTTAAGGATAGATAATTACAGTTGAATTGAAAAACTTACTCTCAGTGTATAGAATGGGAGGCCACAAAATCTTACGTGAATTTATCATTAACATATCGTTAAAGATAGATAATTAAATTTGAAATGGAAATCTTACTCTCAGTATATAGAATGGGTGCCACAAAATCTTACTTGAATCTATCATTAACATATCGTTAAGGATAGATAATTACAGTTGAATTGAAAAACTTACTCTCAGTGTATAGAATGGGAGGCCACAAAATCTTACGTGAATCTATCATTAACATATCGTTAAAGATAGATAATTAAATTTGAAATGGAAATCTTACTCTCAGTATATAGAATGGGTGCCACAAAATCTTACTTGAATCTATCATTAACATATCGTTCAGGATAGATAATTACAGTTGAATTGAAAAACTTACTCTCAGTGTATAGAATGGGAGGCCACAAAGTCGTACTTGAATCTGTCATTAACATATCGTTAAGGATAGATAATTACAGTTGAATTGGAAAACTTACTCTCAGTGTATAGAATGGGAGGCCACAAAATCTTACGTGAATCTATCATTAACATATCGTTAAAGATAGATAATTAAATTTGAAATGGCAATCTTACTCTCAGTATATAGAATGGGTGCCACAAAATCTTACTTGAATCTATCATTAACATATCGTTAAGGATAGATAATTACAGTTGAATTGAAAAACTTACTCTCAGTGTATAGAATGGGAGGCCACAAAATCTTACGTGAATTTATCATTAACATATCGTTAAAGATAGATAATTAAATTTGAAATGGAAATCTTACTCTCAGTATATAGAATGGGTGCCACAAAATCTTACTTGAATCTATCATTAACATATCGTTAAAGATAGATAATTAAATTTGAAATGGAAATCTTACTCTCAGTATATAGAATGGGTGCCACAAAATCTTACTTGAATCTATCATTAACATATCGTTCAGGATAGATAATTACAGTTGAATTGGAAAACTTACTCTCAGTGTATAGAATGGAAGGCCACAAAATCATACTTGAATCTATCATTAATATATCGTTAAGGATAGATAATTACAGTTGAATTGGAAAACTTACTCTCAGTGTATAGAATGGGAGGCCACAAAATCTTACTTGAATCTATCATTAACATATCGTTAAGGATAGATAATTACAGTTGAATTGGAAAACTTACTCTCAGTGTATAGAATGGGAGGCCACAAAATCTTATTTGAATCTATCATTAACATATCGTTAAGGATAGATAATTACAGTTGAATTGGAAAAACTTACTCTCAGTGTATAGAATGGGAGGCCACAAAGTCGTACTTGGATCTATCATTAACATATCGTTAAGGATAGATAATTACAGTTGAATTGGAAAACTTACTCTCAGTGTATAGAATGGGAGACCACAAAATCTTACTTAAAACTATCATTAACATATCGTTAAGGATAGATAATTACAGTTGAAATAGAAAACTTATTCTCAGTGTTAGAATTGTTAAGGATAGAAAAAACGAGTACATTTGAAGTGGAAAACTGTTGTAAGTTGAGGCGTTATTATAGTTGAGGCGTTAACACTGTGGAGGTTTAGTAATTTGTTTACTGTAACATTTTTTCCATTTAAGAGTGAATTTTCTTTCACTTAAGAGTTCCTCTTAAGTGGAATAAAACTGTGTGTTAGTAAACCAATTACTAAGATGGTAAATAATTTAAAACTTGCTAAAAGCCGACCTTTGATTGGACTAGCTGTTTTGAAATTTAGCGAATTTCCTACAGTTCAACATTTAAAAGTTTTTCTTTAATTTAACTGTAAAAAGAATTTAATTAAACTTAACTTTGGTTTTAACAGACCTTATTTCTGAAAATACAAAAGTTTCAAGAGTTGGAATGTTTTATATAAAAGGTCTTTCAAATTGAGCGGTTTTTTTTAATTCAATTTTTTTCAATTATTCAATAGAACACACAATTTGCTTTGATTTCAAAAACTTTTTATTTGTCATCTAAGTAATGTACTATGCGTATCCAGAAAGTAAGTGTACTGAGGCTCTCACGACCGGATGGATTTTATTTTCGACATGTTGGCTACACTTCCGTGTAGCCTGACCCTTCCCCTCCACAACGAGACCGGTTCGAGGTCAGTACGTTGAGAAGTGTCGACGCGACAACACGTTTTGTGAAAAATGTCAATCCAATCTCCCGCCAAGTGCGAAATACGCGGCGTCATCCGTTATCTCGTTTGGAAGGGAAATCCTCCGGTTGAGGTTTATAATGAGGTGAAAACTGCATATGGTGATAAAGCTATGAATCGTACGAGTGTGTACAAGTGGTGTCGCGAGTTTAAAAACGGTCACGTCACACCTCTTCACCCTCCGCCAAAAAGTTCAGAACCACAATTTCAGCCAAGAAAATCATGGCATCCGTGTTTTGGGACTGTCAAGGCATAATTTTAATTGAATATATGCCTCAAGGGGAGACCATCAACTCTGCAAGATACTGTGAGACCCTAAAAAAATTGCGGAGGGTGATTCAGAACAAGAGGAGAGGCATGCTGACAAAGGGAGTCTGCCTGCTTCACGACAATGCCAGACCACACACGGCCAACGCCACGAAGGAACTGCTCGCCTCGTTTAAATGGGATGTCCTGAACCATCCCGCGCATTCCCCTGACCTAGCACCTTCAGATTACTATTTCTTTACCTCCCTGAATAAATAGTAATCTGAAGGTGCTAGGTTTTCAACCGACGACGAGGTAAAGGAGGAGGTGGAGAAGTGAACGGAGGGGTTGGCGGGAAACTACTTCGAGGAAGGCATCAAAAAGTTGATACCCCGCTTCCCCACCTGCATTGAGAGGAATGGCGACTATGTCGAAAAATAGCTTACATATGTAATACGGTAACCACGTAATTTTTTTGTTTAAATAAAAAAAATTGTAACCTACAAAAATTCAGTACACTTACTTTCTGGATATGCCTCGTATCACATTTAAACACAAAAACATATATCTACCAAATGTCCACCTCTTGCAGCTCCACAGATGTCCACTCTTTTGTCCAAATTTTCGATGACATTTTGTCATTATTGCGGTTCTAGATCACCAATAACGCAAATAATTTCGTCCTTCAGCTCAGGAATTGATCGGGGGTCATTCTTATGTCGGTCGGGGGCCGACATAAGAATGACCAGGTCGATCGTGGGCCAGGTTGCACTACATTCAACGAAAGTGTAATACAATATAGAATATAGGTGTCTCACAATTCACAATTAACAACCCAAACCAAATTCCATAAAAGGTCTGTATTCATCTTGTGTGGCCCTACCCCATTCGATCAAGTCTCATCCTATCCACAAAGGGAGAAATAGTTATGTTACATATTTTATAATGGTAATTGTAATGTTTCCTTCCATCCTCTGACGTAATAACATGCTTCGAAAGTATTTCTTAATGATTTATTTCCCTCCCTTGGGTCCAAGGGCTTGCACGGGAAAAGGTTGACATTGACATTCGTCCGGGAGACGCTTGGTGCCTGATATTCCCTGTTCCCTGCATCCTTGTCAGAATTCCTCCGGAGGGAACAAGATTAATGACCCAACTTTCTTCTTGAGACCCTTAATGTATCCGTTCCAGAAACTATAGGTAACGTAATTTAAAGTGAGCCCCATGGTATTTTTATTATTTTGTACAATAATTCTGGACACACTTCTGTCTTTCTCCGTTCTGGTCTTATTTGATGAGAAATATCCCATTTTCAGATATTGGATGACATGTGTTTTTTATAATCATTTATTGTCAATAAAAATTACAAATAAAATTCGATTGGAAAAATATTTAAAGAATGCCGAAGAAATGATATAGAAATGCGTGCACTGAGAAGACTACATGGGGTGACAATGTATGACAACATGGAATCAAGTGAACTAAAATATCATAGTTTTAGTAAGATGAAGAAGAACATTCAGATATGGTTTGGACATTTAGAACGAATGAGTGAAGAAAGACTATAAAAAATATACAGTGCAAATGTAAGGAGAAAACGTATCAGAGAAAGACCAAGAAGAGTATGGTTGGATCAAGTGAATTATATTTTGATAGAAGGAAAAGTGAAAAGACAGAGGAATTGTAGGAGTTGACTATTCACGTCTCACTCAACTTCGGTATATGGGAACGCAATAAATAGAATCTCAGTTCGCTCGCTTCAGTAGCTCGCGGGCTTTCGTTTGAGGTGGTCGTTTCGCCCATTTTGTGAACGTCGACTAATTTTTTTTTTCAGTTTTTGCAGCAATTAAATTTCAATTATTATTACTTTTGACTTCAAATTTAATTAATTTAAGCGATTGGATATGAATATTCTTATTTTTCCGTTTTTAAATCGCTCATTTTTACATGTGTACTTATATGTATTGAATACGCAGCACCAGAACGGGTGGTTTTTTTTAGCACAAGAAGGGAAAGGTTAAAGAGCCACATTGTTACATATTTTTTTGCATTTGAATACGGGACATTACATAAATCCCCACTTACCCTCAGTAATGTGTTGTAAATTCTTGGCGCAAGGGACTGCATGTTCTTCCTTCCAAATAATGTATGAACTCGTGGTGATTTATGAACCAGATTCAGTGCGTCGTCTCTTGTTGTATGATATTATTAAAAAAAAAAAATAAAAAAAGGTTGTACGTCCGAAAGCAAAGATATTTTTTAACAATAAATGTTACACTGAGAGAAAAGCAACTACTCAATACACAAATAAAATACGTTAATATACAAAATATAAAGGCGACTTTTCAATATATAAATTAAACACGTAAATATACAAAATACAAAGGCAACAATTCAATACATAAATGGAACACGTTAATTTACAAAATACTAACGCAACTATTTAATACGCAAATGAAATACGAGTACGTCAATATATAAAAAAACAATGGCGACTTTTTAATATATAAATTAAACACGTTAATATACAAAATACATAGATAACAATTCAATACAAAAATGGAACATTTATTTACAAAATTCAAAGGGAATTATTCCATACATAAATAGAAATCTTAATTAGCAAAATATAAATCCAATTATTACTACACGATGAAACACGTTAATTTACAAAATATAAAGGTAACAATACTATACATAAATGTATCACGTTAATTTACCAAATACAAAGGCAACTATACAATACATAAATGGAACACGTTAATTTACAAAATACTAAGGCAACTATACAATACATAAATGGAACAGTTAATTTACAAAATACTAAGGCAACTATGCAATACATAAATGGAACACGTTAATTTACAAAATACTAAGGCAACTATACAATACATAAATGGAACACGTTAATTTACAAAAATACTAAGGCAACTATACAATACATAAATGGAACACGTTAATTTACAAAATACAAAGGCAACTATACAATACATAAATGGAACACGTTAATTTACAAAATACTAAGGCAACTATACAATACATAAATGGAACACGTTAATTTACAAAATACTAAGGCAACTATACAATACATAAATGGAACACGTTAATTTACAAAATACTAAGGCAACTATACAATACATAAATGGAACACATTAATTTACAAAATACAAAGCCAAATCAATGCATAAATGGAACACGTTAATTTACAAAATACAAAGCCAAATCAATGCATAAATGGAACAAATAAATTTACAAAATACTAAGGCAACTATACAATACATAAATGGAACACGTTAATTTACAAAATACAAAGCCAACTCATTGCATAAATGGAACAAGTTAATTTACAAAATTCGAAGGCATAAATTCGACTAAGTTTATTTACAAAATTCAAAGGCAACTATTCAATTCATAAATGTGACACGTTCATTTACAAAATACAAAGGCAGTTAACTATCTAATACATAAATGAAACGCGTAAATATACAAAACACGAAGGCAACAATGCAATACAAGTATATCATAACGACGTTTCTCTTGCTGGGCGGAGAGAAAATATCTCTAAACTTTCCTATCCAAGCACACGACCTTCGTCGCCTTCATATTCCCACATCTCGTTATGAACAATCTTCCATTATTCATATATCTCACTTAACCTTTCCCTTCCTGTGCTAAAGAAATACGCCCGTTCCGCTGCTGTGTCATTCAATACACATGTAAAAATGAGCGATTTAAAATCGGAAAAATAAGAATATTCATAGCCAATCGCTTAAATTAATTAAATTTGAAGTCAAAAGTGATAATAATTGAAATTTAATTACTGAAAACATGAAAAAAACCATCAGCCGACTTTGACAAAACGGGCGAAGCGACCACCTCAAACGAAAGCCCGCGAGCTACTGAAGCGAGCGAACTGAGATTCTATTTCTTGCGTTCCCACATACCGAAGTAGAGTGAGAGTGAGACGTGAATAGCGTCGCTTCCTCACCCATAGCGGTTTTTTAGAATTATTATACCTACGTCACACACTGGCAAACGTTTGATTGTATTGGTGAATTTATTCCCGATTTTCAAAAAAATATCTCTGATGTGGCCGATAAGTGCTAATTATATTATTATTAATATTATTTTTTTCAATCAATGCGTAAATGTATTACGGAGGAATATCTAAAATCTGAACCCAGTATTTATTATATTATATTTATAGAGATATTAAAGTTTTTAGAAGCAATGTGTAGTAGTTACACATCACAGGGAAGGAAGGGTTAAGCACATTTAAAAATCATTTGATCCACCCATGTTTTTATCGGTCTACCTCCTCCACGCATACCTTGCACATCCATCTTGTATACTTGCTAAGCAATTGATTCTCTACACTTATCCAAACCACCTTAAAGTTCTTTTCTTTCTTGCTTAAAACATATTACGAGTTATATGCAAATTGTGAGAACTGGTATATTAACATACAATTCTGAATGTAGACAGTTCACAAAGCTGAAATAATGCGGGCGGGTCCCTTTTGACAAAGCTGCATGGCGTATCCATGGGCTTTGGTCCCTGATCCTGGACAGCCTTGCGGTGGTTCCTGGACCCTTGGTCACATGTCCGATAAGCCCCTGTTTCTAATTACAGGCTCATGTCCTTGTTGTGTTTCAGATTTAATACCGTATCATTGTGAGTTAATCATTCTACTTTGGCCTCTTTCATTTTGTGGTTCATTTTCTTTGCTCTTTCTTAACTGGTGATTTACTACACGCTGTGAACATAACCTTATTTTTCTCTAACGCCATTTGGTGACCGAAGATACTCCAAGTTAATTTTAAGATATATTTTATGCCGTTGGTCACCGTATTCTCCAGAGAGACATCTGTTCAAATAATTAAGGCATAACTTTTTACAAATCAATTACATAAATACATACCATCACACCATTTTACTCTTGGGATACGCTTGACTAACGAATAAGACGCTTGTCTACCGAATACATGCCATCACGCCATGTTACTCTTGGGATAGGTAGAGGCGGCCTCCGTGACCTGGTGATAAGACGCTTGTCTTCCGATCCGGAGGTTGCGGGTTCGATCCCCGTTGGAATCCAGATTTTTAAATGGAATTCACGTCGGGTTTTCACTTAGGGCCCATTAAAACATCTTTCTGGTTGGTTGGAAGAGATTGCCACATGACAATAAACTCGCCAGGTAGGACAAAGCGCCAGATTTTCCTATCTCGACATATCCATAAACATCCTTATACGACTTCAACGATTTCTCTGACTTTCTACATTGTTCTTTCATAATATCATTCACTTGAATCAACCATACGTTTCTTGGTATTGTTCTACCACGCTTCCCCTATTTTTGAACTATATCTTTGTTTTGTTAGTCTTCATTCATTCATTCTTCTAGCCCAAACCATCTCAGCGTGCTCTTCTTCACCTGACTTAATACGTTCTCATCCCATTTTCTGTATTCTGTCATACATTTTCACTCCATCTATATTCTTCAAAATGCGTTATATTCGACTTCTTTCAAACTTTTTGCAAGTCCTCGTTTCACTCATACGTCAAATCTGTCACTAAAATACTGTTGTGGACTATCATCTTAACAGATTTTGATACTATGCAGTTCGAATGTATACATGTGTTTTAGTGCCTCATTGAGTTTATTTCCTATCGCTACACCCCGTTGTATACAATACAGTTTGGCGGGTTTATTGCCGTATATCAATCTCTTCTAGCCAACCAGAAATATGTTTAAATGGCTTTACGTGAAAACCAGACTGGAATCCTTTTTTAAAAAATCTGGGTTCCAGCTGGATTTGAACCCGTGAACTCCGAGTTGGGATACAGACGTCTTACCAACAAGGCCGTGGAGGTCGTCACATCTTCCATCATCTGAGAAAGTACAATATATATGTACTATATAATTGAGTAATTTAAGAATTTGCGATATTTGTTCCTCCGCCCATACTGTCTCTAGAACGAATTAGATTACCTTACAGCGCGATCGTAAACTCGTAAGAAAATTGGATATATTCACAATTTGATGAAAAGCTATCCTCGGAGGAAGTTCCTCCTCCACTGGCAACACACCGGAGTGTGACAAGGATACCGGTGGCACCGACAGAATGTCAGACATCATAAAAAGGGACTGTGGCGGTCGTCGCGGAATATTGTCGCATACATACGGTCAATGACCGTTGAAACGACCTTCGGATTCCTCGATAAATTATAGTAAACAGTCCGAAGGTCACATGCCGGCCATTGACGCCGGCCGAGCGACCGCACCACACGCCAGAGAGAGAGAACGCACCACGGCTATCTCACCAGTTCCGTATTTAGATGAATACCTACATACGACAATAACCGTTTCTGCATTCACAGAAGCGAGACGTAAGCATATCGCGAGCGCACTCTCGCGCACATTCCAAAAAGATATAAATGCCTACGTTACTATAAAAATAAACACTCTCTCTTTCCGCATTGCGATCTAACGTGTTTTATTATTTATCAACAAATCATCATCATCATCTCTTCCCATAAGAAACATTCAGTTAAAGTGATTAATGAGAAAATAAAAAGTTTGAAAAATCACTCATTTATAATGCAAAATGCATTTAAAGATTTTGGGAGTTGCCAATTTTTTTCACGAAAATTTTAGAAAACTGTAAAACTCGCTACAAGATCAGAGTAGCTAATCGGGCCGATAGTAGTTCGACGTATTGTTAATGCAGCTCCTCCCTATTTTTAAGAACCCGCGACAGTGGTTTGAATAATTTCGAACGTTTCGCAGACGGACCGAGCCATTAATTTCAATGGAAGATTACCGTCATGTCGTCGTTCTGTGATGACACGAGCCTGCCAGCTGACGTGGAGTGGAGCGGAGAGGTGACGGGACCTGGTAGCGTATCCGCATTGTGCTGTTGACGTGGAAGCGGTGATAGCTCGGGTAAACATCTCGACTACAGCATCACCAGGGCTAGGCATTGGCCTCAAGAAAATAAACGGAACATATTGTAACATACATATTTTATTTTTATTTTTTTATCCACTTTGCACGGATTTCTCCTGTTACACAAAGAGGGTCTGCTTCTAGCGTTAGCTTATTCGTTAGGAATAATATCAGCCAGGATTCTTCTCATACTGCTAGACGGTACCGAGAATATATCAACCGTGTCATTCAGTTGGTTCAATATCTCTATACCACGCGTGACTGAGTGTTTAGCCATGATATTCGTCCTGTAAGTTGGTATGTAGAACAGAGGGTGATTCCTTGCACGGATATATTTATTGGGTACATATAAACTTAGTGCTTCTAGAATCGCGGGACAGTTAAAGGAACCTTGGAAAACCTTTATTAGGAATATCGCAATGGATTCTTGCCTTCTTGTTTCGAGGCTTCTATAGTTACACACCGTGAGAAGTTCGGCATGGTGAGCATATTTTGGGTAATCGCCCTTTGTTCTGTACCATAGATATCTGAGGATTTTTTTTTGTATTTGTTCTATATTGTTTTTATATTTGAGCTAGTGAGGAGCCCACCGTAGATGCATATTCTAATTTGGTTCTAATTAGATAATTATATAAGTTTCGGAGGATATCGGTGCTGTTAAATTCTCTTGATATTCTCATTACAAAACCGAGTAGTTTGTAACAGTCCGATATCAAACGTGAGACATGGTTAACGAACGTGAGTCCGACATCGAAGGTTACGCCCAAATCCTTGAATTCAGAAACTCTGTTTAGTGCCACTCCCTGTATAGTATACTGATGGTGGATTGGTGAAAACGATCGACTATAAGATACACAGACACATTTATTAATGTTGAACAGAAGATGATTTTGCTCACTCCAGGAGACTAGGGAGTCTAGGTCCTGTTGTAACTGTGCACAGTCGTGAGGTGAATTGATCTTTTTGAATATTTTCAAGTCGTCAGCGAACAATAAACATGTCGAGTGACTTATGGAATTTTGAATGTCGTCTATTAATATGAGGAATAGTAGGGGAACTAAATTGGATCCTTGTGGTATACCAGATCTT
Source organism: Odontocerum albicorne (assembly GCA_949825065.1). Classification (NCBI taxonomy): domain Eukaryota; kingdom Metazoa; phylum Arthropoda; class Insecta; order Trichoptera; family Odontoceridae; genus Odontocerum; species Odontocerum albicorne. Next base: position 32,478,147 of record OX463859.1, on the reverse strand, counting down.
GCGATAAATTCCACAGAAAACTTGTTACGGACATATATACAATATATATAATAAATAAATATACTCGTATGTTATTGATATTAGTATAGTATGTTATGTACATGTACCACTCATATACTGAAATTACACATATGCAAGTATGTTAAAGCAATTGAAAAGAAAATAAATTTGAAAGAGAACCTATCAAACGGTCTGGGCTCATCTTGCTACGTCCTCCCAATCGAGATACACCCCCACGAATAGAGGGCGAGCGACATCAGATATTTTTCAGCTCTCACACTTGTACTTCTTCTTCTTCCCAGTGTCATGTCAGGACCCCTCAATGTTGAATATCACCTGAGAGTAGACATTTTTGTCCTCGGCAGCCCGAAAATGATCATTAATTCTATCTACAAGCGTTTGAAGGTCGTCAATAATGTCTGCCAGAACAACCGTACCATCTTCGTACCTGATGTTATTGACGCATACACACTTTGCCCCCCAGATTCAAGTTATATAGTGCTTCCTTGAAAACTATATCAGAGTACAGATTGAATAACATAGGTGACAAAATACAACCTTGTCGAACTCCACGTTGATTTGGTATGCCTTTCGATTTGTTCAATTTAATGACAGCATCTTGGTTCCAGTACAGGTTTCTAATAGTATTTATATCCTTATAATCTATACCCCGTTTCTGAAGCATCTTAACAAGGTCTGCATGTTTCACTCTATCGAATGCCTTCTCGTAATCGATGAAACAGGCAAAAATGTATTTCCGTTGATCTCGGCATTTCTGCAATAGCACGTTTATTGCTAATAAACGTGCTATTGCAGAAATGCGCACGCTAAGATGGTCAGCTGGTGTGTCCCTAAGATACAAAATAAAAAGTTCACGCATTCGTGGAAGCCTAGGTGTTACAGACATCAACAGCAAGATGGAGGAGAGGCGATTGAGATGGTATGGGCACGTTGGACGCAGATCACCCGATCACATTGTGAACCAGGCAATCTCCATGGATCTTCCTCGAATAACAACCAGAGGAAGACCAAAGAATTCATGGGTGGTGCAAAAAGATAACCTGATGCAGTGGCACGGCCTGGGGGACATAGTCCGGGACAGAAGAACATACAACCTGAGGACGATGAGAGCTGACCCCAACAGTCTTCGCAGACAATGAGTTGAGATGGAGCCAGGGAGAAGAAGAAAACGTTTATTGCTTATAACGCTTCTCGTGTTCCAAAGCCATTCCTGAAGTCAAATTGAGAATTATCCAGGTCACGCTCACACTTGTACACGTAAATTATAATACAATAAATGATAATAAATAAACAGTTAATACAATTATACACGCAATAAATATATTGTGTTATTTATTTTATTTATTTATACTTTTTAGTTTTTACAATAATATATACGAGTATAAAGCACTCTCCTGCCTTATTAAGCGTTTGTCAGTCCTAATGCAGGAAAATAAATTTGAGAGAGAAGCTCAATATCAAACCAATATATGAATAACAATACAAATAAGGTAAATGATAATAAATAACAAGTTATAAACTCAATAAGTATGTCTAAAATTTGTCTTTGATACACTCCATAACCATCTACTGAATCCAGTTCACCTCACCGCCTGTGTCAACCTTACCCCAGCTCTGCAGCACAGCACAGATCACCCCGCAGCCCGTTGTCCCGTGTCCCGTGTCTGTTCGGAATCGGTTATTCAACTATGAGCATAATATAATGCGATTACTTCTGTTCCGTATCTTTAACTCGCATAGTTTCAGGAAATACTTGAAGGTCGCTTATATCAAATTTGCGTAATTCTCACTCAATTCTCCAGCATCTTTTGGTGACCTTAATAACACTTATGGAATTATGCTACGATGCAAATTGTGCGTGTCTTTAAAAGTTGTGGTGGTGTTATTTTGCCCAGCGAAACAATAAAAAGTCAAAATAATTATTATTACAAAGATCTGATTTTTTTACGAAATGGAAGGAGTAGTAGAGAAGCCGAGGGCATCCGGATTTTTCGTTTCCAATGTGTTTTGTGTGTTAAGAATAAATTTAAGTACGAGTATTATTGAAGTGGAAAAAAAAACATTAATTTCCGTGTCCGGATCATCGATTATCAATTATGCTACATGTTTCCAATTATGCTACGTGTTTCCAATTATGCTACGTGTTTCCAATTATGCTACGTGTTTCCAATTATGCTACGTGTTTCCATTACTTCATATCAGGAGAATTGTCTCGTGTGTGCTCACAAATGCAGTGCTCACACCTTAAATAGATGCGTTGTGATTTTTTCATTTCCTGGAGAACTGGACCAACAACGGCAGTAGTCATCAGCTTCTCAGTAATTCAACACTGACTTACTCCCTCCAATATTGCTCGATGGCTCTATCCTACCATTAAACAAAACAATTAAAAGCCTAGAAGTGCTAATAGATAACACTCTCTCATGACGAGATCAATTAAATTAAGTAAGCCGAAGAATCTTCTTCAGCCTTCATTCCCTTTAAGTGTTTCAAAGATTCCTGCCTTCTAAAACCAACATTTTAGTCGTGCAATCTCTACTCTTTCCGATCTTGGACTATGCGAACGTCATTCGCATACATCCAAGTCCTGCCCAGAGCATGTAGTCTCGATGTTGGTACACACTACATCTATCATTCGCATACATCAAGGTCCTGTCCAGAGCATGTAGTCTCGATGTTGGGACACACTACATCTATTATGAATCCTGTATAACCCCACAATAACATTCAGTGCCATTTCTGTTCAAGAAATCCATGCCTTGGCTGATAAACGTTCTATCGACTAGGCAACAGAGTTCGTCCTTTAAATCTGGAACTTTTGAGAATAATTCAAGTATTCATTTTTATTATATTAAAACGTACACCTAAAACCGATTTTTACAACGACTGCCTCAGGTTTTTGCACGAAACATTAAATCCAAACTGAATCTAGTCCAAATAACAGAGTTTTGAATGACTTGAAATCCCATTTCATGCCACGTTTATTGTCCTCGCCAATAAAGTGTCGTAAAAATGCGATGTTTTACAGTTCTGGCTATACTGACCGCAATACGCAGGCTTATACAGGGTGTCAGCTTTATATTGCGATATATTTAATGCTGTTTTTTTTTTACAACGTGGACTGCCGCAATAGTGAACATTGCCGATCATTAAGTATCAAAGTTGTCGTGGCACTTTGAATTATGTCCTTGAAACAAGATGTGACACATGAGGGATAAAGAAATAAATCAATAAAAGATGAATAAAGATCTCTTGTATGAAAAATGTTATGTGCGTGTGTCAAACTATTCCGATTGCCTATTGTTGCTTAGACTTGAGATAGGTGAGGGATAGCACGTAAAGACCGTCCAAAGATAAGGTGAATGGATTGGGGGAAGCAGGACATTCCACCACTGGGAGTGATGAAAGATAAGGTGAATGGATTGGGGGAAGCAGGACATTTCACCACTGGGAGTGATGAAAGATAAGGTGAATGGATTGGGGGAAGCAGGACATTCCACCACTGGGAGTGATGAAAGATAAGGTGAATGGATTGGGGGAAGCAAGACATTCCACCACTGGGAGTGATGAAACATAAGGTGAATGGATAGGGGGAAGCAGGACATTCCACCACTGGGAGTGATGAAAGATAAGGTGAATGGATTGGGGGAAGCAGGACATTCCACCACTGGGAGTGATGAAAGATAAGGTGAATGGATTGGGGGAAGCAGGACATTCCACCACTGGGAGTGATGAAAGATAAGGTGAATGGATTGGGGGAAGCAGGACATTCCACCACTGGGAGTGATGAAAGATAAGGTGAATGGATTGGGGGAAGCAGGACATTCCACCACTGGGAGTGATGAAAGATAAGGTGAATGGATTGGGGGAAGCAGGACATTCCACCACTGGGAGTGATGAAAGATAAGGTGAATGGATTGGGGGAAGCAGGACATTCCACCACTGGGAGTGATGAAAGATAAGGTGAATGGATTGGGGGAAGCAGGACATTCCACCACTGGGAGTGATGAAAGATAAGGTGAATGGATTGGGGGAAGCAGGACATTCCACCACTGGGAGTGATGAAAGATAAGGTGAATGGATTGGGGGAAGCAGGACATTCCACCACTGGGAGTGATGAAAGATAAGGTGAATGGATTGGGGGAAGCAGGACATTCCACCACTGGGAGTGATGAAAGATAAGGTGAATGGATTGGGGGAAGCAAGACATTCCACCACTGGGAGTGATGAAAGATAAGGTGAATGGATAGGGGGAAGCAGGACATTCCACCACTGGGAGTGATGAAAGATAAGGTGAATGGATTGGGGGAAGCAGGACATTCCACCACTGGGAGTGATGAAAGATAAGGTGAATGGATTGGGGGAAGCAGGACATTCCACCACTGGGAGTGATGAAAGATAAGGTGAATGGATTGGGGGAAGCAGGACATTCCACCACTGGGAGTGATGAAAGATAAGGTGAATGGATTGGGGGAAGCAGGACATTCCACCACTGGGAGTGATGAAAGATAAGGTGAATGGATTGGGGGAAGCAGGACATTCCACCACTGGGAGTGATGAAAGATAAGGTGAATGGATTGGGGGAAGCAGGACATTCCACCACTGGGAGTGATGAAAGATAAGGTGAATGGATTGGGGGAAGCAGGACATTCCACCACTGGGAGTGATGAAAGATAAGGTGAATGTATTGGGGGAAGCAGGACATTCCACCAGTGGGAGGAGTGATGAAAGATCTTATCACAACAGGCAACTCAGGAGAGACAGAACTTGAAAAGCCGATCCCACGTAGATGAAAATAAATAGAAGGATGAAGAAAGGTATTATATAGTATTACAATGTATACAGTACACTCTTCCAATAAATAGAAGGATGAAGAAAGGTATTATATAGTATTATAATGTATACAGTACACTCTTCCAATAAATAGAAGGATGAAGAAAGGTATTATATAGTATTACAATGTATACAGTACACTCTTCCAATAAATAGAAGGATGAAGAAAGGTATTATATAGTATTACAATGTATACAGTACACTCTTCCTATCAATCAAAAAAGCTTGAAGGGAAAACCAGAACTTAACCGGTATTTTTTTAATATTACCAGATATAATCGAACCCGCAACTACCAAGCTAGACGATAGGACACTTACCAACTAAGTCATGTAGGACTTTATAGTATCAAACGAGTATACTCGTATGCATATGATTGAAAAATTTAATGGGTCATGAAACTGACAGTAGTTTTTTCGCAATTTATATTTTTATTATTTTTGCTAATGAGTAGTAAAAATTTAAATACTTGGGTGCTAGCATAATGTGCAATAACGACCTCTATGGCGAAGTACTTGAACAATCACAAAAGGCCGCAGCTATTTCCGGATGTTTAAAGAACACTATCTGGAAAAACAAGTATATGAACATCCAAATCAAGATGAGGATATACAAGACCTGTGTACGCCCCATAATGACATACAGCATAGAGTACAGAGCCGACACTGTTGAACCAAAAATATCCTTCGAACCAGCGAAATGAAGGCACTCAGGAGTACCGCTGGCAAAACTCTTCGTGATAGAGTACGAAACACAGAAATCCGAAGGATGTGCGAAGTTGAAGATACTGTCAGATGGGGACGACAGAGAAGATGGTTCTGGAACGAACATGTATCCAAAATGACGGAACCAAGAGCCGTAAAAATGGCCAGGGACAGTATCGCCCAAGCAAGCAGACCTCCAGGACGACCTCCCAAAAGATGGAAAGACAGCTGGCAGTCGACGTCATAAGAGGGAAACGATGATATAGGACCATAACAGTCCAACAGGTCTAAAAGAAGAGACAGAAGAAAAAGTAGTAAAAATGCATGCCTTGGGAATTTATTCTGGTATTTATTGCAATTTATGATAGATTTATGAATGGCTTCCGCCGAGCATGGCCTTGGCAGTAGCCAACAGTTCCCACCGTTGATCGCCAATTAGCATCCTCCTAGCATCTTAGCCTAGCACCTGGCTGCATAGCACACAATTCCCAAAAATACTGCACTATAGTCGAGTCTCCTCGTACGGAACGGTAGGCCCTACATAGGCTTCAATTTGATGAAGCCTTTCTTGCACAATGGGTGTAAAACAATTGAAAATGTAAACGATGATATGTTCCTTCAATGTTCTTTCAGTACCAAGCAGCCTGTATAGCGGGGTACAGCTGAGGATAATAAAAGTTGGAGCGTGGTGCTTAATCTACTTTTATTGGAGTTGTTCAGTTTTGACCGCGTGACCTTTCCTTTCTAAAAGCTTACCGTTTTAATCTTGTTTAACTTTTTATTTGTTTATCGGTGTTTTTACTGTTCAGTCAACACTTTGATTATGCATATACGTCTTGGCCGTAAAGCATGCGAAGGTAAGGTAATACATTAAATGACAAAACTGACACGTACATAACATCACGCCATCTCCGTGACGCAGTATGCATGAAGGATAGAGTACTAAACTTTCATGACGCGCCAAACATCCTTTGCCTCTTACGAATCCTTACAACTCTTACGAATTCTCTAACTCTTCGCGTTTCCTTCTTTCAGAATAGAAAACATTTAATCTAACTATAATTTCCTTGGTCTTCCTCCCTCACGGCGTCCACTCCACATTTTTAGTATACTCGTACATATTTGCTTTGATAGTCTTTTTTCACTCATTCTTCCTTCATAACCCAACCATCTCAAGATAAATCAGGAACGAAACAAACATATTATATTACTGACTAGAAAATATGCGTTTTTTCAGTCGCTTTTTGAAGCATACCAGATACGGAGCGATTCTAACATTGGTTAGTAACTGGTTTCAGAGTCTCACTGCATGGGCAGTTAAGGACGACGTATAAAAAGAGAACTGGGAAACCCAATAAACTACCTCTGTTTTAGCGTAGCGCAATGCCATGATAACATATATGGTCCAATATTCATATATGGCCCCGCTTTCGATAAGTTTAGGGACCCCTGTACTAGACCCAGGAAGATCAACGTGGACCCCTATTTGAGAATAATTATAACCTCTGTGACGAGCCCTGGAAAGTGCAATTCAAACATTAATTTCTTAGAACAACAGAATTTAAGCGAAACGGTAAAACACAAAATAAGGTTTATAAGTTCTTCGCAACTCGTCTCTAAACTTCGCAAAGTTGGACATTTTTTGCTGCGTTCCTCGCGTGGCACAGCATCGGATCTAAATTTTAATTAGGGCGACCCAAATCTCCGGCAGTTATGCAAATTAGAGCAACGGATAAAAGATAAGCCAATACAAATTTAATGAAAAATAAATTAAATTAATCTCCCCGAAATACTAAATTATACTAAAGTCTCCACCAATATCGTCCTGCGAAGAGATACGGGTACCTATGTAGGATGTCAGGTTCAATTGCGGGCCGCGACCCACACGAGGCCCGCAATTTATTTTTATTTAACGTATTAGGTTGTCTGGAAAGTGTAATAGTTTCATGTTTTTCTGACAGGTGTCGTTGCTTACTTTATTCCAAACGTGCTGAATGTATATTATTATGAAATGTAATAGTTTAGCGCATTTTTTCACCCATTGTTGACACAAATTGCTGCAGTTCTTCTCCCTGGCTCCATCCCGACTCACTGTCTGCGAAGACTGTTGGCGTCAGCTCTCCTCGTCCTCAGGTTGTGTGCTCTTCTGTCCCGGACTACGTCGCCCAGGCCGTGCCTCTGCATCAGGTTATCTTTTTGCACCACCCATGAATTCTTTGGTCTTCCTCTGGTTGTTATTCGAGGAAGATCCATGGAGATTGCCTGGTTCACAATGTGATCGGGTGATCTGCGTCCAACGTGCCCATACCATCTCAATCGCCTCTCCTCCATCTTACTGTTGATGTCTGTAACACCTAGGCTTCCACGAATGCGTGAGCTTTTTATTTTGTATCTTAGGGACACACAAGCTGACCATCTAAGCATGCTCATTTCAGCAGTTTCTAGTTGCCTAGAGTAAGAGTTATACATCGTCCAGCATTCGGAGCCATAGAGGAGTGCGGGTCTGACAATCGTTTGGTATACTTTTCCTTTTAACTTTACTGGCATTTTCGGATCACATAGAAGTCCCGTCATTGATCTAAACTTCATCCATCCCACACTAATTCTATGTGTTACATCTGCTGCACATCCTCCATCGCTATGGATGAGTGACCCAAGATACTTAAAGGAGTCACAATTTGGTAATGTTTCTCCATCCATTTGCATTACGGGAGTGACAGCATTTGTGTTCTCGAATGGTAGGTACAGATACTCTGTTTTCTTTCTGCTCAGTCTCAATCCATTGTCCTCCAAGATTCTTCTCCACCTTTCCAGACTATTTTGAAGTTCTTCATGTTTTTCACTTATTAATACGATATCGTCTGCAAATAGTAGGATCTTTAGGAGATTGTTCATTTCTTGGTTAGTTAAATAGTCCATGATTAAGATGAACAGTAGCGGACTGAGTACCGATCCTTGATGTACCCAGCAGTTGTTTGGCGATATTTCGAAGATGGAACCAAATAAGTTTTTTTTAATTTTTGATACTTTTTTTACTGATATATACAGCGTATGGCGAGGAGGTAGTGAGCGATTGTATCTGTTAAGTGTGTTTAAAGAACGGTAATACGACATTCGAATCTAGTGTCCACTTTGGAAGGACAATTACTACTGATGACGACCAAATTAAGGCATTGATCGGGAAGAATTAGAGTTTTGCGACATGAGATACTGAAATATTGAAAACCAGTCCACGAGCATCTTGCACAATTTTACCCATATATAGTAAATTACAACTAATTCGATTCCCGGTGAAAACCAGATGTTTTGAAAATGATTTCAACCGGGTTTAACTTAAAACTTCTTTAACATATTTTTGATAGGCTGGAAGTGATTGTCACATTGACATAAGCCCACGAGGTCGCACTTTAGACAATGAAAGTGTAATACAATACAATTCCGTTTAATATATCCGAATTGGTGGTTCGTACATATTGAAGAGCATGGCCGGATGATAAAATTATATTCACTACTGGAGTAGGCACGGAACTCGTGGTTCATCATTTATCTATTTTTATTTAACACTTTTATTGCAATAGTATCTGACGGGCTTATTGCCAGGCGGCAATCTCTTCCAATCAACCAGACAAAAGTAAATGAAGCAAGTTACGTGGTCGCATAAATCATCCAAATGACTATCCATCCTCACGAAATCCATAAACATATATACTTGGGAACATGCCCACGAACCCCACAAAGACGGACAATCACCCGAACATTATTTTTCATATAAAGTGAGATATTATCAATTAAAAGGAAAGGAAAAGAAAAATCAGGATTGAAACACGTTATTTTACTGACTAGAAATTAAGAGTTTTTTCAGTCGCTTCTTAAAGCATGCCAAGAACGGAGCGAGTCTTATATTGGTTTGTAACTGATTCCAGAGTCTCACTGCATGGACAGTATTGACAACATTTCCGCAACATCATTGCACGTATTGACAACATTTCCGCAACAACATACTCGGCGCATGCAAGGATTGTTATTAGACTCATTTGTAAGACCCTTTTTTAAATTTTAGTTATGAGTACTATCAGGAATCGAACCAGAAATCGGTGGAAGTGAAGCGTCTTACCAACTGGACCACGATGGTATTAAATGCAATAAAAACAATGGTCTTTATTTCCTAAGAAAGTCATATGCCAGGGAAATTAGGACTTAATGCCGTAAAAAAGAGAGCGTTACGAAAATAGTGTGGAAAATCAATGTTTAATCATAGTATGTGGTATTCAGATATTAGAAAAATATGCGAATTGAAATAAAATGCTGTTCTCAAGGTGAAGAAGAATCGGGAGTTTTGCGATGCCTCCACCACATTGAAAGTATGAATACATTTCATCACGCCATTTCCCTGCTGAGGTAGGCGGAGTTTTAGTCCGGTTTTCAGTTTAGCCCATAGAATACATTTCTGGTTGGTTGGAAGAGATCGCTGCATAGCAATAAGCCCGATAGGTTATAATTTATACAGCGAAAGTGCAAGGCAGTTCATGAATCTATACCATCCAAGTTTTCCTCCCATTTTGAAAACAAAAATACTTTCTTGATAGATTCAAAAGTTTGAAATTCTCTGTCTTCCGGGTATTTTGTATTTGTGTATAATTAAATTTTTCTCTGAGAATGATTCTCAGATAATTTCCCCGTTTCGCTAACTCCATCTGCCCCGCTCGCCCATTCTTCATCAGCCCCTGGGCAACCCTCTCCCCCATTCTGCTCCGTCTTTTTCACATTCGACGGTCTCTCCCTTCTTGCATTTTATATTCATTTTAATTTTCCATCCACTGTTTCTCAAAAATACTACAATTAATTTTATGATAATAAGATTATTATTAATTTATAAATACATTTTAAAGTTATCTAATTAACAGTGTGTAAATATTTAAAAACATATGTTGTTTATAGTTAAGGCATTAACGTTGTGGAGGTTTAAAGACATTGTAATTTATTTTTATCAAACACTGTTTATTCCACTTTTTTGTGACGGTATAACCCTACCAGTTTCAAGGCTTTCACCTCATCTTCAGGGGAGCGCAAACATTATCGAAGTTCGAACAGCATTTAGTCTTGTTTGCGCTCCCCTAAAGATGAGGTGAAAAGAGAAAAGATGAGGTCACAAAAAAGTGGAATAAACAGTGTTTGATAAAAATAAATTACAATATATTTAAAAACATGTTTATAAAGAGTATTTCAAATTGAGCGTTTTTTTTAAATTCTTGGATAAAACACAGATGGCGTCGCGAACTTGCCTGGGTCTTGTGATATTTGAGAAGTGTAATGTATGACATTTATAAAAATGGAGTCGTATACAATACAACAACGCTTTTAAATTGTTGAATTCTTTTATGTATTGTAATCTCCGGAAACGGTGATGTTAATTGACCACCAATATCATGTGATCTGACACCGTTGGACTATTTTCTCTGGGGTTACGTGAAAAGCCATGTCTATAAGAATGGCCCCCGATCAATTCCTGAGCTGAAGGACGAAATTATTCGCGTTGTTGGTGACTTAGAACCGCAATTATGACAAAATGTCATCGAAAATTTTGACAAAATAGTGGACATCGACATTTGAAGCTGCAAGAGGTGGACATTTGGCGGATATTGTTTTTTTTGTGTTTAAATGTCATACATTATACTTCAATGACCAATAAAAAGTTATTTTTTAAATCAACGCAAATTGTGTGCTTTATTCAAGAATGAAATATATTTGAATTTAACCACTTAACAGTCGAATTTTTAACACGCGACGTAACACAATGACGAACTATGAACGAATAAATTCTATACGAAAATATATTTCGTTCGTAGAAAATAAGTTGAAACAAGATCTACCCAAACGACGCTCGGGAGAAACACTCCCAACAAGTCGAAACAAGATTTGCCCGAACGAGACTCGGGCTCGTCAGTATAAAAAAGAAACTGCGTGCCCGAGTCACGCTCGGGCAAAACTGTCAAGGGGTTAAAAACAGCTCAATTTGAAAGACCCTTTACTATATTGCATTGAGAAGGAATACACGAGTTGACAATGTTGGACAGAAAATATAACGAAGGGATAAGGGATAAATGCGAAGTTAAGGTTGATGTGTTGAGTAAAATAAAGAAGAGATCGCTGGGTATGTGGAACGAATGAAGGAAGAATTACTAAGAAAACAAATATATAATGAAAATATGAGTGGAAGGTGTGATAGACGAAATCCAAGAAAATTGTGTTTAATTCCTGTAATTAATATTTGAAATAAGAAAGTTTAACAATTTCGAATTTCCCAATTAACGACTCTTCTTTTTTCTTACAGTGAAACTCTGGAATCAGTTACAAACTAATGTTAGACTCGCTCCGTGATTGGCATGTTTTATTCCTGATGTTTTTTTTCCTCTCCACCATCCCTTCCTTTCTCCTTCCATGGCTGATATCTCACTTTTATGTTAACATTATATATATGGTATAGGTTTTATATATTGTTAGGAAGAAAAGGTTGTCTAGATGATAAAATATTATTTTCTAGTATTGTTTCTCGGTTTAACGAATACGCTTAAATCGAGATTAGTATTTCTCAGATGATGGAAGAGTTAAGAGTGATATCTAAAAGAGTATAGCGATAGGAAATAAAGTCAACCGGACACTAACCTATATATACTTGTACCGGGCAATTTAGAAATGTAAATAAATACACTTTTTCGCTCTTGTTTACTTACCCTCTGATTTAAGTAGGGAGGCTGTATGCGTATACTTATGGTATAAGAACCAACCTCTTATGGAGCTAAAGATCATATCTGGCCCTACTTTTATCTCTTCCCTCTATCTACTCGTATAGTAAAATCCTGTTAGCACAAAGCCTTATTTTGTCCTTAATTAACTTTGGGGGTGTCTGGTATCTCGATGTTACTGAGGAGTTTCTAGATAGGTTGGAAACACTTCAAAATACGACCATATATGCGAATATCGTGCCATATTTCTTTGGATTAAAACTTTTAAATCAGCGGAGAAATTTGTCAGCCTTCTTTGGAGTGTTGAACAATTTAAACTGTCCTCAGTATTTGCGTGAAAATTTAAAAATAATCTGAGCATAGACTGTTATCTGTCGTCAGCAGAATACTTTGTATACTTTAGCGTGTGTCCTAGTAGGACGTGCTGATGATGTTGATGTTGACATCTCTGTATTCACTTTAGTCGAATTCTGTGTTCCTTTTCGTTCGGGGCCATCAATTTAGCGGGATGCTTAATTTGATACGTCGAGATGATTTTGATTTGTTTTGTATTTAAAATAAAATACGTCGATTCAGGAATGCGGGAAGTGAGAGTGAATAGTCGGTAAATAATAAACAGAAATGAATGGTCAAGCGAATAATAACAAGTGCCTTTATTCATCGATAAGTAGGTATATATAGAATTTCAGAACGGGACGCGTGACTGCGTCCGCGGTATATCTCGATCTCACTCCTGCGCGTGCTGAGGTGGTCGCAAGCGCTGCGGATACTACAGTGGGTAGGATATTTATTGTCGAAACGGCGAGACGGCGTGATATATTCTCTTTCTACCTTGGAATGCGATGTAAATATTATTTTCGTGTAAACAGTGTTGACGTTTCTGGTATGTGACAATTGTAGATATCCAGAGGTTGATTCATCGGTCGTTGACCCTGCATGTTGACAATATTTTAGGGACGTGGATACCCTACAATACTAACGTTTCATACATCATCAACGTCTCAATAGCAGTGGGTCACTCAACTTGACTTTGGAATCATTTTCCTGGTTCAATCAGATGTGGTTCATCCCTATGTATATTTTTAAGATTTAACTTAAAAATCAATATTTATCTTAAAATATTCCTCGTATGCAATTTCCATCCTTATATAGTACATATATTTATATCTAGATTTCGTGATACAGATGTGGGGATCCACGGTCGTCGCTGAATATTGTCGCATACATACGGTCAATGACCGATGAAACGACCTTCGGATTCCTCGATAAATTATATTTAACAGTCCAAAGGTCACATACCAACCATTGACGCCGGCCGAGCATCGCGCCGCATTCCATACTAGAGAGAGAACGCACCACGCGGTCTCGCCAGTTTCGTAAATAAAATATCACCCACATACGATATTAATCGTTTTCTGCATTCACAGAAGCGAGACAGAAGCATATCGCGAGCGCACTCTCGTGCACATTCCAAAAACATATAAATACCTACGTTACTATAAAAATAAACACTCTCTCTTTCCGCATTGCGATCTAACGTGTTTTATTTATTTATCAACAACCATCATCATCTCGTTCCAATAAGAACCATTCCGATAATAATTTTGAAATAAAAGTTTGATTGAAAAAAAATCGCTTTTAAAACACAAATCCGCTAGGCGTGTACTTTGATGAAATCGAGGGATGGGGTATAATAAATAAATTACCCTTCAGATAATGAGTACCGACAGTGTGACTTCTGATGTTTGGACAAATAGAAAGATAATAATTGTCAAATATTTACGAAACCCACGATCTCCGTGGACTAGTTGATAAGACGCCGTTCTTTCAACCCGGGTGTTGAATTCGATTCCCACTGGAACCTACTTTTTTTTTTTTTTTGAAGTTTTAAGTCTTGTTTAACACTTTTTTGTTATACATGGCATTTAAACCGCCAAATTGTAATGTACTCGTATATAACGAAAGTGTAAAACAATACAAATCCAATGAAGCTGATTAAAAAACTCCTCTATTTCTTCTTGTCTTTGGGTATAAATAAAAGAAATAAATGTAGGTTTATTGATAGTGACAAGGTATGTATAATACATATACTCGTTTATCATAAAGTTACACATATATTTCGAGGCTATGAAAAAAATATTTAGAAGAAATTGGAGAAGCTCTCAAAAGGTCTGTGCTCATCTCATAACATCTTCCAATTGAGATACTACACCAACCAATAGAAGGCGAACTAGGCTGCGAGGACATCAGATGTTCTTCAGCCCTCATTCTCTCGTAAATTACTAAACAAAACAAAAAATATATAAAAATAAGTCAAATATAACTGCACATTCTCACGTACATACGCACACACACACACACACAAACACGCAAACACACATACATACACACACACACACTCATACGTGCTCACACACACTTCAACAACCCCAGATTCACTGTTAGTTGTATGCCCTTAGACCTCGGAGTTTCCCTCGAGCTGACGATGGCCGAGTGTCCTAAGCATTTAACACCCAATCCCATCACCTCTGATGAAGACTGACTCAATTAATATAATAATTTGTATTCCGTCGGAGCAGCAACATTAGCGCGAATTGACGCGGCGGTGGCGGGGCGAGCTCGATCAATATTCCTCTTATTTGCTCGGCATCCGATATTTATTGCCTCGGGATATCGGAAGCTGCAGGGCTTCCGCCCCCCGCCGCGCCCGCCCCCTCCATCGCCCCCCGCCGCGAAGCGGGCCAATAATAAATTGGCAGCCCGCCATTGTGAATATTAATTGGCCCGCGACACGCCTCCCTGCCCTCCACCTCTTTTAACAACAATATGCAGACTTCCAAGGAAGGGATACAAGCGCTGTGCAAGTTCTTACAAAATTTAATATAAACTATTGTAATATTACCATTTCCATCAGCCGTTGTCTGCTCTATGAGCGAAGGCTTCTAGTGTTCGCTACTCCTTTTTGCTCTGACCACTTCGCTATCAAGTTAGACTGCCTAGACTATAAGGTGCATGGGCGCGCGATAACAACGCACTGAACTTTTTAAAGCCTACCCAGAAGCCCAGTTGTCGACTTAACAACATCGTCGGTCGTCCAACTCCGTGGGAAGATAGACTTAAATTTTTTCCTTGCATCAGGGCGTGCCTCGGCTCTCCATGGGTACAACCAAACTATTGGACTACCCAATTTCTCTCTGGCCATGGGAACTTTAATGGCATTTTTTTAGCTTCAATCTGGTCTCTTCGCCCTGTTGAAAATTTTGCGATCATCTGGATCAATCCGCAGAGCACATTCTGTGGTACTGCAATGGAAATCGAGTCAGTAACTTCCGAAGGAAACACCACTTGGTGAAGCGAAAGCCACACCATCGGATGAAAATAAAGGGAATGGGTACTCACGGGTGTTGAAGACGGGAGTCGGATGTATCGGCTGATCTTTGCGGTTCCAGGACTCTTAGAGCGTTACGGCGGTTGAAGCGTATTGATTGTTATTGGTCCTCTTGAGGTGTCACCCCGGTGATGGTCTGTGCAGAAGTGAACGGGTCGACGGGAATATGCTCGTCGCGCCGAAACTACCACAACTCGCGACAATACTACACTCAAGAACTTGTGAGAACAATATTTGATCGCGCGACAGAGCCGGCGGCGATAACAGAGCGGCCCAACATGACGGGGCCGGCAGCGACAACAGGGCGGCCCAACATCGGGACGATATTTCACGTCACGCTCTGGCGTGAACACCACTTATCCTTACATCGGTTTATCTTCGTACCGATTGGCTACTCTGATTTAGTGGCGTCAAATGATAGTTTTGTTGTATTTGAAATTTTCTGTAAAATACTGACAATTTTTTGGGCTGTTTGAACTCCAGGCCACAAACCACTTTGTAAAAAAAAAACATTTTTATCGCGCGGCGAATTGTTTCCCTTTTTCCGTGATGTCGAACCATAAGTCCGTCGTCACTACTATTATTTTCACACTCAGAGAAGCAGTCCTTTTGGGTAGTTCCTTCTTCGTCATTATATGACGTCGCGCTCGTAAAAAAAAATTAAGAAAATTTCGATCTTCTTGTTTAGATCGCGCTGGATGGGGACTTATTTTGTGCCCAATAACAGCGTGAATCAATTTTAATAGATGAAACACATCTTCGAAAATGACATTCCTATTACTGTTAAACGCTTCGCTATTACTGTTTAAGTCTTCAAATCAACGTGTGTTCTCGATAATGACATATGAGTGTAAAACATGGTCATTGACGGCGGCTCAATACAAAAGCTCCAAATAACTCAAAGAAATATGTTGCGAAGCATGCTTGGATTCACGAGGCTTAACCGATTGCGAAATGCGTGGTAAATATTAAAGCTAAATATCATCAATAACCAAACCAATTTTAATAATAGCCCTCTGCTTAATATGTTTCCTATTTAAAATCCACCCCCCTTGGATATCCAGACCCTGGCCTGCCCGAAAGATTCATTTTCATATTTCCCCGTCCCATTTACCATTGAATCACATCTCTCCCCACTTCTCTCCCCTTACCTCATTCCTCTTATATTATTTACACTTGTACAGGAAATATATTTTTAGCAATTTAGTTTGTCTTCACCTGACGATGAAGACGAGATTGTTTATTGGCCTTTCCAGTTCACCGCTCCTCTTTCTTTACGTAGTCCTTTACTGTCCTTGCAGTGAGACTCTGGAATCAGTTACAAACCAATATAAAACTCGCTCCGTCCTTGGCATGCTTTAAGAAGCAACTGAAAAAACTCTTAATTTCTAGTCAGTAAAATAACGTGTTTAATTTCTGATTTTTCTTTTCCTTTCCTCTCCGCCATCCCTTCCTTTCCTTTTGATTGATGATATCTCACTTTATATGAAAAATAATGTTCGGGTGATTGTCCGTCTTTGTGGGGTTCGTGGGCATATTCTCGCGTATATGTTTATGGATTTCGTGGTGATGGATAGTCATTTGAATGATTTATGCGACCACGTAACTTGCTTCATTTACTTTTGTCTGGTTGGTTGGAAGAGATTGCCACCTGGCAATAAACCCGCCAGATTGTATTGCAATAAAAGTGTTAAATAAATAAAGACGGTGGTCTTCGAAACCGGTAGTAAACCCAAAAATAAACCTGTAGTGAACACAAAAATGTTAAATAAATTTTTTATTTTATTTATTTTTCCTTTTACATAAATAAATACACCTTTGACGTCATTAGATTGGAGTTGCCAATCAGTCCAAAGATGTGCTGATGGAAGTCCCTTCGTAAGTTATAACCTCTATATCATCGCAGTTCCACAAAATGTGATCTGCAAATTAATCTAGATGACCGCAAAAATTATAACAGCGCGTAGGGACAAGCTTGAAGATAAAAACTTGCGCATTTAAGTTGAAATTGGGTAGTTCGATGACTTGGATTCAACCACGGTGAGTTGAAGTGCGCCCTGATGCAAGTAAATAAATTATATGTATATTTTACTACAGGGGATGACGAATGTCGTTGTTTCAAAGTTGACAACTTGACATCTAGATATTCTTTTACAACATAAGAAACTATCTTGTCGAAAAGATCCCCCCAACGTTGAATATCACCTGAGAGTAGACATATTTGTCCCCGGCAGTCCGAAAAAAATCCCCGACGCTCCTTATACAAGTCCAATCACGTATATTGCGGAGCCAGGAGATTTGCCTCCTGCCAACACCTCTTCGACCCTCTATTCTGCCTTAAATGATTAGGTGCAGTAATTTTCCTTTTAACTTTACTGGCGAAAATGCCAGTAAAGTTAAAAGGAAAAGTATACCAAACGATTGTCAGACCCGCACTCCTCTATTGCTCCGAATGCTGGACGATGTATAAATCTTATTCTAGACAACTAGAAACTGCTGAAATGCGCATGCTAAGATGGTCAGCTAGTGTGTCCCTAAGAGACAAAATAAAAAGCTCACGCTTTCGTGGAAGCCTGCCTAGGTGTTGCAGACATCAATAGTAAAATGGAGGAGAGGCGATTGAGATGGTATGGGCAAGCTGGACGCAGAGCACCCGATCACATTGTGAACCAGGCAATCTCCATGGATCTTCCTCGAATAACAACCAGAGGAAGACCAAAGAATGCATGGGTGGTGCAAAAAGACAACCTGATGCAGAGGCACGGCCCTGGGGACGTAGTCCGGGACAGAACAGCATACAACCTGAGGACGAGGAGAGCTGACCCCAATAGTCTTCGCAGGCAGTGAGTTGGGATGGAGCTAGGGAGAAGTGCAGTAATTTGTACTTTGCTCCTCTAAGTACATGACCTAAATAGGGCACCTTTCGGATTTTAATATTATTCAGCAACTCTCTATCAACTTGGGCTCTTAGAAGAACCCTTGTGTTGCTAACCATATCCGTCCAGGGTATCCGTAGCATTCTCTCCGGTGCATCCACATTTCGAATGCTTCCATTCGGTTCATACTACCAACTTTGAGGGTCCATGATTCCACTCCATGCAATAACACTGACCAAACGTAGCATTTGCCTAATTTGTTTTAATTTGTTTCAATCTTTTTTCCTCTGAGGTTAACTGTATTTTTTATTTAGGTTAATTTAATTAACCACCCCCGGACAATCACGAACCTTCTGTACTAAGTATGCTGTTATGTTTTCAAAACATTCAATATATTTTTGAAACTAACCATCTCTCTAAAACGAAGCAAAACATTCGTAAACTTTCTCTAATCTTTCATTGTCAACTCATAAATAACAAATACTCTTGGAATTATCAAATATTGTTACATAAAACAGAGGCTCTACATTGAATTAATTGGCCAACTTTTCATAAAGTTAGGAGGGGGAAGGTACTTATCGCCAGTAAAGCTCAAAAGAGTTATAAATTGATACAGAAGTTAAATATGTATTAACGCAAACACCTACGGGTAGAGCCAGGGTCGTTTATATACGAGTACCATGAAACATGCATAAATTCAGCTGAACAAAATTTTCAACAATAATTATTCTATGATATGTTTCGCAGATAGCATTTCCCTATCGCGGTAGGCAGACAGGAGAGATCGCCGGAGTTTCCTATCTCGACACATCCTTCGTTTCTTGTACGTTCGTACACTTTCTGATACAACTCCTACAATTTTTGGGTTTTATATGTTTCCCTCTTTTAAAATATAATTCACTTGATCCTACTATACTTTCCTTAGTTTTCCTCTCTCACGCCTATCATTCACATTTGCTCTGTATATTTATTTTAGTTTTTCTTCATTTATTCGTTCTACACGCCCAAACCATCTTAGAATACTCTTTTTCATCTTATTCAACACATCACCCTTAAGTTCCTCTTTAACCCCTTATAATTTCATTCCGTATTTTATCATAAATTATCGCCTCATGTATTAGTCTCAGCGCATGCATTCTCACAGTATTTATTTGGCTCCTATGAATATTATTCCATGGCCACGTTTCACTACCATACATCAAAGTCGGTATTAAAATACTGTTATGGGCTACCGTTTTAGTGGATTTATATGGAAATCTTGAGTATTAAAGACATTGAATTGCGTGAAAAATCCGCATTCATAGTTAGTATATTTTTACAAATGAACCAACTAAAGTAAGACTGCATTCATTAAAACATTCAAACCCTGCATCGGACAAAGCTATCTCCCAGTTCCGAAGATATATATTTTTGAAGAACAGTATCGGGACAAGGGAAGGAGAATCGCGACAGAAGGTAATTGAATTCGTTCCTCCCACTGCCGCCCCCGCGAAACCGAAACTTCAATACCAGAAGCCTTCAACATTTCTTAAATCACTGTATACCTAAAAAGGGGTCTTAAATTTTCAGGACAACCCTTATAAAGGGTCTTTTAAATTGAGCGGTTTTTTCAATTCTTGGATAAAACACAGATGGCGTCGCGAATTTGCCTGGGACTTGTGACATTTGAGAAGTGTAATGTATGACATTTATAAAAATGGAGTCGTATACAATACAAAAACGCGTTCAAATTGAGAATTATTTTATGTATTGTAATCTCCGGAAACGGTGATGTTAATTGGTCGCCAAGATCATGTGATCTGACACCGTTGGACTATTTTTTCTGAGGTTACGTGAAAAACCAGGTCTATAATAATGACCCCCGATCAATTCCTCAATTGAAGAATGAAATTATTCGCGTTATTGGTGAGTTAGAACCGCAATTATGGAAAAATGTCATCGAAAATTTTGACGAAAGTGTGGACATCTGTGGAGCTGCAAGAGGTGGACATTTGGCGGATATTGTTTTTTTGTATTTAAATGTCATACATTATACTTCAATAACCAATAAAAAGTTTTTTGAAAACAAAGAAAATTGTGTGTTTTATTCAAGAATTATAAAAAATAGAATTTAAAAAAAAACCGCTCAATTTGAAAGACCATTTACTATATGATCATTAGAACGGCTCAAGTTGTCTATTTCTCAGTAATTTATTAAGAGTTGAACATCACTTTCTTTTGACTCTTTATAATCATTGTATTGTATTGCATTACACTTTCAAGTAAACAATGAAAGATTGGAGTAAAGTTGGGGAGTTCTGCTATTGGGGTAGAATTTTCTCAAATGATGGCAGAGTTACGGAATATATTCAGCCAGTCTGACCTAAGCACTCTTTTTTTCCGGAAACCCGAATTATTTCACCTGAAAACAATCTCGGAATAGGAGGTAGAAACACGTGCAGCGAGGATTAAAGTTATTAGGGGAATAATCCGATCTAATGGCGTCGAAGGATAGTGTTGCTACATTCAAAATTTTCTGTTTGAAAGTACTGGCAACTTTCTAGGCTTTTTAGCACTCCAAGACGTAAGCTGCTTCGTAAGTATATTTACTGCGCTACGAGTAATTTTCTTCCTCCCTTGATGTCGAATTTTAGTCCGTCGTCGCTATTTTTCTTTTCACACTCAGGTGTGTGGCCACCGGACCAGGAGTCCCATTGGGCAGTTCCTCCTTTGTTACTACTTGACGTCACCCTCATAAAAAAAGAACCTTTCGATCTTCTAGAGTAGCGCTGGATGGGCACTTATTTTGTTCCTCATAACGCTGTGGGTGGTGGTGGGATCGAACCTTTAATGGAATAACAAACTTTTTTATTGTTGAATATTCTAAGGTGGAATTCGACAAAGTTAAACCTTTAATTAAATATGGTATGATTTCATACAGAGTGGCCCAAAAGTCACAAGACCTACTAGACCAAAAGCTAATCGTATCCGATAATATGCTGGCTTTAGTTCCTGCACTAACTGCACCTTATACAGATAGATATTCAGCATCCCTTGAATCCTCTGGAGCGAGTTTCGAGACATGTCCAGCTGCTGGGACCGCCTTCGAGTTGACATTGAATGCTATTCTTCAATGCTTCGGCGTGCACGCTGAATGTTGTCCTGTGACCTCCCTGAATGTGACCGCCCAGCACGTGGTAAATTACTCACAAACCCCTGAATTTGAAACCGCTGGACTAAGTTGAGTATCGTTTGTTTATATTGTGGATTTCTGACCCCAAAATGACGAGTGTTAGCTCTTTGCGTTAGCACAATTGATCGTTGATTTTCTAGATAAAATGAGATTATTTTAACACGTTGCTCAGTCGTGAATTTCTCCATATTTAATTTCCTAGAACTAAGCTTTTATAATCTGAAATAATTTTATTTTATTAATCAATTGTAGAAAGTCATTTGAATTTTAAATAGTCTAGTGACTTTTGGGCTATTCTGTATTTCTATCGTGAGAGTAATTTGTATTGAGAATATCAACTCAACATAAACACAATACAGTAAGATGTTAACTACATCGTCATAAAGGCTTAAGCTCTTCAAGAGCTATATGGTAATCAGAAATATGGTGAGGTATACGTAAATGAGTAAAATATCAATCTCCCTAGCCCCTGCGCCACTCCTGTACATATACCTTTCGCGGCACACTTGTAAGAAACCGCTGTTCAAGAGATACACCCTTCTTCCACCCACTCTCGATTCTCCAGTTTCCTCCCTCTGGAGTGATTAATCTGTTTATACTGTTTACTTTACAAATGAAGATCGTAATTAATGCAAGGGCGGTCGCGTTTCGTCTTCTTCCCTTTTTATTGGTCCAGACATTTTCCGATTGTTTTTTGTTTTAGGCGAGTCTTGGAAAGTCAGTATTTATTTATCTTAGAAATTGATGTTGGGATTCTTTTGACATTGTTTTAAGTGGAGAAGGCGAGAAGTCCAAGGAAGGTGTCTTTGTATTTTTAAAGTCAGAGAAATCACAGAATTGTATGCCAAGGTGCATGGATGTAGAAGAAGCGAAATATTTGTTTTGTGATATGAAAGTCTAGTGCTTTCTTTCCTCTGCCTGCTCTGACAGGGAAACGGCGAAATTATATGTACGATATGGATATTATTTTCAAGTTTGAATGGTATTTTATTATTATGGAGGCAAAAGGGTACAATAAATTCAGGCAGTGGATTGGAGCATAGTTGTTATTGTGACAGGAGTTTGAGTACTTGAACTTGCAGGAGGGGTAACTTGTAGTGAAAGATTGTGTGAACTCTTAAATGTGGTGTGTTTTTTTATAGCAATCTGCGTAACGTTGCTAGATGACGAAGTATACCAGGGGTCGAATCGTGTGTTTCATACATATTATTAAGCTTCTAAGTTTGTGTTACAGGTATAATCAACAATCGGTAAAAACATCAACTTATTTTTCCATGTTTATAATATGTCCTCAGTAAAATACAGGCAAAAACCTTGTTTACTGAGGACACTAAAAATGAAAGGCAACAAACCCAGATCCATATAAGTGTCCAATTTAAATTACGTATTATTACTTGTAGATTATGTATTAAATACAGTAATATGTCGTTGAAATAAATAAAAATAACCACCACTCTGTGTCCCTATTGGAGTAGGCAGAAAGTACAAATCTCCACTTCATCCTAGCCAGGCACACGCGCTAGAAATGTGCTAGTGTTGTTGTCACTTCACGTGTGTTAATATTACTAACGTATTCTATAACTGGCAGCAGCGAGTTCCGTGTCTTCTCCAGTGCCTGGAAAGTCGCGATGAATGGAACTGAATACAATGTTTCTCCCGGCGACGCTCTCCAATATGTATACATCACAAATTCAGATATATTGAAGGGTACTATTAAGTACATAATCTATTGGCCGCAGCTGCCACCTTCCAAGTCTTATACTCGACTCATTTATATCGATTCCCGATTTAGAGCGCCTTTAGGATAGTCTGCTTATAAAGTTGAGACTTTTGTGCTTTAAAGACAACGAAGTGACATTTTTGTTACTTTTATGACCTATAAAGCCTCCAAGTTATTATGCATTTCGACATTTTTGTTATTAACCTTTCCCTTCCTGTGCTAAAAAAACCCGCGCGTTCCGGTGCTGTGTATTCAATGCACATTAATTAATACACATGTAAAGATGAGCGATTTAAAATCGGAAAAATAAAAATATTCATAGCCAATCGTTTAAATTAATTAAATTTGAAGTCAAAAGGGATAGTAATTGAAATTTAATTGCTGAAAACATGAAAAAAAAAAACATCGGCCGACGTTCACAAAACGGGCAAAGCGACCACCTCAAACGAAAGCCCGCGAGCAACTGAAGCGAGAGAAGCGAGCGAATTGAGATTATTTTTCTTGCGTTCCCATATACCGAATTAGAGTGAGAGTGAGACGTGAATGGCGTCGCTTCCTCACCCATACGGTTTTTCAGAATGAATATACCTACATCACACGTTTGATTGTATTGGTGAATTTATTCCCGATTATCACAAAATATCTCTGATATGGCCGATAAGTGCTTATTATTATTAATATTATTTTTTTCATTCAATGCGTAAATGTATTACGGAGGAATACCTAAAATCTTAACCCAGTATTTATTATATTTATAGAGATATTAAAGTTTTTAGAAGCAATGTGTACTAGTTACACATAACAGGACAGGAAGGGTTAATATGAACGAACTGTAGCAAAAATTACAATACAGAATATAGTAGTGTTTTGGTGCCCACCTTGTTATACGGAAATGAAACTTAGAAATGATAGAAGGATAAGAGTAAGGTGTGGAGATGCGTGCACTAAGGAAATTTTGTGGAGTGTCAATGTTTGAAAGAAGGTGGAGTGAAGACATCAGAAATTAATACACGGATAAAATGGAGGTTTTATCGTTGCTGGGCCTCGTAGTCGAGGATCCCTTCGCCATTCCAACGTCAATTCAGTTGCAAAGCGAAACTATGCCGTGGAGTGTTCGTCTCTTTCTTCTTTTTTTTCTCTTATCTTTAAGTGAGTGAGCCATTGCACACCAGCAAACTCACCGGCCACATCGCTGTACTGGATCTGATGTCACACCTGAAGTAAGATAATCGGAGCACACTGGCATATATATATTTTTTTTAATAATAGTCTTAAGTATATTTATAATGCCCAAATATTAGACTGGAAAAATTCTATGTCTTTCGAGTGGAGTAGCACAGCGCGGGGTTCGAACTGGTGACCTTCCGCACGGAAGTCCAGTGCGTTACTGCGCGGCTATGCACCTCATTATGTTGTAGTGAGCTGAAGAAATGAGCGTTAAGATTGTTGGGACATGTGGAGTGAATGAATGACTAAGCGAATATACAGAAGTGCAAGGTGTGTTTGGAAGAGGTAGACGCGTGGAACAGCAATAAAGTGAGAAGCATGAATAATAGAAGTTTGTGCATGACGAGATGTGTGAATGTGGAGAAGACGAAAGTTGTGCGCTTGGAATGAAAAGTTTGGAGATCTTTTCTCTCTGACTACCCCCGCAAGAGGAGGGCATGATGATGATATGTGATTCAATGACCTCAAAGCGGAATTGCTGTCATTTTTATGCTTTTAAAATGAGAATTGTTGATTTATTTTTGCTTGTAATGGACCTATCTAGATCCCTTTCAAAATCAAACACTTTCACATCTTATAGAATGCCTTTACAGCCTATTCATGAATATCACACGTGTTGTTCTTCTCACACTCCTAGTGTCACAAAATTCCAGAGATTATCACGTTACACCGCCTGCCGTCCATTCTGGATAAAAACATCCCCGATGCAAATGAGCGGATGGGGCTCATATTTATCACCGCGGCCGTCAGGGGGGGTGGCACAGTGCGGGCTGTGCAACCCTCGGATCGTCCATTAAGCCCTGTTCCGAAGGCTATGTGACTTCCCTAACCCCTAGCTCTAGTCTGTTTATCTTTTAACCCTTTTGCACAACGATTGAAGAGTATTAATATTTACTTTTCCTTTCCTTGTGTTTTTTCGTAGAAACGCGATGTTTGGTTCTTTTATTGAAATTTTCATATCAGCCATTTTGTGCCTCAGCATTGCAATCGAATGTATTAATCTTTCGTACTTTTATGCAGAAACCGGACGGTCGAGTTATGGTAGGCAGTGTCGAGTCCAAGTAGAATATAGAGTTAAGTTTATATCTACCAACTATCCCTTCATCTCTTTAGGGATTTGCCTGATAGCTAACTTTCTATGTCGTAACTATGGGGGAATCCGGGTTTCATCCATTCTTTGAACGTGATCCCGGTAATAAAGGTGTCCCAATAAGAGCGCCGGATTTAGTTTTGGTTTGAGTTTATGGGTCAGTTGGATCTTGTAGGCATACAGATCCAGATCTTTCCCGAGAATTCGCTGTAATGTGCTTCTTGAAATGTCTTATTCTTGTGAACGATGACGAATTGATGTCCATGTACATAGTTTCCTCAATTTTTTTAGAATTAATCTTCGAATTGATGACTAATTTGGACCATTATTTCGACCGAATATTCCACGAAGTTGACGAACTGTTTAATCAAAACTTTTCCCATTTTTATAACGAGTTTTAACAATAATAACGCGTTGTTCTTTCGTGTAGCGTTCCATATGTACTAATCGTAAGATTGACAGATGGCACATATGAATTTTTTTGAGCTCCTAAGCTTATAAAAAAAATGGCGTGAAATTTAAAACCGGCGCTCTTAGTGGGATCCCCTACATAAATAAATTATGAATAGGCTTATCAGGTAACCGCTAGGCAGACGAAAAAAGTAAACACCCAATCGTAAAGAGCTTCCACTCTCTACTGTTCTATAGTATATGATGCATTCCTAATAAAAAATAAAACATGCTAGAGTCAGGGATAATATCCATAGTCTCTCATGTAGAAACAGCGTAGGAACCTTTTCTGAACTCCCTAGCATAAGGATTTTTTGGGAGTATGCTGGTTCTAGCGGAGGTTAATTCATCCCTTATGCTAAGAACTATATTCTTAATAGCTCCTCCATTCCAATCTTACCGACAACACCAGATAGATCTATATAGTATCAGTCCAGAAAGATGCAATTGTGATAGCATTGGGGTTTCCTTTCAACATGTCTTCTCTCGATCAGCTAACGGGCACAGTGGACAAGCCATGAGTTGTTACATTGATTGAATGTCCACCACACGTGCATAATGGTGGATTATATGTGCCAATCCTCCATCTTTTTATTTTTTTTATTAAATAAAGTAATCTATGTATAACACAAACATTTGCCAAATATTATACCTACGAGTATATACAAATTTATAACTTAAGAACTGATCTAATTTATGATATATATTATAACTATGAATTAGCTTAATTTTAATTTCCTACATATAATTTTATTTTTAATAAACTACATTCTACATATAACTAGATAACAATTCTTACAACTAATTATTTATCACGCACATGTCCACTCGTTCAGGTTACTTGCATTTCATCACATCGCATTCAGACCTTGGACCTCCTTGCTAATACTGTAGGTAGTCAGGCGACAGATGATGCTTCGGAAGCTTGTGTTTATAACGGAAAGGTATGTCGGACTTTCTTTCATAAGCGTCCAGGGAAATCTTCCATCTAAATCATTTTTCTTTTGATCTACCCACGTAGGTGCGTAGGCGATTACAAGATCTCCTTACGGCCCATGGTAGGCGGTGTCTTATAGGCACTGCTGACAAGCATATACAACAAAGAACGACGTGAGCTTAGCACAAGCCCATGACCGGGAAGGCGCTAAACATTAGCGAGATATGTTATGAGTATCTGAAATATGTATGTACGAGTATTAAATGCATGTGCCTTTACAATTACATTCTAACATATATTTTATAGATCTTCAGTTGACTTTCTGTTGTCATGTACGCTTATTTTTCCTATATCTATTATCTTTAAATCATCCATATAACAACGTCATGCATTTTAACCTTGTTTCAAGGCGCAAAGTGATTTTGCCTTATATAAACGCCGCCCACCAACATACTTACGCGGGTTGTACACGTGTCGTGGTGCCCCCTCCTCTGCACAAAGGGTTGAGCGAAGAGTAATGTGAGGGGGGGAGAGTCTGAAAGCGTTTACTGAAACTTTGTTTCACCAAAGATCAGAGCGATTTCAGCGCGCGGAATTGTTATTCACAGAGAATACCTTTGATTTATTTATTATTTCTTTTACGTTTACATTCAATTTACTTTTATGAATTTCACGTTTAATTACTCGAAGCTCGTTGGAGTTTTTTTTTTGTTGTACTTTAATTACATTTTCTTTATTGGTGTAGCTGTTGGTTTTTTCATCCAAAAGATTCAGTGGAATTTTCTACGTTGATTAAAATTAATTTATTATTGTTGAATTTTATTTACAATAATATTTCAACATATTTTTTAAGGGGCTTAATTAAAAACAGAAATATAATTATTCTGCACACGGCGTACAATCGTACAACTGACCGAAGATATCTGATAATACTTGCGTTACATTGGAGTGTTGTATTTTGTTGTATACATTACTACCTGATCATGGTTAGTTGAAAGAGATTGACATATAGGTTTATTGCTATATGTCAATCTCTTTCAACTAACCAGAAACATATTATAGAAGCCTTAAGTGAAAAACAGACTAGAAACCATTTTTCAAAATATGAAATACCACCATCAACAATATAAACGAATCAATCAATATAATATACAACAACCGCGCTTTATCAAAAGTTGTAAAAATAATGATAGATAATTGTTTATTTATTTAACACTTTTATTACAAATACAATCTAGTGGCCTCATTGCCAGATTGTATTTGCGGCAATCTCTTCCAACCAACCAAACAAAAGTAAATGAAGCAAGTTACATGGTTGCATAAATCATTCAAATTACTATTCATCCCCACGAAATCAATAAACACATACGTGATCATATGCCCACGAACCCCACAAAGACGGACAATCACTCGAACATTATTTTTCATGTAAAGGGAGATATCATCAATCAAAAGTAAAGGAAGGGATGGTGGAGAGGAAAGGAAAAGAAAAATCAGGAATGAAACACGTTATTTTACTGACTAGAAATTAAGAGTTTTTTCAGTCGCATCTTAAAGCATGCCAAGGACGGAGCGAGTCTTATATTGGTTTGTAACTAATTCCAGAGTCTCACTTAAAAAAGAGGAGCGGTGAACTGGAAAGGCCAATATACCATCTCTGTTTGAGCGTAGCGCTAATCCATGATTGGAAAGACGCTGAAAATTTTTGGCGAGATAAGAGGGGGCGGCGGGACAGTTAAAGATATTATACAATAGATACTATATGTGAATTTGGCATTTATTTCTTACATTCAACCAGTTCCTTCTGGTATGAAGTTATATGATCGTAATTTCGTAGGTTGAAAATAATTGTATGTTGCTGCCCACCTTAACATATGAAATTGAAAGTTGAATTTTGCTCAAGGATAAACGTAAGATTAATGCCGTGGAGATGCGTGCACTAAGAAAAATATGTGGAATGTCAATGTATAACGGAAGGCGGATTAAAGACGTCAGCAATGAATTTATTAATATAATGTTTTAAGTAAGATTAAGAAATAAACTTAAATATGCTTTGAACATGTAGAGAAAACGAATGACTAAGTGAGTATCTTCTACTTCTTTCTAGTGTCATGCCAGGTCCCCCTAACGTTGACTATTATCACCTGAGAGTAAGCATCTTTGTCCACGGCAGCCCGAAAAAGATCCCCAACGCTCCTTACACCAGTCCAATCACGTATATTACGGAGCCAGGAGATTTGCCTCCTGCCAACACCTCTTCGACCCTCTATTTTGCCTTGGATGATCAGGTGCAGTAATTTGTACTTTGCGCCTCTAAGTACATGGCCCAAATAGGACAGCTTTCGGATTTTAATATTAGTCAGATACTCTCTATCAACTTTGGCTATTTGAAGAACCCTTGTGCTGCTGACCATATCCGTCCAGGGTATCCGTAGCATTGTCCGGTGTATCCACATTTCGAATGCTTCCAGTCGGATGCCTCTATCGAATGCCTTCTCGTAATCGATGAAACAGGCAAAAATGTCTTTCCGTTGGTCTCGGCATTTCTACAGTAGCACGTTTATAACCGAGTATATACTATAGGTGCGAAATGCGAGGTGTTCGTTGAAAAAGCAGACCGAAGAGGACGTGATGTACTCGTATATACTGTACATGAGTACCTTTGTTTTTTTGTTTGTGAGCTGCGTAAGTTTTTATATACTAAACGGTTGAGGTAACAACCTGTCAAATGCTAGTATTTTTTAAATCTTTAAGTTTATTGGTCGATCGCGTACTGAACAAGTATGAAATTAAAGATATACGATGAATTCGGTAGATTGTATAGTTTAACTTTGTTTTTATGATTGGGTATTAGCAGGTTTAGTGTAGGGCGCTGTGGGGTGTGAGACGTAGGGTGGTAGTGTCAGGGTTAGTTGAGTGTTGTATCACTTGATCATTAACCGTGCGGAGTGTCCACATTCATCCCTCGGCGGAACTTTTTGCTGAAACTTGTTTCAATTTAATAATAAAGGTCTTCAAGCGGAGATTCTCAAACTCTTAGTTTTTTTTTAATCTGGCGAGCTTATTTCCATTTGTCAATCTCTTCCAACCAACCAGGAGTTTTAATGGGTCCTTAGTGGAAATCAGACTAGGACCTCATTTTTTTTTAATCTTGATTCCAGCGAGATCGGACCCGCAACCTCCGAATCGGCAGACAAGCGTCTTATCACCAGGTCACGAAAGTCATCGGAACTGTAACAAAAATAAATATAACAAATATTGATTGATGATCTTCTCATACAACCTCTACGATTTCTCTGACTTCCTACTTTTCTTCCTTTCGGAATATCATTAACTTGATCCAACCATACTTTTCTTGATCTTCCTTTCATAAGCCTTCCACTCACATCTGCACTATTTATTTATCTGTTTTCTTAGTATTTCTTCATTCATTCGTTCTGCATGCTCAAACCATCTCTACGTACTCTTATTAATTTTACTTAACACATCAGCCTTAAGTTCACATTCATTCCTTATCACTTACGTATTCTGTCATACATTGTGTATTCTTTGCAATACACGCATTTCTACAGCATTTATTCGACTTCTATCAGTATTTTTCCAGACCACGTTTCACTCCCATACATCAAAGTTGGCACCAAAATTTATATATGTACATATGTGTATATGTACAAAAACAACATTGATCATGAAATATACATATGTGTGTATGTATTGTACAAAAACAACGTTGATCATGAAATGTACATACTCGTATGTGTATATGTACAAAAACAACATTGATCATGAAATATACATATGTGTATATCTCCAAAAACAACATTGATCATGAAATATTCATACCATATGTTGTATATGTCCAAAAACAACATTGTTCATGAAATGTACAAAAACAACATTGATCATGAAATATACATAACAATGTGTATATGCCCAAAAACAACATTGATC
This sequence comes from Odontocerum albicorne, assembly GCA_949825065.1. Classification (NCBI taxonomy): domain Eukaryota; kingdom Metazoa; phylum Arthropoda; class Insecta; order Trichoptera; family Odontoceridae; genus Odontocerum; species Odontocerum albicorne. Next base: position 32,447,037 of record OX463859.1, on the reverse strand, counting down.
ATGAACTATACATATGTGTATATGTCCAAAAACAACATTGATCATGAACTATACATATATGTATATGTCCAAAAACAACATTGATCATGAACATACATATGTGTATATGTCCAAAAACAACATTGATCATGAACTATACATATGTGTATATGTCCAAAAACAACGTTGATCATGAAATATACATACAAGTATGTGTGTATATACGAATATTACGAGTATTAATAATGTTCAGTTGGTAAAAGTGTTCAGTTGGTTCAGTTTTAATTCGTCTCATATACTCAAACATCTCAAGAGTGTTTTTCTTCACCTTATTTATCACGTCAATTCATATTCATCGCTAATTAATTAATTCCGTATTCTGTCATACATTGTCACCTTATTTATTCTTCTTAGTGCACGCATTTTTACATTGTTTTAGCTCCTTTCTATATTTTTCCACGTAAACATTTCCATACTTCGAAGTCGATACCAAAATACTGTTCTGGACTATCATCTTAGCCGCTTTTAATACTGTACTAAATTTTGTTTCTTATAGTTACACGACGTTCGATATCTCTCGTAACTCTTCAGTCATCTGAGAAAATAGTGCGTTAATAGCAGAATATCTCAACGTACTCTAATATTTCATTGCTTACCCTTATACCACATTTACTTTCATTGCTCACCTTTATAACACATTTACTTTCATTGCTCACCCTTATAACACATTTACTTTCATTGCTCACCCTTATAACACATTTACTTTCATTGCTCACCCTTATAACATATTTACTTTCATTGCTCACCCTCATAACACATTTGCTTTCATTGCTCACCCTCATAACACATTTACTTTCATTGCTAATCCTTATAACACATTTACTTTCATTGCTCACCCTTATAACATATTTACTTTCATTGCTCACCCTCATAACACATTTACTTTCATTGCTCACCCTTATAACACATTTACTTTCATTGCTCACCCTTATAACACATTTACTTTCATAGCTCACCCTTATAACACATTTACTTTCATTGCTCACCCTTATAACATATTTACTTTCATTGCTCACCCTCATAACACATTTACTTTCATTGCTCACCCTCATAACACATTTACTTTCATTGCTAATCCTTATAACACATTTACTTTCATTGCTCACCCTTATAAAGTATTTATTTTCCTTTCACGCTTTTCTATCGCCGTCACTTGGGATTCCGTCACATTCGTTCTGAGATATTTCTCTTCGCATCTCTCATACAAATTTCTTATCAAACTCTCCAAATAATCTTCAGTGTCTCCGCCAATACTACCATGTCATCAGAATACAGCAATCCGTATACATTTCCATTCGACATTTGTTTGCCACCAATTAACCTCTAGGACCGTTATACACGAATCTATATAAATGTTGAACAACTAGGGTGACATGATGCATCTTTGTTTTACGCCTTTCGTAATATTAAACCATTCGGTCAAGATACCATTCGCTCTAATCCATGCTCTACTTTCAGCGTATAATAATGCAATACCACTAGTTAGTTTACGTTCAACACCATATTCATTCAGAATTTTTCATAGACTTGTCACTTACTAAGCGGTCATATACTTATATCAAGTTCAACAATATATGAGTGGCGAAGTGCCAAACAAGCCTATACAACGAATATGTTGAAATGAGATAATGAGGCTCAAAGTTTATGGGTTATTATAAATCAAATGTTGTGTACTTAATGTTTTTTTATTCAGTTAACAGATACATTCTAAAACAACTATTGTACAATAAAAATTATAAATGAATATAATATTATGACAAGATTATTTAATGATTAAAGGTTTTTTGTTTGATAGGCAAATTTGGCATAAAAGTATATCACGAAAATCGCTTTGCCAAAAAAAACAGAGATGGCAGCAGTAGTACCTAACATTTAGAATTTTGAAGTAAAGGCACTTCTGGCATATAAAGAAACGTTGTGTGACTCAAATTTTTACACTTACTCATTTTTTTGGTTTATTGGATAGGCTGGTTTGGCTCTATGCCACTCGTATGTTAATTAGTCAATAAATAAGGAGAAAATAGATTATTAATTTTTTAAACTAAATAAACAAAAATAATGTAATGGTCTCCCTATTTCTTTGGTCCTTCGGACTGCGCAATCCAGAAATGTGTAGAAAAGGGTTCTCAGGGATACTTGAACCGATACCAATACACTAGAGAGGAGTCACGACTCTGTCATTAGGGAAGAAGGAGTCTGGAGGAGATAATTTTCTCCGCTATTTGTTTACCTCCCTCAGTTGGTGAAACACTGTACTAATTCATCCCCTCGCTAGTTTATCACGGGGCGGGAACATTTTATGTTGCGAACTAAAAACTTTCCCTTTGTTCTGCCCTGCCCAGCCCCGCCGTGTACAAATTTAACACTTCTGTCGGAGTACTCCCACGTGCAGACTCGTTCCAGGATCGACTCCAGTGGCTAGAGATAAATATACAAAATAAAGCGTACAAACAGGTTTATGTATGAATCATCATTATAATAATGCGTATACACCAGGATTATACGTGAATCATCATAATAATAATACGTATACACCAGGAGAGAGAACGCGTTCTTCTCCCTGGCTCCATGCCAACTCACTGTCTGCGAAGACTGTTGGGGTCAGCTCTCCTCATCCTCAGGTTGTATGCTCTTCTGTCCCGGACTACGTCCCCCAGGCCGTGTCTCTGCATCAGGTTATCTTTTTGCACCACCCATGAATTAGTTGGTCTACCTCTGGTTATTATTCGAGGAAGATCCATGGAGATTGCCTGGTTCACAATGTGATCGGGTGCTCTGCATCCAACGTGCCCATACCATCTCAATCGCCTCTCCTCCATCTTACTGTTGATTTATGTAACACCTAGGCTTCTACGAATGCGTGAGCTTTTTATTTTGTCTCTTAGGGACACACCAGCTGACCATCTTAGCATGCGCATTTCAGCAGTTTCTAGTTGCCTGGAGTAAGAGTTATACATCGTCCAGCATTCGGAGCCATAAAGGAGTGCGGGTCTGACAATCGTTTGGTATACTTTTCCTTTTAACTTTACTGGCATTTTCGTATCACATAGAACTCCCGTCATTGATCTAAACTTCATCCATCCCACACTAATTCTATGTGTTACATCTGCTGCACATCCTCCATCGCTATGAATGAGTAACCCAAGATACTTAAAGAAGTCACAATTTGGTAGTAATGTTTCTCCATCCATTTGCATTACGAGAGTGAGAGTATTTGTGTTCTTGAATAGTAGGTACATATACTCTGTTTTCTTTCTGCTCCGTTTCAATCCATTGCCCTCCAAGTTTCTTCTCCACCTTTCCAGACTATTTTGCAGGTCTTCATGTTTTTCACTTATTAATACGATATCGTCTGCAAATAGTAGGGTCTTTAGGAGACTGTTCATTTCCTGGTTAGTTAAATAGTCCATGACTAAGATGAACAGTAGTGGACTGAGTACCGATCCTTGTTGTACCCCCATAACATACAACAACGCGTTAAAATTGAGAATTATTTTATGTATTGTAATCTCCGGAAACGGTCTATAAGAATGACCCCGATCAATTCCTGAGCTGAAGGACGATATTATTCGCGTTATTGGTGAGTTAGAACCGCAATTATGCCTAAATGTCATCGAAAATTTTGACAAAAGAGTGGACATCTGTGGAGCTGGAAGTGGTGGGCATTTGGCCGATATTGTTTTTTTGTGTTTAAATGTCATACATTATACTTCAATGTCCAATAAAAAAAAATTGAAATCAAAGCAGATTGTATATTTTATTCAAGAATTAAAAAAAATTTATTTAAAAAAAATCGCTCAATTTGAAAAACCCTTTTCCTCCTAAGAATATTGTGACGATATATTGTATTCCTGAAGGCGGTGGAATGACTAGAAACGTCTCTATACCTTGAACCAGCTTAGTTTTCCAACAACAGTCGGCAAATTCCCGACTCAATTACTCAAATTCTAACTTTCTATTCTTTCAGACCACTTAGGCATTGGTGTAAATGGTCCGGTGGTTAACGTTCTCGACACCCATTATGCTAGACTAAGTTCGATCACTACTTAATTTTACTTAATTTATTAATTTATCTTGTTCACCCCCTTACAGTTTTCCTACTACGTATTTTCTCAAATGATGGAAGAGTAACGAGAGGTTTTGAAGGGTGTATAGCGATAGGAAACAAATTCAATCTCATTTTCCCCCTCACCCTTATTCCATCCATTTGGAGTGGTCTGCTTGGACCTTTTCCTTCCATTTATCTCGCCAATCACTAGAGCAAGAGTTCCCAAAGCGGTCGATATCGACCCCCTGGGGTCGATTTGATTTTTCTAGAAGTCGATAGTTTCAATAAAAACGTTTGGGGGTCGACGACATCAAAAATAGACCCCCTTACTACTGCTATTTGTTTGTTACTTCAAAATATCTATGATTCCAATAGGTACCTAATTAAGAAGTAAAATAATAAAAAAAAAAAACAATTTTTTGATAAAAATACATTACATAACCAAACTTCTGAACGAAAAGTTAAAATGTGTCATTAAAAGAGTCTATTTTTTGCTTTAATTTTCGTCAGCGCAGATTTAAATATTAAATGTTGCACAAGATAATGACAATCCGTAGTCCTTTTATCTTTTTCAATCCTTAATTACAAGTGATTAAAATGAAAAGTTTGATATCTAGTGAAATATTTAATATCGAGTACTGTTAAAACTTTTAATTTGAGTAAGTAAAGTAAATGACTAGGGGGTCGACGGTTTTAAAAGTTTTTGGTAAAGAGGTCTGCGTCCGAAAAAAGTAAAGGGAACTCGTGCACTAGAGGATAGTCCGAGTCTCGTCATGTCCTCCTCAAATTTCTTATAGAGTCTCGTCTTGGATCTTGTGGCTGTCTTTAGCGTAGACCCTTAATCCCGAGGTTGCGTTGCTTATACAAGTATAGTAGCTGTCTTTAGCGTAGGCCCTTAATCCCGAGGTTGCGTTGCTCATACAAGTATAGTGGCTGTCTTTAGCGTAGGCCCTTAATCCCGAGATTGCATTGCTCATACAAGTATAGTGGCTGTCTTTAGCGTAGGCCCTTAATCCCGAGGTTGCGTTGCTCATACAAGTATAGTGGCTGTCTTTAGCGTAGGCCATTAATCCCGAGGTTGCGTTTCTCATGCAAGCATAATCGTACTTCACAGGCTTTATTTACTATTTGTGTCACTTGGATTGTTCTTCGAATGTATTCATTTCAGACCTTATCCAATCTAGTGACGCCCAGTGGCCACCGTAATAACATGCGTATCTCCGCAACACGAACCAATTTTTTCCATCAGAGACACAACACCCGGCTTTACGTAGTATAAGAAACAAAGTCAATGGGGCACTTAAACATATCAGGAGCTTATTATCAAAACAAGTCATGTCCATTTTTGATCGAACCGGACAAGCTTTGTTTTGATAACAAGGCAGGCTGGACCTGACGTATTTTGAAACTAAGAAGCAGTTTGAATGGCTTATAAAGAAGAAACTGTGTGAATCTGACATTTTTTAAAACCATGAGTATGTTTGAAACGTCATACACAATAATATTCAACTATAATCCTTGTCAGCCCAAAAATGGACATGCCTTGTTTTGATAATAAGCTCCTCATATATACTCGACAGGGACAGTATCAAAATCTGCTTAGATGATTTTCTACAACGGTATTATGTAGCATAATTGATGTATGGAGACAAACGTGGACGTGAAAAAGACAAATCAGGCGAATAAATGCTGCAGAATTGTAATTATTTTGATTTTTGAAAGCTGAAAGTGATCACGACTTCTCGATAATTACGTCCTTTTTGCGAAAATACGTCATATCGAGTCTGTCTTGAAACCCTGAGGCGTTTTTAAAACCCCCTGCTCTAATTAGTGACAAAAACAAATTGCTTAAATTGGAATAACTTAATAAATTATATAGCATTCAAACCTTGACATACGAGGCATATCCAGAAAGTAAGTGTACTGAATTTTTGTAGTTTACAATTTTTTTTATTTAAAGAAAAAAATTACGTGGTTACCGTAGTACATATGTAAGCTATTTTTCGACATAGTCGCTATTCTTCTCAATGCAGGTGGTGAAGCGGGGTATCAACTTTTTGATGCCTTCCTCGAAGTAGTTTCCCGCCAACCCCTCCGTCCACTTCTCCACCTCCTCCTTTACCTCCTCGTCGGTTAAAAAAACCTTTTTCCACCCATGTGCAGCTTCAGGGAGGTAAAGAGATAGTAATATGAAGGTGCTAGGTCAGGGGAATGCGCGGGATGGTTCAGGACATCCCATTTAAACGAGGCGAGCAGTTCCTTCGTGGCGTTGGGCGTGTGTAGTCTGGCATTGTCGTGCAGCAGGCAGACTCCCTTTGTCAGCATGCCTCTCTTGTTCTCAATCGCCCTCCGCATTTTTTTTAGGGTCTCACAGTATCTTGCAGAGTTGATGGTCTCCCCTTGAGACATATATTCAATTAAAATTATGCCTTGACAGTCCCAAAACACGGATGCTATGATTTTCTTGGCTGAAATTGTGGTTTTGAACTTTTTGGCGGAGGGTGAAGAGGTGTGACGCCACTGTTGAGACTGCCTTTTGGTTTCAGGCGTGTAGTGTGCAACCCAAGTTTCATCTCCAGTAACGATGGAGTGGAGAAATTCATCTCCATGGAGTTTGCAGTGCCTCAAAAACTCTTGCCCGGCATTATTTATTTCGCACTTGGCGGGAGGTTGGATTGACATTTTTCATAAAACGTGTTGTCGCGTCGACACTTCTCAACGTACTGACCTCGAACCGGTCTCGTTGCGGAGGGGAAGGGTCAGGCTACACGGAAGTGTAGCCAACATGTCGAAAATAAAATCCATCCGGTCGTGAGAGCCTCAGTACACTTACTTTCTGGATACGCCTAGTATTACAATCAAACGTTATTTAAGTTTTCCGTATATACTCGTATGTATCCAAATGCTGAAAGTCTATTCGAGAACAATAATTGTAGTTGTTGCGGTCATCTAGTATCGATAAGACGGCGAGATAAGGATCCCACCGCAGTCGTGCTGTACCGGTAGGCGGCTGCTAATCGGCCAATCCTGACCGCAGAATCGGCAATCGAGCATGCTATAATACCCTTTTCACGAAATATGGTGGTATATTGTACTCTCAACTTTGAAATTCCTGGTTGAATGTGAGAAATAAACGCAAAATCACATATTGTCATTTTCGTATAATAAATAACCTTAACTGCTCCGTCGCCCCCTTATCGCACCGAAAATATTCAGTGTCTTTCTGATCATGGGATTGCGCTACGTTTAAGCAGATATTGTTTTTTTGGATTTGTGTCGTTTTGGATATTTATGGTGATCCCGAACGGCGCCACTCAATTAAGTCTCTTTTTAACAGAGGTTATGGTACAAAACCATTGTTTAATCCTCCGCACTCACTTTATTCATGCCAATATAGTGCAGAATTCGAAGCACCATGATTTTGGAAAGCCCACACCTGGCTGTTAATTATTTTGATTTTAGTCTTCTATCTTGTAGCTCTTGCACTAATGCATCTGTTTCTGGAGTGAGTGCTTCTGTTGGTATGCCTTGACGAAGGTTATCTTTAATCGATTATCTGCATAAGTGAAACTGTTCTACCCCATCTATCACTGTGGATTATGATGAAGAAGGTTCTCCGTAGACAGTATCTTAACTTCGTTTAATTTCTCCCGGACTTTCCTTTCTTTTGAAAAAAAAACTTGCAAACCGTGTGATATTTAGTTTTCAACATTTCAGAATATAACGAAACAACACGTCTTTTATTGGCACTAGTTGAGATACTACTTAGGGTAGCAAATTTCAACTGTAACATCCCCTGACCATTCAATTTGCGTGGTATCTGTCCATACACGCTCTGACTTGTTCAACTGTAGCATCGCCTGACCATTCAATTTGCGTGGTATCTGTCCATACACGCTCTGACTTGTTCAACTGTAGCATCGCCTGACCATTCAATTTGCGTGGTATCTGTCCATACACGCTCTGACTTGTTCAACTGTAGCATCGCCTGACCATTCAATTTGCGTGGTATCTGTCCATACACGCTCTGACTTGTTCAACTGTAGCATCGCCTGACCATTCAATTTGCGTGGTATCTGTCCATACACGCTCTGACTTGTTCAACTGTAGCATCGCCTGACCATTCAATTTGCGTGGTATCTGTCCATACACGCTCTGACTTGTTCAACTGTAGCATCGCCTGACCATTCAATTTGCGTGGTATCTGTCCATACACGCTCTGACTTGTTCAACTGTAGCATCGCCTGACCATTCAATTTGCGTGGTATCTGTCCATACACGCTCTGACTTGTTCAACTGTAGCATCGCCTGACCATTCAATTTGCGTGGTATCTGTCCATACACGCTCTGACTTGTTCAACTGTAGCATCGCCTGACCATTCAATTTGCGTGGTATCTGTCCATACACGCTCTGACTTGTTCAACTGTAGCATCGCCTGACCATTCAATTTGCGTGGTATCTGTCCATACACGCTCTGACTTGTTCAACTGTAGCATCCCCTGACCATTCAATTTGCGTGGTATCTGTCCATACACGCTCTGACTTGTTCAAACCGGAATCTTTTGCAACTTAATGTTACATCTTTACTAAATGTTCTCGATCGAAGTTGTTTTAAATAAGGTATTTTTACTACTTTTTACTTTTATAATTCACATAAAGAAGTTTTTTTATGTAATGTAAAATTATATTAAAATATTTAATAAAAATTAAATTACTTTTCAATTCCACTAATTAATCCCTGCGACTTCTCCTACACGAGATAGAGGATAAAGCAAGTGTCGCGGGGATTTCTGTAATTAGTAATAAGAAGTTTCTGTAATAAGAAGGCAATTGTTTTTTTTTTTTCAAAACAGGCTTAGTCCAATTACTTTGAAAAATACAAGACATTAAAAATGAAGAAAAATCACATGAGCGGTTTTTTTAATTCGTGAATAAAACTCAATTTGCTTTGATTTAAAAAAAAAACTTTTTATTGCTCATTGAAGTACGAGTATATGTATGACATTGAAACACAAAAACCAATATCCGCCAAATGTCGTCCACCTCTTGCAGCTCCACAGATGTCCACTTTTTTGTCAAAAATTCTCGATGGCATTTTGCCATAATTGCGCTTCTAACTCGCCAATAACGCGAATAATTTCGTCCTTCAGCTCAGGAATTGATCGGGAGTCATTCTTATCGACCTGGCTTTTCACGTAACCCCAGAGAAAATAGTCCAAAAGTGTCAGATCACATGATCGTGGTGGCCAGTTAACATCACCGTTTCCGGAGATAATAAAATAATTCAACAATTTGAACGCGTTGTTGTATTGTATACGACTCCATTTTTATAAATGTCATACATTACACTTCTTAAATGTCACAAGTCCTAAGCAAGTTCGCGACGCCATCTGTGTTTTATCCAAGCAATTCTTCATCTTTAATCACTTTATTCGTCATATACTGTAACCCAGTATATTTTTTTTAGTGCACGCATTTCTAGAGCATTTATTCGGCTCCTTTCAGTCTTTCCACGGCCACGTCACACTTCCATACAAAAAGTCACTGCTAGAATATCGTTGTAAACTCGTTGTCTTAGCAAAGCTTGATACTGTTTAGTTCGAATATACTCGTCTATGTTTAAGTACCTCATTTGCTTTGTTTCCTATCGCTACACGCTTTTCGATATCCTTCGTAACTCTCTCATCATCAGGAGAAATATTACCTTAATAACATAATTATTCAACTTGATCTAATTGTTCATTACTCACCCATTGATGTGTGGAAGCGAAACATGATCATGGAAAATGACCGATAGGAACCAAATAAATGCTGTAGAAATGCGTGCATTGAAAATAATACACGGGGTGACAATGTTTGACAGAATACGGATTGAAGTGATTAGGTATGAATGTGAACTTAAGGGTGATGTGTTGAGTAAGATGAAGAACACGCTGAGATGGTTTGAGCATGTAGAACTAATGATAAAAGAAAGACGAATAAAACAAATATATAGTGCAAATGTGAGTAGGTGTGTGAGAGGGAGACCAATGTAAGTATGGTTAGATCAAGTGAACGAAATTTTGAAAGAAGGAATCGTAGAAAGTCAGAGAAATCGTAAAAGTTGTATGATAAGATGTATTGATGTGGAGGAAGTTAAGAATATGCTTCGAGATACGAAAATCTGGCGCTCTGTCCTCTCTGTGTACCCTGACAGGGAAATATCTTGATGGTACGTATATATTTATGTATGTGTATATATCCCTTTAAAGAACACACAAAAGCTCCAGACTGCAAAAAGCAGTATGGATAGATGCATATTGGGATGTACTAAAATATACCGTAAACGAAACACCTGTATTCGCAACAAAACAAAGATAGAAGACGTAATAAAGGTGTGCAAGAAAATGAAGTGGCAATGGGCAGGACACGTAGCCAGAATGTCAGATTCCCGTTGGATATCCGAAATAATCCAATGGTACCCAAGAGGCATAAAGAGGCCCAGAAAAAGACCGAAGGTACCCTGGATAGATGAAATCAGGAAACATGCCAGCATCACATGGCATCAACGTGCAAAAAACCGAATTATTTGGAGTCAATTTGGGGAGACCTTCATCCAGCAGTGGGTGGACCCTGGTTGACAATGATGATGACCCTTTTACTTTTTCTCTCACACTTTTCTATCACATGACTTTGGATTTTACAATATACTTTTTCAGCTTTATCAATGTATTTATGACATATATTATATGTAGATCTGAGAATATTATTAATTTTGATGATATACTATTTTTATGTTTTCTTTGCTAATTTGTTTGACTTGATTAAATTTTTATCATTTTGTATGAAATTTATTTTTTATTTTTCTTTGTTCCAGGAGGATCCGATAGTAACAAAGGGAAGAGCAAGAAATGGAGAAAGATTTTACAGTTCCCACACATATCTCAGTGCATAGACCTCAAGAACAGAATAGGTGAGTTCACAAGTCTCAATGCGCAATTCACATCGTTTTAATGGCATTTATTTAATCGTCTTTGTATTCCTGTTCATTGCTTGATCAATCCTGAAAGTCATGATTCTCTTCCTCCTGGTTCTGGGTCATGCTAAATGCAGAGTTTAAAGAGGATCCTGTCAACTCTTTTATTTGATCTGTCCATCTCATAAGACACCTTCCTCATGCTCGTCTACCCTCAACTATCACCATGATCATCAGCTTCTCCAGAAGTTCATAATTCTTTCTAGCCACATGCCCAAAGTACGGTTGGGTTTCTTTTTCTGCATTGTATCGAAATCTCTGTAATCTCCAATTCTTCGTTGATACCTGTAGCCTGAAAGTCACTGACATAAATAGTAAGCGGGAAGAGCGACAGCTGAGATGGTACGGGCACATAAGACGGAGACCACCAGACCATAGTGTTAATCAAGCAATGTCTGTGGATCTTCCTCGACGGTCGTCCAGAGGAAGACCAAAGAACTCTTGGATGACTCAATGCTCCAAAATCCTGCAGAGAAACGGCCTAGATGAAAGCGACACCCAGAACCGAAGAATATACAGCCTGAGAACGAGAAGAGCCGACCCCAACAGCCTACCTAGGCAATGAGTTGGGACAGTGCCAGGAAGAAGAAGAAGACCACCTCTCGAAGACATTTATCCTCTTTTTTTCCTTCCTTCTCATCGTCCATGTTTCCATTCCATTCCATTGCTGTAGAGAATACTAGACACTTAACTAAACGATTTTTTTATCTTCTGAATATAGACTGTTTAGTCCACGTCTTTTTATATAAGAAATAATACATTTATGCCACCTCTGTGACCTTGTTGGTAAGACGCTTGACTTTTTGCCAGGAATTTAGGGTTCGATTAAAAAAGTGTATCGTGTGACAATATTCGCATGCGCCGAGTACGTGTCTGAGTGTTGTGTCTTCACGTTAGGAAGTGTTACCAACACGTGCAATGACGAACCATGAATTCCGTACCTACTCCAATGGTTCTTAACCCGAAATGCTGGTTTTCGGGGCCGAAGGCAATATTTTCTTCCCGTCACGTCTTTAATATATCCAAATCACCAATTCGGATGTGTTGAAGGGTGGGTACCAAACGAAAGAAAAAAACCCTTAACATTTAAACCGTTAAGGAATAAAGTGACATTGTTCTAACAGTTAGGATTCATGCTAAGTAAGCGAGGGGCCAGGTTCGATTCCAGGCGGAATTTATGTGTTTCAGTTACTTGCATGCATCTTATCATAAATTATTATAGCGCTGAAAGCAACGAAAAGTAACGCTGTGTAAAAATATTCTATTTATTTTTTATTTATTTAATTAACGACACAGCGGTGTCTTTATATACAAATGAATATGTGACAGGTTATACAAGTACTTAAAATTATTGACAAAAAATACAAAATTTTATCTTAAACTAACATGAAGATACAAAAAGCAGTAGTAATAATAAATTCCAGTCATTGTTTAAAATTATTTAATAATTATATGTGTATTTAAGTTCAATATATGTTATGTATGTATACCACAAAATATTACCAAACTTCACCAAGCAGACTTACGTAATTGTCGGAGACTTATTTTATAGTGGTAAAGAACTTAGATTTTTTTTAGTGGAACAACGCTTACATATAACAAAAATTAGATTTTTTAAAGAATTTTATGGATAGATCTTGAGATATAGAAAACACATGGGCTCACTTGTAGAACGAGATGCAAGTTGCTTTGCAGAATCGAAACCTTCCACGTGTTGATGCAGGGTTACTCAACTCCAGAGGCAAATTATTGTCCTTAATGTTTCGTTTAACGAAAGCCACCATCTTCCTATATTTACAATTAACTAATATTGTAATTTATTTTGTAATATTTTTAATTTGTCAATAATAGTGTTTTCAAATGCCAAATTAGGGCGTACTCAAGTAGAGTTTGCTTCTCTAACGGGGCTATATTAATTGTCATTTTATTATCAGTATTGCTCTTCAACACATATTAATTGATAATTTGTAAACTTGGTCAGTAAACAGCATTGTCATCAGCCCCATTCATCGAGGCGGTGGGCTTAGAACCACTTGAGTATTATTGTCAATACTACCCCGCACGCAAAGAGGCAACAACACTAGCTCACGCCTAAAGCTCGTTAGAATATTTATTAGACGAACTATCACACCGGGAATTGAACCCGAAATGAAACTCAAGCGTTTTACCAACTAGGCCACGAAACTAGTCAAATTTGTTTGATTTGTACTGAAAAAATCTGAATTTATCCTTATATTGTGTTGCTCTCAATCATGAATGTTTGCATTGCTCTAAGTTCAGGTACAATGAACCACCTTAAATCGCCTGTCTCCCACTCCTGGAGCATTTCCACTCCCCACAGTAAGAGCGGACACTCTATGTTATAGTTCAGTTCTTCTCAAATTTTCTGTGTTCATGAACTTGTTTTTTTTTCCAAGGCGGGCTAGTATTTATTTGAAATTAGATTATTTTAGTGTCTTAAAAGATCTAATTTCTTCAGCGTAGCTACGTTAATAAGTAACATCGGCTTCTATAATCCAGTTGTACGAATGTGCCGAGAGTACAATGCGGTAGCTTTTCACAGTCACGTATCACGGTCTCAAAACATGCGGTGGATTTCCACTGGTTGCACTTCTATGCCGATGTAACCCAGCTCTTGGTATGTATACAAAACAGTTTGAGACTAGACTCAAGAATGGCTTCTTGTGGGTACCTCTTTTTCGGGCCACTCTGGTATGTTTTCCCTAACTTGAGTTTAGAAACTGACTGGAAAGACAACACTCCAAGTGAGAGACATAACTGGACTACCCTTAACAACTGCCTTTCGAGCCGCGAAGTGCAGGAATGAAGAGGAGTCGTCAGAGGCTATCGTTGGAGTCACGAAGCTCAGTCATGAACTACATGACAGGATGATGAAGTTCAGAAAAGTGTAACTGTGTGACACTTTGAGATTCTGGTATTGTAGCAATGGTTCATGTCCATCCAAGGTGCTGTTTATTATAATTGCTTCAATGCTGGTTGTCTTAGCCTCATCAAGGACGCATAAAATTGTACTCTTGTCGAGCCGTTTTATGTTGAGGGCACAGCGCAAGGAATATAAAAACAACAATAAAAGTTATAAATTGAAATCCATAATTATTTTCATTGCTTTTTTACGTTTCTTTAGACGCGGTTCAGTAACAAAGCATTCGCGGATCAGCACTAATTTGAGATTGTAGGTTTAGAAATTAGCAACCATAGATTTAGAGACCGTGGGGATTTTTGCGACCAAGAGTATGGATTTTATCTATGATTCTTTCTCACCATTTTTAGTAGATACTTTTTAAACTTAAGAAGAGATCTACACTCATATTCCAGTTTATTTTATACTTATAGTTAAGGCATTGACACTGTAGAGGTTAAAACACATTTTAATATATATGTTTTTGTCAAACATTGTTTATGCAACTTTATTTTTATTTAAAAAAAAGTTTATCCACTTTGCACGGATTTCTCCTGTTACGCAAAGAGGGTCTGCATCTAGCGTTAGCTTATTCGTTAAAAAATAATAATTTCTAATCAACATTGGAAGGCAGCATGAACACTGATAAGATTGAAACATGACTTCGAGATTTCCACTATTGCGATAACTCTATATTGTAAATAGCAGGACTGTTAGAGCTACTTTTTTCGAAGGGTGAAGTTGCGATCTACAAGTGAACAGAAAAAAATACGAAATTATACAGTATTAACCAATAATAACGTATCAATCAATAAGTACCAGGACTAATCAACAGAGGGCGCCCCCAATAACAAATCCATACCATACCATACTTTAGAAGTTACGTGTCAAACTTTCATGACATTCCGACATTGTGTCATTGAGTTGCAGTGGTTTTAGTGACGCTATTTTTGCTATTTTCAAAACAATGAAAAAAAAACGAATTTCTTGTGTTGATAAAACATTGTTTTTAAATGGGAAAAAATACCGTTCAAACTCAGCGATGGCTTGAAAAGTGTTATCCGGGCTCTGCTCCGTCGAAAACAACCATTTGTCGGTGGTATGCTGATTTCAAACGCGGTCGTACATTCACAGATGATTCTGAACGCTCTGGTCATCCAAATGAGGCTGTTACACCAGAAAACATAAAAAAAAACTCAAAATCGTGATGGAAAATCGCAAAGTAAAATTGCGTGAGATAGCTGACATCCTGAAGATATCATTTGGTAGTGTTTACACTATTTTGCATGAACATTTGGTCATAAAAAAGCTTTTTTCGAAATGGGTGCCGCGTTTGCTCGCAATGGAACAGAAACAACAACGCATCGATGATTCAGAGCGCTGTTTGACACTGTTTACGCGAAATAAACAGGAGTTTTTGCGTCGGTATGTGACAATGGATGAAACTTGGACCCACCACTATACTCCGGAATCAAATCGGCAGTCAGCTGAGTGGAGAACAAACGGCCCCATATGAAGAAGAAAAAAGTTCTCTTTCATCGGAACAATGCACCGTGTCACAAGTCGATGGTAGCGATGGCAAAATTGCATGAGTTGAACTTCGAATTGCTTCCGCACCCACCGTATTCTCCAGATTTGGCCCCCAGCGACTATTGGCTGTTCGCAGACCTCAAAAAGATGCTCCAGGGAAAGAGATTTGGCTCCAATAAAGAAGTGATTGCCGAAACTAACGCCTATTTTGTAACTAAAGATAAATCGTTCTACACGGCTGGCATAGAAAAGTTAGGAAAGTGTTGGAATGAATATATCGCTCTTGAAGGAGACTGTGTTGATGAATAAAGAAGAATTTTGGCAAATAAATGTTGTTTTAATAGTTAGTCCCGGGACTTATTGATCGATGTGTTATATCAACAGTGTCATTCAGTTAGTTCAATATCTCTATACCACGCGTGACTGAATGTTTAGCCATGATATTCATCCTGTAAGTTGGTATGTAGAACAGAGGGTGATTCCTTGCACAGCTATATTTATTAGGTACATACTACGAGTATATAAACTTAGTGCCTCTAGAATCGCGGGACAGTTAAAGCAACCTTGAAAAACCTTAAGTGGGAATATCGCAATGGATTCTTGCCTTCTTGTTTCGAGGCTTCTATCTTCACACCGGTTATATAACGGTATAATCATACCAGTTTCAAGAGCAGAAACAAGACACAAAACCTTAATACCGGTAGGGTCATACCGTAATACTAATTGGAAGTGTTTGACCAAACAAATTAATTACGATGTCTTTAAACCTCAAGGGGAGCACAAACAAGACTTCTTGTATTGTCTGTGCTCCCCTGATAATGAGCCTTAAAACTAGTAGGGTGTCGTTATATAAAGTGGAATAAACAGTGTTTGTGTAAACAAATTACATATTCCAATTGCTAACCAACTAGAAAAAAATTCAAAGTCACTGTCGATTGACCTACTTTTTACACCATCGTGAATTTAGATTGTTTTCGGTATCTTAATCACGTAGTGGACTATTAAAAGCGTCACCACTCGCACACGGAATGACCTTGTTGAACAACTTTTTGAAAATTGAGGATTTAGCTCTTTAATCATGACTGAGCCATTTCACAGGGAAGTATGAGTATGATTTAGGGATGTTGCGGATGCAGATTTTTTAACATCCGCTGATGTTGATTTTTGAAGGCTCACATCCGCGGATGCGGATCTTAAGATTTTTTTAAAGAAATTTCGTATGGGTGCAGAGATAAGATAAAAATATAGTAATCTTCAATATTTTTATTAAATAATTAAATATTTAGTAATTAAAGTTAAAAATTGGTGCATGATACGATTATTTAATAAAAAGGAATATCGCCGCCTTTTCAGGTTTCGCAGAGGTTCATAAATTAAACCCGCACTACTGAACAACTGTTCACTAGGAACACTGGCTGGGCTAATGGTGGCGATAAAAGTCTGCGTGCTATTGTTGATAATATTTTCAATTCTTCTCGATGAACGCTCCACCATTTAAATGGATTTTCATTTATATTGACCCTTTTTTTATTGCGGTAAGATAGCAGGACCATGCGGAAGCTCCGCAATTGCGGATGCGGATGCGAATATCCGCAACATCCATAGTATGATTATGTATGTTGTTATTGTATTGAGACTGTTATTCAATTTTGTTTCTTGTGCTTGGCATTTTATTTATTTTATTGAATTTAAGTAAATCTGTATCACTTATCTGTATCAATACAATAAAAAGTTCGAGTAGCACTGCTATAGGTGACATAATAGGGTGGGGGTGCGAAGGTGTGCCCCCAGTATCGGGGTGTTTCGCTACAGCGCCCGCTCGTTAAACTTGCGCCCTTTGCACGCCCGAAATGTTTTTCTCTGCAGTGACAAGTATATTCGCCCTCGGCAGTGGCGGAACTATTCCTATTCGAAACTGGGGTAAATTAAATTTCAACTGAAAATTTTAAATTAATTTCGTTGCAATTGGTTTGGTTAAATACTGTTTATTTCACTTTATATAACGGTATAATCCTACTGGTTTCAAGATTTTGTGTCTTGTTTGTGCTCCCCTGATAATGAGGTGAAAATCAAACACTGTTTATTCCACTTTATATAACGGTATAACCTCACTGGTTTCAAGGTTTTGTGTCTTATTTGTGCTCCCTTGATGATTAGGTGAAAACCCTGAAACCGGCATGGTTATACCGTTATATAAAGTGGAATAAACAGTCTTCGAGTAAACAAATTACAATAAATAATGTATTACTTAATTTCTTTTAAGTTTCACAATAACGACCTCCGATGTCTAATTAGTTAAACGCCTATATTTTAACCCAGTGGCTGCACGTTCCTATTTTAGGTAGATTTTAATATAAATTCTACCTATGGTAGATGGTTTCATGTTGCAAATTTCAATGCTATTTCTTCGGCTATGACCAGGAGACCCTTAAGGTACCCCCCGTTAAAAAGTTTATTTAGGTTAAAAGTTTTTCAGTAATCTCAGTCTCTGTTTGATTTGAAGAGATTGCCACATGACAATAAACCCTCCAGGTAGTACTGCATACAGTGGAAAGGTAATATAACGACTTCGTAGCATAGTTGGTAAGACGGCTGTCTTTCAACTCGGGAAATTCGAGTTCAATTTCTGTTAGTACCCATTTTTTATAATATTTTTCCAGTTTGCGTTTGATTAAAGACTACTCGAACATATTTTTGGGGGTAGTTGGAAAAGGTTGTCACATGGTCAGTTTGTATTGTATACGCTGAAAGTGTAAGACAATATATAAGTCTAAACTAATCGGCATTAAAATATGCGCTTTAATTTGCAGTTATCCAATTTCATTCATCACCTGAATGGAATAGAATAATTTTGTGGAAAAATACTGTAAGCAACCGAATCATCGGGGGATAATGTATTCGTATGACAGAAGGTAGAATGAAGTGGCTAGGAATGTAGATAACGTATGACAGAAGGTAGAATGAAGTGGCTAGGAATGTAGATAACGTATGACAGAAGGTAGAATGAAGTGGCTAGGAATGTAGATAACGTATGACAGAAGGTAGAATGAAGTGGCTAGGAATGTAGATAACGTTTGATAGAAGGTAGAATGAAGTGGCTAGGAATGAAGATAACGTATGACAGAAGGTAGAATGAAGTGGCTAGGAATGTAGATAACGTATGACAGAAGGTAGAATGAAGTGGCTAGGAATGTAGATAACGTATGACAGAAGGTAGAATGAAGTGGCTAGGAATGAACGTGAACTTAAGGCTGATGTGTTGAGAACATGTGACATAGAAGTGCACTCTGATATATTTTTTTTTTTTTATTATTTATTATTACACATGACAAGAAACATACATAATTTGTGAAAAAACAACAGGTAATTTAATTTGGACGTACAATTTTAATGGATCTGGGTTTGTTGCCTTTCATTTGTCGTATCCCTAGTAAACTAGACTTTGCCTGCATTTCACTGAGGATATTTAGCATGAAAAAATAAATCGATACTTCTTTCCGATTTTCGATTACACAAAAACAAAACCCCGTTGCACGTTCTCATCAACCTGACAAACAGTGACACTCAATTACAACTGGAAACATCATGCGAAATTAAACTCCTCACACATCATCACTCCAGAAAGACCAAAAATATTCATCCCACAATGTACCGCACACAATCATAAGCATTAAAATAAAAAACATACAGAAACACAAAAACAACAAAATTTAAAGCAACAAGAAGAAACCCACACAAATCTTTTCCACACTTCATTCATCCTGAAAGCCCAAGTACTCAAAATCTTGTCGCAATAACAACCACGCTCTGATCGACTGTCTAAATGGTTTTCCTACCTTTACCTTTATTGAATTCGGCACGCCATTGTATGTCATGGGAGCCAAATAAGCATATTGCCTTTGGGCAAAAGAGGTTTTAACTCTAGGGATGGTGAACATTTAATTAGTTGGCATGCGTGTCATGTGTCTCTGCTGAGTCTGCATCTTCCCTTCCTCTCGATGGTAGTGCCAGAGAATGGATTTGAGATGCAAATTGGCTGATATGGTTTGGGCACGGGGGACGAATGAATAAAGAAAGACTAACGTAATAAATATACGGCGCTACTATGAGTAGAATAGTTATAGAATACAGGGATAAAATAGTTAGAACTAGTTATACAGGAATAGAATAGTTAGAAGTATACAGGAACAGAAGTAGAATAGTTATACAGGAGTATTTAGACTGGCAATAAGCTGAACTAACTTTCCAAGTGATCTCCTTTTGCTACGCGAAATGTCCCTTTTAAATAGGGTCTCGGATATTGATATATTCCTTCATTTCTATGGATTTCAATAGAGAAATGGTAAGATAGTTCATACGTATTGTTATTTAGCACTCGTGGCTATACTCGTATATCATATATCCTACAAGATTTCTTCTTGGTACATATGTTGAGATACTACCTTCTAAGCGTGAGGAGGGAAGTGAGGGTCTCTTATTATATATAGTTGCTGACGGGAGCAACATCTAATCTAGCTACAGTAGCGGTCACAGAAATTGCATCACCTAATTTTTTGAGTTTTTTTTTTAATTGCGTCAAGTGTAAATTTTATTCCACTGTTTTAATTTTTTTTAAAGTAAAATATAGATTAATATTTATAAGATAACATAAAATCGAATCGTTTTTTCTCGTGTTAGGAATGTTTATTTAAAATAAGAAAATATTTAAAAATGAGATAATCGATTTTCAAATTAAAAGAAAAAAGATAAACTATTTTAACCTGTTCACCGCGTTAAAAATCAAATTCCACGAATCCTGTGCGCGGCACAATTTCAGCGTTTTTTAATTTCTAAGTTTAAACACATATTTTGTTTAGAACCACTGATATTTGATTACAACACCAAGTAAACATGACACTTAAGTAATTTTCTGATAATAAATAATAGTCATTACTCTTAAGGAGACTCATTAAATAAAGGAGATAAACTTAACATTACGTAAAATAAACAAAGGAATGCTACGATCAAATCAATGCTTTATGACACTCACCCAATCAAATGCATATAGCACTAGTAATGTTTATTTACGTAAGAGAGACTCATCGCAGGACTCGATCCGCGCGACAGGTCGTTAATGCTGGAAATATTGAGAAACCAAAAAAATTCGGCGCTCTGTTTATTCAACAATATCTCATAAACTAATATATTTTTTGACAAGGTTTTCAGAGATGTCGCTAGAATAAAGATTATTTTAAATTTTAGTTCAATTTTTATTCCGGTTTTGTGTCATTTTTTTTAAGTATTTGTGATTTGAAACTTGGATTGTCGTCAGATCACAGGCGTTTGTGCTCCCCGCGGGGAACACGTTAAACACATTTATTTTTTGGTCGAGATTCAATAAACATTATACTTAACCCTTTTCTACTCCGTTGGCGACAATATGTCGACATGGTAAATTCTTTTGTAACTCCATTGGTGACTATAGGTCGCCATAATGTACACTTGTATTGTTTACCCTTAAAAAAGGTCTAGGTACCTTATTAGAGCAGGTATAAACACTATTTATCGGTTTTGCAAGGTCATTGCTACCATTCGGACGCATTTACGTTGTTAAATTTAGTACATTAAAAAATATTTAAGTTTTTTTTTCTTCCTTAACCCTTCCCTTACGGTGATAAAAATAATACGCGTGATCCGGTGTTGGGTAGTGAGTACGCAATAAAAAATTTGCGATTTTAAATCGGAAAAATAAGAACATTCATAGATAATCCCCTTAATTAATTATAATTGAAGTTAAAAATTATAATAATTGAGATTTATTTGCTGAAAACATTAAAAAACCATCTAAAAACATTAAAAAACGCTCACGGAACGGGTGTACGTCTAACCTATTTGCAAGCCTAGAGTCTACTAGTGGCGCGGAACGTCTGTCGCATACCCCAGCGCTTACGCCTTTGCTTGCGACGTTGAGACAATTCAGGTTCTCGCAATTCAGTCTAGTATGCAAGAGTGAGATGCGAATATAGTTTCGCGCTTCCCGCATACTATTCACCTATCGCCAAGACGTGGCACTCGCTGCGTTTAAATGCGAATTTGTTTTCGATCTTTACAAAACACCTCGATGTAGTCGATAAATTCTGATTATTATTTTTTAAATCAATGCGTAAATATATTATGGAGGAATACCTAAAATCTTAACCTTGCATTTATTATATTTATAGAGATATTGATGGTTATTAGAAGCAACGTGTAGAAGATACCCAACACCGGGAAGGAAAGGTTAAAAATGGAAGAAAATTTCGAACTTAGTGAAAGTGAAGATGAGTTTATTTTCAGTATGTATTGTGACAAAACAAATGAAACTATGTTAGAAACAAGTGATAATCAGAGTTCTAGTGGGTAATTGTAATTGGTAACAGAGAAACCAGCCGTGGTACTGAACACGAAATCTATGGGCGGAGTGGACCGTGCAGACCAATATGCGTCCACATACTATACTGCTTCCTTAGAAAATCTTTGATGTGGTGGAGAAAACTTTTTCTGGGGGATGGAATTGTGTTCAATTAATGATTACATCATATACATAACTATAAAACTAAAAAAAATATGAAAAACCTTTGAGTCACTTGGAATTTATAAAACTCCTGTTAGACCAGCTAGTTGGAGACTTTCGTGAGCCTCGAAGTAGGAATACTTTACAAGTGATTTAGTATTCTGATCTTCATGGTAGATGTGTTAACAACATCTTCTTCTTCCTGTCACTGTCCCAACTCATTGCCTAGGTAAGGCTGTTGGGGTCGGCTCTTCTCGTTCTCAGGCTGTATGTTCTTCGGTTCTGGGTGTGGCTTTCATCTAGGCCGTTTCTCTGCGGGATTTTGGAACATTGAGTTATCCAGGAGTTCTTTGGTATTCCTCTGGACGGCTGTCGAGGAAGATCCACAGACATTGCCTGATTTACCGTATGGTCTGGTGGTCTCCGTCTTATGTGTCCGTACCATCTTAGCTGTCGCTCTTCCAGCTTACTGTTTATGTCAGTGACCCCCAGGCTACCACGAATGCGTGAGTTCTTAATTCTATATTTTAGTGATACTCCTGCCGACCACCTAAGCATTCACATTTCTGCTGTTTCAAGTTGCCTAGAGTAGGAGCTGTACATAGTCTAGCATTCTGAGCCATACATAATCGCGGGTCTAACGATAGTCTGGTATACCTTTCCTTTTAGTTTTATAGGCATTTTTGGGTCACACAAGACTCATGTTATCGATTTGAATTTCATCCATCCCACACCTATTCTAGTGTGTCACAACATCTTTATACATGAATATATCTGTCATGCGGGCTTTTTCATAAAATCATATCTGGTCCTGATGAATGCGTGGCACTCGCAATCAGATCTGAACAAAGCCCTGGCTTGCGTGGGAGCCCAGTTGGGCCTTATCAGCAAGTATTCCATCCCTCACACTAAGGGTTCGTGTGACTCCCACGTGAAGGCTTTGGGGTGTCCTCCCACCATCGCGGCCCGCTCGTCACGGGAGTTCGTTTCAAATAAATTCATGCCTGAAATTACCCTGATATTTGGGCACAGCGTGGGCAGGAAAAATTCACTGATGAATGCTGTACGCTGTTTTGGTTATCTTGTTTAACAGAATTGAGGGAGAAATTTGTTGTGACAGGTCTTATATCAGAACATAAATTCATATCATCTCAGAATTACTATAATAATTACCCAGTTTTTGACAAATTGATTATACGGTTTCTAAAGTCTTAGAGAGTTAAAATTTTTACGTCGATGTCATCCAACAAGGGAAATAAAAATTCTTATTATTTCATTTGTTGTGTCGGGTCTGGATTATTGTAACTATTCTAGTTTGCATGATTCACAAGTTTTTTGACTACAGTCTATATTCAATGCAGCTGCAAGGTTGATACGAGTATATGGTAGCCACGAATATTGCCATATTAAAAAATCTACATTGGCTTAAATGTCGCGAACGGATTGATTTCAAACTTTGTCTCTTTATATTCAAGTCCCTTAATGGGATGTCTCCATTGTATCTTTCGAATCTGTATCTGAGGGATGTTCCTTCGGAAAGAAGTAGAACTTTGAGTTCGATTTATTTTTCATCTGATAAATTGGTTGTTCCAAATCAATACAATAGGGGGAGGTCTTATGATAGAGCTTTTGCCGTTACTGAATCTGTGATGTAGAAATGGCCTGCCTCCTAGTTTCAGAGATATAGGAGGCGTGTGCAGCTTTAGGAAAGCACTTAAAGACAATCCTTTTTGTGAGGTCTTATCAAAATTTATGAGTGGGTCCGAATCCCGAGTTAGAGCGCCCTTGAGGAGAGTTTGCTCTCTAAACGGCGTTGTATAAATTGAACGGCTCGGCAGTAAATAATGGTAAGCGACGTGTATCACATTTTGAGATATTAAGAAAACAAGTCTTTATAAAATCTTAAAATTTATAAAAAAATAATGTAATTTTAAAAAGTATGAGGTTTTAAGACTATTCTGCTTGAGTATTAGATTTTTTAATTATACCCTTAACTATCTCATTTGTAATTGTGTCGGTTACCATTATTTACTGCCGAGCCCTTTAATTGCCCTTATATTATTATTTTTCTCTCAGGATCTAAAAGCAGGTGTCGTCCAAATAGCACATTATTTTTTATAATAATTTAGATAGACAATAACACATACAAATGTTGATAGACAATAACACGTACAAATGTTGATAGACAATAACACTACAAATGTTGATAGACAATAACACACAAATGTTGATATACAATAAAACACACAAATGTTGATAGACAATAACACATACAAATGTTGATAGACAATAACACATACAAATGTTGATAGACAATGACACACATAAATGTTGATAGACAATAACACATACAAATGTTGATAGACAATAACACATACAAATGTTGATAGACAATAACACATACAAATGTTGATAGACAATAACACATACAAATGTTGATAGACAATAACACATACAAATGTTGATAGACAATAACACATACAAATGTTGATAGACAATAACACATACAAATGTTGATAGACAATACCACATACAAATGTTGATAGACAATAACACATACAAATGTTGATAGACAATAACACATACAAATGTTGATAGATAATAACACACACAAATGTTGATATACAATAAAACACACAAATGTTGATAGACAATAACACATACAAATATTGATAGACAATAACACATACAAATGTTGATAGACAATGACACACATAATATTGATAGACAATAACACACACAAATGTTGATATACAATAACACATACAAATATTGATAGACAATAACGCACACAAATCTTGATAGACAATAACACACACAAATGTTGATAGACAATAACACACACAAATGTTGATATACAATAACACACACAAATGTTGATAGACAATAACACTTACAAATGTTGATAGACAATAACACACACAAATGTTGATAGACAATAACACATACAAATGTTGCTAGACAATAACACACACAAATGTTGATAGACAATAACACACACAAATGTTGATAGACAATAATACATACAAATGTTGATAGACAATAACACATACAAATGTTGATAGACAATAGCAGACACAAATGTTGATAGACAATGACACACACAAATGTCGATAAGTACTTAGCCTCACCGCCCGATGGCACCACTATCGCAAGAGCAATTTTTTATCGCGTAGTCCATTCTCGTTGACAGCTACTGTCAAAATTTCAGCCGAATCGGACGCGTAGTTTTGTTTTGACCGCGTGTGGAAGCGAGCGTGTCCGCGGATTTGAGAAAAATGGAAAAAGAGCAATATCGGTCGGTGATTCGATTCTTGTTTTTGAAAGGGAAATCGCGCAGCGAAATCAAAGAGCGCTTGGATGCTGTGTACGGGGACTCTTCTCCTTCGATGGCGACCGTCAAAAATTGGTTTAACGAGTTTCAACGTGGTCGCACGTCGGTTTTTGATGAGCCACGCCCAGGTGCCCCGAAAACGGCTACCACGGATGATAACGTGACAAAAATCCACGATCTCGTATTGGCAGACCGCCGATTGAAGGTGCGCGACATAGCTGAGACAGTAGGCATCTCAAAAGACCGCGTGGGTCATATCCTGCATGAAGTATTGGGCATGAGAAAGCTGTCGGCGCGATGGGTGCCGCGTTTGCTCACTCCGGACAACAAGCGCAACCGTGAGACCACTTCAGAGCAGTGTTTGACGATGTTTAAGCGCAATCCTAAGGAGTTTCTGCGTCGTTTCGTGACCGTCGACGAAACATGGATACACTGGTACACACCCGAGACCGAGGAACAGTCGAAACAGTGGACTTCACCCGGCGAACGTGCTCCGAAGAAGGCGAAGACTGTCCTATCGGCCGGAAAGGTGATGGCCACCGTTTTCTGGGATTCAAAAGGTGTGATCTACATCGACTTCCTGGAGAAGGGCAAAACGGTCACAGGGCTCTACTATGCCGAATTATTGGGCCGATTCGACGCCGAATTGCAGAAAAAACGGCCCCATTTGGCGAAGAAAAAAGTGCTCTTCCATCATGACAACGCACCGGCTCACACCTCCGCCGTCGCCACGGCCAAATTGGTAGAATTAGGCTACGAACTGCTGCCCCATCCACCGTATTCTCCGGATTTGGCCCCGTGCGACTTCTTTTTGTTTCCAAATTTGAAAAAGTCACTCGCCGGGCAGAAATTTGAGTCGAATGAGGAGGTTATTGCCGCCACGGAGGCCTACTTTGCAGACCTCCAGAAAACGTATTTTTCAGACGAGTTAAAGAGGCTGGAGCATCGCTGGGTCAAGTGTATCGAACTCAAAGGAGATTATGTTGAGGAATAAATCGCCACTTTTCCAAAAAAAATGTTATTATTTGTAGGCTAAGTACTTATCGGACCACCCTCGTATAGTAAATACACACACATACACACCAACATGCCGTTTCCCTGTCGGGGTAAGCAGAGATGAAAGAACGCCAAACTTTCCTTTCGCGACACACATCTTTCGCCTCTTTTTCATCCACACACCTTCTCATACAACTCCTACGGATTTCTGTGACTTTTTACATTTCCTTTCAAAATATCATTCACTTGATTCAACCATACTTTCCTTGGTCTTCCTTTATCACGTCTTCCACTCACAGTTGCATTGTATATTTGTTTTTTTTTTAATCTTTCTTCATTCATTGGTTCTATGCATCTCAGAGTGGTCATCTTCGTCTTACTCAACACACCAGCATTAAGGGCACATTCATCCCTCGTCACTTCATCCCGTATTCTGTCATACGTTGTCAATCCATGTATTCTTCTCAGTGCATGCATTTATTCGGTTTTTATCAGTATTTTCCACGTCCACGTTTCACTCCTATACATCAAAGTTCCTACTAAAATACTTTTACGGACTTAGCAGATTTTGATTGTGTCCGGTTCGAGTATATATGTTTTAGCGCATTTTTGTTAGTTTTAATTTAGATATATCGAATAACACATTATTTTCACTTTTGTAAACGTGGGGCGTGCTGGAATGATTCAATTATAAAATTTTAAACATTTATTTATATACACGTCCTGATGTAGTGTTGAATAAATAATGGTCGCGAGTGAAGATCTTATAGTTTGGCATTCAGCTGTCAGTTGATGTGTCGGGGTGGTATGGTTGTGTTTAATGCGTTATTTTATTTGAGAAATAAATATAAAATGTATTTATAGGTGTAGTAAGTAATCAACTCTGTGAAAAATGTATATACCATACAAGCAACGTTTTATAACGTAGTAGTTTTTTTAATAGTTCAGAAACGTTTAAAAAAAACTTAGAAACCTTGCATGACACGGGATAATCGTCTAATATAGTATTTAATAATAATTTTCTTTATAGGACTATAATAATAATTTACTTTATAATTCCCGCGACACGTGTTTCTACCTCCTATTCTACCAAATAATGCATACGGTTTCACCCCTCTTAATGAATGGAAAAACTAAGCAAATTATTATTACATAC
Source organism: Odontocerum albicorne (assembly GCA_949825065.1). Taxonomy (NCBI): domain Eukaryota; kingdom Metazoa; phylum Arthropoda; class Insecta; order Trichoptera; family Odontoceridae; genus Odontocerum; species Odontocerum albicorne. The sequence continues at coordinate 32,419,466 of OX463859.1, read as the reverse complement.
ATATACCATCACGCCGTTTCCCCTTTGGAGCAGGCAGATATGATAGAGCGCTAAACCTTCCTATCTCGACACACATATTTCCCCTCTTCCACATCTATACATCTTACTCAGCTCCAATTATTCAATTCACTTCTCACATTTCCCTCTTTCAAAATTTCATTCACTTGATGCAGCCATACTTTCCTTTGTTTTCTTCAACCACGCTTTCCACTCACATTTGCGCTGTATATTTATTTTGTTAGTCTTTTTCATTTATTCTACATGCCCAAACAATCTTATAGTGTGATTCCTCATCTTACATAACACGTCAGTCTTTAATATTCTAATACAGAGTTCCACAAAATGAATCTTGGATAAATCTTTACAAATCGATGTTTTCTTCTGTGGGTAACCAGAGAGAACATACATCAATAAACAAGGAGAAATACACCACGTATAAAATTTTCCTTTGAAATTTACTTACTTTACCTACGAGTAGAATACTTATTGACAGTCTACTTATTTACCTACTTATTACCAGTCTAAATAAGTCAATATTTCTGTACCTCGATGAGTTGTCAGGAATATACTTATTTACCTACTTATTACCAGTCTAAATAAGTCAATATTTCTGTACCTCGATGAGTTGTCAGGAATATACTTATTTACCTACTTATTACCAGTCTAAATAAGTCAATATTTGTGTACCTCGATGAGTTGTCAGGAATATACTTATTTACCTACTTATTACCAGTCTAAATAAGTCAATATTTCTGTACCTCGATGAGTTGTCAGGAATATACTTATTTACCTACTTATTACCAGTCTAAATAAGTCAATATTTGTGTACCTCGATGAGTTGTCAGGAATATAAAACTTTGTCTTTTCCAACATAGTTGGTGTATCGGACGTATGCGTCACCATAAAACATAATTGATTTCTTGTAACTTGGTAAATTTGCGTGTATAAATTCGTGTTGTATTTTTGTATAAATTCTGGTTTTATATGTGTATCGGAGGTATGCGTGAGCCGAGACATATGATATATTTGTTTCCCGTTTATTTTTTTGGTACTTTATGATATATTGATGTTATTTGGATGTATAAATTCTTGGGTATTTTTGTAAGTTTAAATGTATATGTATGTACATTTTGTTTGTTGGTGTCCGTTGCGTGTCGCGACCGTAACGGAAATGTGCCTTATGCACGGCCATCGCGAGACAGTATCGCGAGCCGGCCGGCCCATGCAGGCAAAAAAAAATCGAAAATTGTGACATTTCGCAAGGTTTCACAGGCGGAAACAGGCGCTTGCGATGAGCGATTTGTCGCACATGAGATGCACCAAACGCCTTGGAAAAAACATTATCAGTTCACTCTGTCTACTGCCTTTTACTTGCGACCATCTACTACCTGCCTAAAATGAATCTCTTCTACAATACTTCTCACCGACCTGCTAGTTTTCAACGTGAGCTGAATTCTCCGAGCATCAAGCAGCAGCCATCCACCTATTGTTACAGTCTTTGTACCTGTGCCGTACAGTTGGATTAGGTGTAGCTGCCGTCAGCAACTTAAATATATAAGAAGAGATTCTCACACCAAGAAGTCAGTATTCCAAAATACCAAGAAGAAATCTGGTAAGATAGAGCCACGAGTGGTAAATGGACAATATTTATGAACTAGGTATATTACTATCTCTCTATTGAAGCCCTTTGAAGCCCATAGAAAAGAAGGGTGTATTGCGTTTATTCATGTCTAATTCTCTATTTTCTATTTCCAGATGTGAGGTACAGCTATGTAGTCGACCAGCAGCCCATCGGCAGGCTGCTGTTCCGGCAGTTCTGTGAGAAGAAGAGGCCGCAGTACCATAGATACATCAACTTCCTCGATGCCGTGAGTCCGACATGCATTCTATTTTACACACCCTTATTCAATTTGTTGGAAGAAATTGCCACATGATAATAAACCCACCAGGTTTTACTGTGTATAATAAAATACAAATAACATGTATGACTAAACTTCTCCATGCTATAACTTCTCATCTAGACCAGAGGTCACCAAACTACGGCCCGCGGGCCGGATCCGGCCCTCCAAACTTTTTCATCCGGCCCCCGATTTTTATTCATAAATGTTGTATATAAGAAATATTAATTTTATGATTTGGTTGTGAATACACGACAACGATTCTTCTATTGTGATTTGGTATAAGACTTCCAATATAAACTATATTTGAAGGGCTTGGCAGTAAATAGTGGTAAGCGACATGTATCACATTTTGAGATGTTAAGGAAACAAGTCTTTATAAAATCTTAAAATTTATTTATGAAACATTTATTAAAAAATAATGTTATTTTAAAAAGTATGAGATTTTAAGACTATTCTGGTTGAGTATTAGATTATTTAATTATACCCTTAACTATCTTATTTGTAATTATGTCGCTTACCATTATTTACTGCCGAGCCCTTCACTTGTTTACACATGCAATGTAAACTAATGTTCTAATATGTTGTTTATAGTTAAGGCATTAACGTTGTGGAGGTTTAAGGACATTGTAATTTATTTTTATCAAACACTGTTTATCCCACTTTTTTATGACTGTATAACCCTACCGGTTTCAAGGCTTTCACCTCATCTTCAGGGGAGCGCAAACAAGACTAAATGCTGTTCGAACTGGTACCGATATAGACACTTCAACGGTTGGAGGCTGGGGGTGAGGAAGGCCCGGAACAATTACGGCCAAGAGCGGAGAGATTTTGGGGAAATAACTGTTCAACAGATGTTCCGATCGGTGTACTGACAGCCAGCTTTTTACACTAATTTTAATCTCCGGAAACTCTTATTTAATGGGAAAGGCAAAAATGGAATACTTAGCAACAGTGGTGTGCATAAACTTTTATGTGCTGACTGTGATAATTTCTATATAGAGGAAAGACAGGAAGATCTTTTGAAAAGAGATTTCGTGAACACAAATCCGCCTTAACTCTAATTTATTCTGAAATGGCTAATCATTGTCACCACGAGAATCATACTTTTTCTATCGATGATGCCAAATTCTTACATATCAGTGGTAACTGAAATAAATTGGACAGATTAGAGGCCCTAGAAATTTCTAAATCAGTACACCGATCGGAACATCTTTTGAACAGTTATTTCCCCAAAATCTCTCCGCTCTTGGCCGAAATTGTTCCGTGCCTTCCTCACCCCCCAGCCTCCAACCGTTGAAGCGTGTATATCGGTACCAGTTCGAACAGCATTTCGTCTTGTTTGCGCTCCCCTGAAGATGAGGTGAAAGCCTTGAAACCGGTAGGGTTATACCGTCATAAAAAAGTGGAATAAACAGTGTTTGATAAAAATAAATTACAATGTTCTAATAGGATTTCAATAAGAATATTTTTCGTCTGGCCCCTCATGTTTTTAAAAATTTCAATCCGGCCCGTTTCTCAAAAAGTTTGGTGATCCCTGATCTAGACCATTCCTCTGAACATGAAACTCTGTCGATAACTTAACGACGCTCGAGAAGTTATTTAACGCTAGTGTTGTGTTTATATTCCAGGTGGAGAGGTATGAACTGGAACCGGACGAGACCCGCCTGGACTCGGCCAACGATGTGACAGAACGTTTCTTGAGGATAAGCGTCCGGGACGCAGACGGGGAGGATGGCCAGGGACGGGGTGTGGTGGCCGAGGGACAATACGGAGATGGAGATGAGGGCACAGTGTTGGATGTGCTGGATAAGGACCTCATCGAGGGGTGCAAGGAAAAAGTTATAGGTAATAATACAGCTTTCTTCTTAGTTCTTCTCTTATTTAAGAAGGGGCGGCGGGACAGTTAAGAATATTATACAATAGAGTTAATATGTTAATTTGGCGTCTGTTTCTCACGTTTAACCAGTTCAGCTCCTTCTGGTATGATGTGATGTGACTTTCTCAGTACTGTACTTTCTCAGGTTAAAAACAAATCTTAGACAAACATTTTTAAAATGCTGTAATTTATCCAGCTGTTCCACCGTAATATCCAAATAACATACGTCCGCATAGTCCAAAATCGGAAAGAGCAGAGATTGCACGAGTAAAATTTTGGTTTTAGTAGGCAGGAATCTTTGCAACGCTTTAAGGGAATGAAGGCTGAAGAAGATCCTTCGGCTTACCTCATTTATTTGTTCCCGTCATGAGAGAGTGTTGTCTATTAGCACTTTTAAGTTTTTAACTGTTTTTTGTTTAATGGTAGGATAGAGCAATCGAGCAATATTGGAGGGAGTAAATCAGTGTTGAATTACTGAGAAGCTGAGGACTGATGCCGTTGTTGGTCCAGTTCTCCAGGAAATGAAAAAATCACAACCCATCTATCTAAAGTGTGAGCACTGCATTTGTGAGCACACACGAGATAATTTAAAGTGCACAATAATCGCCTTAACGGGTCAAACCCTGAGGAAAGCATTTTCGAATCCTCACAAGGTGTAACTTTTAGCGTATGTTCACGAAACAGACAGTCTTTCATCGTGAACTTGAATTTTGCAATGTTATGAATTGTAAAACATGCTTATCAGTTATTACTTTATTGTTCAGTGTATAAAACGGCAGGTTTGTTGATATTTAGCAATCTTTTCCAACCGATCGTACAACTTTTTAAAGCAATTGAAAGAAGAAAAGATGTACATTTTTTATGAAAGTCACTTTTGAGGATTGAGTACTATAAAGTGTCATTAAGACTAAAATGTATCCATCCCTCCGAGTGCTGGACTATGTTAATACAGGGCTTAAAGAGGATCCTGGTAACGTCTTTATTTGACCCGTCAATGTCGTACACCACCTTCCTCTTGCTAGCCTTTCCTCAACGGTCTCTGTGATCAACATCTTCTATAGACTTGCATCATTCTTTCTAGTGTCGTGTCGTAGTCCCAAAAGTACCCCACCTAACAAAGACATCCGCGATAACGGATGTGTGAACTGGTGCATTGTCTTGATGAAACAACACTTTTTCGTCAAATGCGGCCGTTTTTTCTTGATTTCATCACTCAAACGCTGCAATAAGTTCGCATAATACTCACCGTTGATTGTTTTTCCTTTTTGAAGATAATCAATGAAAATTATCCCACGCGCATCCCAAAACACTGACGCTATGACCTTGTCTGCAGATGGAACTGTCTTCGCCTTTTTTGGAGCCAATTCTCCCCTTTCAGTCCATTGTTTTGACTGTTCCTTCGTCTCAGGTGTGAAGTGATGGACCCATGTTTCATCCATGGTTATGAATCGACACAAAAACTCGGCTTTATTGCTGTGAAACATCGCCAAACACTCGATTGAAACATCCTCACGACGCTGTTTTGTTCCATTGTGAGCAAACGTGGCACCCATCTTGCGCACAGCTTTCTCATGTCCAAATTTTCAGTCAATATGCGATGTACAGCACTTTTTGAAATGCCTACCATGTCTGCTAGCTCACGCACTTTCAATCGACGGTCATCCAATACCATTTGGTGGATTTTCTTTACCATTTCTGGCGTGGTCACCTCATTTGGTCGACCACTGCAATGTTCGTCTTGGCAGCTCGTACGGCCTCATTTAAACTCTGCCACCCAATATTTTACTGTTGTAAACGAAGGAGCAGACTCCCCCAGAGTAGAATCTAGCTCGGCTTTGATATTGGTTGGACATAGACCTTTTAAATGAAAGTATTGTTTCACATAACGATGATCAATTTTTTCCCTGTTTACAAATTCACTGAGAGCGTTCACTATTGATGGCTGCCAAACAAATACTAAACAACGTAGCGTCTTAAAACTTGAAACTTGAGCTTTATAAGTTTAGTACTTTCTACCATAGTAATTTTTTAAAGCAACAACCGCCATCTATACGTCAGGTCGGGTACTTCTGGGACCACCCTCGTACGTTAGGATTCTTTTTCTTATTTTGTTAAAAGTCTTTTGGTAATTTCCGATTCTCGGATGAAAGACACTTTGGTGCACGTTGTGGTACGTGGGATACAAAGCATCCGCCACCAATACCATATCTCGAAAGAAATTTTCGTGTTTCTGTCCTTTCTTCTCATCGTTCATGTTTCCATTCCGTACAATGCTACGCGGAACACAATAGACTAGATGTGTAGACTAATATTATACATACCGTATTGGCCCGACTATGGGGCGACCCTGATTATAATCGATCCCTATTTTTCAATCTACTTTTTGGAGAAAAAAATATTTCCCTCACCTTTATAATATTATGAAAAATAAAATGCAAAATGTTTAACGAAAAATATTTATTAAAACAAAGTACCCAGATAATAGTTTAGTATATGAAAAGAAGCCTTAACCCTTATCATGGCATTCAACACAGGTGTTACACTAATTTAAAGATTTAAAAAAAAATCCAGAAACTGTAACGTAATTTCAAATATGGCCACACATTCAAATACTATACATGCACTATTGTGTGCAGTGGTATAATCTGGTGATAAATATTGACAATACTACAAGCTTTCAAACGACATCGGATCAACATGTCTGGACAGCGTGGGGGTGTTTTAAAAATTGGGGTAAACAATCTAAATATCTTATTAATCACTACATGTAGAGAAAATTTTATTCAAACCATTTTATTTGTTGATAATTCAGCTATGTAAATGTTGTTCATGTTTTAGATTATAGAATCATTTTATAGCCGTTTTTGTGTTTTATAAAAATTGATATTTTGGCAATGTAATGTGCGTGTTACATATAAAAAAAAAATAAGAGAAAGTTGTGAATTTTTTTCCTCAATTTTCCTTCATAATTTACCATATAACAAGGAATCACCAAAGAAAAATGTTAATATTTGGATAAATTGAACTTTGCCAAGATAAGGGTTAACTTCACATTCATCCTTAATCACCTCAATCTGTATTCTGTCATACATTGTCACTCCATGTATTTTCTCATTCATATAATAATGGTCAATAATAAACATAACATACAGAACCCATAAAACAATGCCAACCAGTTGAAAGATCATTTAAAATATACAAGAGCTTAATTACATTTCTATATTGAGTTGGAGACGCATATTGAATGACATCACAAAAACAATAATTACCATATCTGAACTCGAGGGTCGTGAGACCATGACTCATTGTCATGCGCCGCACACATGCTCCGCATCTCCTGCTTGTTGTTGTCTCCACTGCGTATCTCCGTAACAGTATCAGAATCTAATGAACAGCCGTGCCCCCACTGCCTGACCTGACCCCCGATGATCAAGGGTCACTGACAACCACAGCAAATATTCATCGTTCAATGAATAATCCAACACACCAATGTTCCCATTTATAATATTTGTTTATTTCTTTATTTTTTTGACTGGTATAAGGAGCGTTGGGGATCTTTTTCGGGCTGCTGGGGACAAATATGCCTACTCTCAGGTGATTTCCTTTCCTCTCCACCATCCCTTCCGTTCCTTTTGATTGATGATATCTCACTTTATATGAAAAATAATGTCCGGGTGATTTTCCGTCTTTGTGGGGTTTGTGGGTATATGCTCACGTATGTGTTTATGGATTCCGTGGGGATGGATAGTCATTTGAATGATTTATGGGACCGCGTAACTTGCTTCATTTACTTTTGTCTGATGATATCTCACTTTATATGAAAAATAATGTCCGGGTGATTTTCCGTCTTTGTGGGGTTTGTGGGTATATGCTCACGTATGTGTTTATGGATTCCGTGGGGATGGATAGTCATTTGAATGATTTATGTGACCACGTAATTTGCTTAATTTACTTTTGTCTGGTTGGTTGGAAGAGATTGCCGCCTGGCAATAAGCCCGCCAGATTGTATTTGCAATAAAAGTGTTAAATACAATAAATAAATTACCATGTCTGGGATTTTCATTCTTTGGGTAATAACGAGCAAAAGATTCTGTGAGTGATTCCGAGTGCTTTTGAACTAGGGTTACCACTTGTTGGTTAACATTCTGTGAGTGATTCCGAGTGCTTTTGAACTAGGGTTACCACTTGTTGGTTAACATTCTGTGAGTGATTCCGAGTGCTTTTGAACTAGGGTTACCACTTGTTGGTTAACATTCTGTGAGTGATTCCGAGTGCTTTTGAACTAGGGTTACCACTTGCTGGTTAACATCATTCTCCTTCGTGTATTCATCAAAATTTGAAAACATTTGCAAATCGTCTTCAACCAACTGCGTTTGCCACAGTAATATTTTCTTTTGAAACGCATCCATTTTTCTTCGTAATGTGAACACGTCTTCAAGTTGTCGTTGCAAGGATATTTAGTTCATTTAACAACAAAAAAATATCTGCCAGGTATGCAAGCTTTGCTAGCCATTCATTGTCGGACAAGAATTTTTGCAATTTCGGATTTTTTTGTTGTTTAAAAAATAATTTGACTTCTTCCCGCAAGGCCAATAGTCGGGTCAATATTTTGCTCCTCGACAGCCATCTCACCTCAGCATGACGAAGAAGATGAGTACACTCGGAACAATCATGATTTCATGCATCTTGCATCATTCATCCGTGCAAGTCACTTATTTTTCTGGGTTGGTTTGCTGTGGATTAAAAAATGTAAATAATGTCCACATTTCTCTGCGGACCAGCGAAATTTTCTTGCGAACCACTGGTAGTCCGCGGACCACCACTTTGGCAAGCGCTGTTGTAGAACTCTGTCGCACGATTCGCTAACAGCCCGGGACTGACAACTGACAAATCGCGATGGAAAACGTGTATGAATGACAGAGACGGCACTCTACAAAACCGAAGGTACCCGATTATGGCTTACAGTCTCTTTCTTAAGCCCGGTATGTATTACTTACCACAGGGTACTCTACATATATTTTTCATAAATTTTGTAAAGTTGAATATTTATTTGTTCTTCTTCTTCTTAGAAGAAGAAGAAGAATATTCATTTGAATATTTTTGGTAACCATGTAACTTCCTTTATTTACTTTTGTCTGATTGGTTGGAAGAGATTGCCACTTGGAAATAAGCCTGCCAGATTGTTTTACGATGAAGTGATAAATATTTATAGTACTAATTTTATCATATTTTACTTGATTACAGCTGCCCCAAAAGATGTGTTCTCAGGCTGCGTGACAGCTGTGAAGGCCTTTCTGGCGGGGGCGCCTTTCAGCGAGTTCCAAGGCTCCATGTACTTGCACCGCTACCTGCAGTGGAAGTGGCTGGAGGCGCAGCCTGTCACCTACAAGACCTTCCGCATGTACCGTGTGCTGGGCAAGGGCGGCTTTGGGGAGGTCTGCGCTTGTCAGGTTTGTACACATGGCAAATAATAATAAAAGGACAATTTATATAGTGCTGTTTAGAGAGCAAACTTTCCTCAAGGGTGCTTTAACTCAAAATTTGAACCCACTCATAAATTTTGATAAGACCCCCCTTAAAAAAGGATTGTTATTAAGTGCTTTCTAAAACTGCACACATCACCAGCAATGGCGAAAGCTCTATCATAATAGCCCACCCTATTGGATTGATTTGGAACAACCACTTTATTAGATGAAAAAGAAATCAACCTTACATTTCTACTTCTCCCTGAAGGACCATCCCTCAGACAGATGTGAATGATACAATGAAGACATCTCAATAACCTTCCGTCGGGCGCAATATGTTGACCGCTGAGGTCGGGCGCAATGTGCTTGATGGGCACACATTCAAAATTTTAATGAAATTTATGACCTACTATCAAATACCGCAAATAAAGTAAAATTAGAAAATCGTAACGTTAGAAAATAGTTAAAAAATGTTCCCAGTATTAATATCTATTCAGTATTCTTAGGAGAGGGGGTCTGTACTCGTACCTTCTTCAGTAAAGCACCGATCCGACCGCATACCATATTTGAATGGGATAAGCAGATAAGAGTCTCGCATTTCTTGCATTTGTGATTTGTTAGCCTTCTCAAACCGGTTTCGCTAGTGCATGTTGAGCATCGTATTCTTTAAGGGGGTGCGGGTAGACTTTTTCTTCTTCCTGGGAAGGAAGACGTTTAAAACCTTAAAAAATGTGACGAGTTCGGGCGCAATGAGCTTCTCTAAACAAAACTTGAACAACTTCCCATGGTGAAGGTTAAGGATAAACTAAGTGGGAAGGTCGCATAGAGCAGGTCAAAAGGTGCAGCTACTAAGCGCGCCAGATGCCAACCCCCTACTAGCAGCGGTGTGAGGTGACAAAATGTCCGAGCTGTGCCTGTCAGATCCAATGCGCCCGACGGAAGGTTAAGGGACTTGAATACAAAGATTGAAATCAATCGGATTGCTACACTTAAACCAGTGTAAACTTTTTAGAAACGGACCAATATGATAATATTCATGACTTCCATATATCAAACCTAGCGGCTGTATTAAAAACAGACTAGAGTCTAGACATTTGTGAATCACTATACTAAAAGGTGACCATTTGATTTTTTTTAAATATCACTTAAATTGACATGTTTTTATGATAAAATCTGTTATTTTTTAATATTTTCTATTGTCTTGAAATGTACGCAGGCTTTATAATTAAATTTAAATTCATAATTGCAGGTGCGGGCAACCGGCAAGATGTACGCTTGTAAAAAGTTGGAAAAGAAGAGGATAAAGAAAAGAAAGGGCGAGGCCATGGTGCTGATCGAGAAGCAGATCCTGCAGAAGATCAATTCCAGATTCGTGGTCAGCTTGGCCTATGCTTACGAGACCAAGGATGCGCTGTGTTTGGTCTTGACCATCATGAATGGTAAGTCCTATTCTTTCTAAAGGGTCTTTCAAATTGAACGGTTTTTTTATTTTTATTCTAATTTTTTAAATTCTTGAATAAAACACACAATTTGCTTTTATTTCAAAATTTTTTTTTATTGGTCATTGAAGTATAATGTATGACATTTAAACACAAAAAACAATATCCGCCAAATGTCCACCACCTCTTGCTACACAGATGTCCACTCTTTTATCAAAATTTTCGATGACATATTGGTATAATTGCGGTTCTAACTCACCAATAACGCTAATAATTTCGTCGTTCAGCTCAGGAATAGATCGGGGGTCATTCTTATAGACCTGGCTTTTCATGCAACCCCAGAGAAAATAGTCCAACGGTGACAGATCACATGATCTTGGTGTTTCTCACTGTTTCCGGAGATTACAATACATAAAATAATACTTAATTTGAACGCGTTGTTGTATTGTATACGACTCCATTTTTATAAATGTCATACATTACACTTCTCAAATGTCACAAGACCCAGGCAAGTTCGCGACGCCATCTGTGTTTTATCCAAGAATTAAAAATAACGCTCAATTTGAAAGACCCTTTAATAATCTTTAATTTTTTATTATGATAAGATTGGCTATACGAGGGCGGTCCGATAAGTACTTAGCCTCACCGCCCGATGGCACCACTATCGCAAGAGCAATTTTTTATCGCGTAGTACATTCTCGTTGACAGCTACTGTCAAAATTTCAGCCGAATCGGACGCGTAGTTTTGTTTTGACCGCGTGTGGAAGCGAGCGTGTCCGCGGATTTGAGAAAAATGGAAAAAGAGCAATATCGGTCGGTGATTCGATTCTTGTTTTTGAAAGGGAAATCGCGCAGCGAAATCAAAGAGCGCTTGGATGCTGTGTACGGTGACTCTTCTCCTTCAATGGTGACCGTCAAAAATTGGTTTAACAAGTTTCAACGTGGTCGCACGTCGGTTTTTGATGAGCCACGCCCAGGTGCCCTGAAAACGGCTACCACGGAGGATAAGGTGACAAAAATCCACGATCTTGTATTGGCAGACCGCCGATTGAAGGTGCGCGAGATAGCTGAGACAGTAGGCATCTCAAAAGACTGCGTGGGTCATATCCTGCATGAAGTATTGGGCATGAGAAAGCTGTCGGCGCGATGGGTGCCGCGTTTGCTCACTCCGGACAACAAGCGCAACCGGGAGACCACTTCAGAGCAGTGTTTGACGATGTTTAAGCGCAATCCGAAGTAGTTTCTGCGTCGTTTCGTGACCGTTGATGAAACATATTGGGTGTACAAATAAGTCACCGCCGTTTGACAAAAGTTGGCGCAACCAGTAAGTTATGGTTAAAATTGTCAGATGTAAAATGTCATTATCGTAAGGTTGGACATCTGTCAACAACATGACCTTGAAATATTAGTGAATTTTTATCAGTATAACATATTTTTTTGTGTTCGAAAATGTCAAGTTTTGAGCCGAATAAGCGTCATTTGCGGGAACTTTTGATTTACTTCTTCAATTTGAAGAAATCTGCAGCTGAGGCGCATCGATTGCTTGTAGAAGCATATGGTGAGGCTGCCTTAAGTGAGAGAAGTTGTCGTGAGTGGTTTCAAAAGTTTAAGAACGGTGAATTTGACATCGAAGACAAAGAACGTAGCGGAAGGCCGAAAGTGTACGAAGACGCGGAATTGGAAGTATTATTGGATCAAGATTCGTGCCAAACGCAAGAAGAACTTGCACTTACATTAGGAGTGACTCAACAAGCAATTTCACATGGGTTGAAATCATTGGGAATGATTCAAAAACAAAGAAATTGGGATTCATATGAACTGACACGGAGAAACTTTGAATGCCAATTTTCCACATGTGAAATGCTGCTTGTCAGGCATAAACGAAAGGGTTTTCTGCACCATATAGTCACTGGTGATGAAAAATGCATCCATTATGATAATCCAAAAAGGAAGAAATCATGGGGATCCCCTGGTCATGCTTCAACATCTACGGCTAAGCCAAATATTCATGGAAAAAAACTCTTGTTGTGTATTTGGTGGGATCAGCTTGGTGTCGTGTATTATGAGTTGCTCAAACCGAATGAAACCATTGCTGGGGCTGTCTACCGAACATAATTGATGAGATTGAGTCGAGCACTCGAGGAAAAGCGCGCCCACTACTACGCCAGACACGACAAAATTATTCTCCTGCATGATAATGCTCGTCCACATGTTGCGGCGCCGGTCAAAACCTATTTGGAAACACTCAATTGAGAAGTTTTACCCCACCCGCTGTATTCACCAGACATTGCTCCTTCTGATTACCACTTGTTTTGATCGATGACGCATGGCCTGTCTGAGCAGCACTTCACATCATATGAAGATACCAAAAATTGAGTCGATTCGTGGATAGCCTCAAAAGATGATGATGATGACTGACGCGGTATTCGTATGCTGACAGAAAGATGGGGAAAAGTAGTGGCAAGCGATGGGTACTACTTCGAATAAAACATGAGGTTCCGTTCTTTCACAATAAATGCCCATTTTTTTATAAAAAACGGCGGAAACTTATTTGTACACCTAATAGATACACTGGTACACACCCGAAACCAAGGAACAGTCGAAACAGTGGACTTCACTGGGCGAACGTGCTCCGAAGAAGGCGAAGACTGTCCTATTGGCCGGAAAGGTGATGGCCACCGTTTTCTGGGATTCAAAAGGTGTGATCTACATCGACTTCCTGGAGAAGGGTAAAACGGTCACAGGGCTCTACTATGCCGAATTATTGGGCCGATTCGACGCCGAATTGCAGAAAAAACGGCCTCATTTGGTGAAGAAAAAAGTGTTCTTCCATCTTCCAGATCTCTTATTTCCTAAACATTATGCATAAACCTCATCATGAATCCTGCACTCAAAGTAATGTTGAATATTAAATATGTTCGTATCACCAGTTCATGTATGTTGATGGGTTCATATGTGATAAGAATGAAAATAGACTAAAGCAAAATATATCTTACAGATCTCTTATTTCCTAAGCATTATGCATAAACCTCATCATGAATCCTGCACTCAAAGTAACGTCGAATATTAAATATGTTCGTATCACCAGTTCATGTATGTTGAAGGGTTCATATGTGATAAGAATGAAAATAGACTAAAGCAAAATATATCTTCTAGATCTCTTATTTCCTAAGCATTATGCATAAACCTCATCATGAATCCTGCACTCAAAGTAATGTCGAATATTAAATATGTTCGTATCACCAGTTCATGTATGTTGAAGGGTTCATATGTGATAAGAATGAAAATAGACTAAAGCAAAATATATCTTCCAGATCTCTTATTTCCTAAACATTATGCATAAACCTCATCATGAATCCTGCACTCAAAGTAACGTCGAATATTAAATATGTTCGTATCACCAGTTCATGTATGTTGAAGGGTTCATATGTGATAAGAATGAAAATAGACTAAAGCAAAAATATGTGCATTTCCTTGTATCTCTCATCTGTGGTTTTTAATTTATTTCAGCACATTCATTTTAGATTTTGACTTAATAAGCATTTTTATTAAATTGAATATTCTTATCACGTGCCATGAATTAGGTAACATCTTTCCGACTTATCTCAGTCTGCGTGCGGTGCGTGAGACTACATTATGTGGTATTTGCACAGATTGTTGGTCTACAGTGTAAGGTCTGCTCGGAGACTTTTCTGACATTTGATTTATACCCGTCCTTGTCTCTGTGTTTATATTTCTAGTTTTATATTATCATGGAAAAAATATTAAAATATGTATTTTAATCAATTTGAATGAAGAAAAAAAATACAATTCTGTAGTTCTCAAATATTCAATTAAGAGTCTAAAATGTACTGCACTTATCGAAAGCAACATCTCTCAGATATTCAATAGAGAATGTGAATTATGCTGCGGGTACCAAATGCAACCGCTTTCAGATATTCAATCAAGATTCTAAAATATACTGCGTATACCAAATTTAAATGCTCTCTGAGATTCAATTTAGAGCCTTAAATTTACTGCTTTCATCGAAAGCAACGTCTTTCAGATATTCAATTAAGAACCTCACATGTACTCAATCAAAAGCAACATCTCTCACATATTCAATTAAGAACCTAAATATGAACAGCTCTCAGATATTCAATTAGGAACCTGAAATGTACTCAATCAAAAGCAACATCTCTCACATATTCAATTAAGAACCTAAATATGAACAGCTCTCAGATATTCAATTAGGAACCTGAAATGTACTCAATCAAAAGCAACATCTCTCACATATTCAATTAAGAACCTAAATATGAACAGCTCTCAGATATTCAATTAGGAACCTGAAATGTACTCAATCAAAAGCAACATCTCTCACATATTCAATTAAGAACCTAAATATGAACAGCTCTCAGATATTCAATTAGGAACCTGAAATGTACTCAATCAAAAGCAACATCTCTCACATATTCAATTAAGAACCTAAATATGAACAGCTCTCAGATATTCAATTAGGAACCTTAAATACACAAAGTAACATCATACGAATAAATACTCTAAAATACTTGAAGTAACATTATAAATACTCAAAATTACATTAACCATTTAACAGTTGGATTTTTAACACACGATGATGAACTGTGAAAGAATAAATTCAATACGAAAATATATTTCGTTCGGAGAAAACAAGTTAAAACAAGATTTGGCCAAACGACGCTCGGGAGAAACACTCCCAACAAGCTGAAACAAGGTTTGCCCGAATGAGGCTCGGGCTCGTCAGTATAAAAAGAAACTTCGTGCCCGAGTCCCGCTCGGGCAAAACTGTCAAGTGGTTAAGTAACATAATAAATATCTTGACGTTTATTATTGACTATTATAAATTGGGATATGGTATATCTCAAAGCTTTGTACTCTTGTCCAATAAACATAGTATTATATCACTTTAAGCCATTGTTCATTCAATGCAGCTTGAGGGCCTCCTGCGATGTTTCCATTCCTTTCTATATCTCACCGTCCTCAGCCAACATGTACCTTCGAACTTCAAAATTTCATCAAATCATCGGGTTTTGGGGCGGTGTCTTCTTGGTATTGGACTTTCGCGAGGATACTCTTGGATGACAGTGATTATCCACATTGCGATATGACCAGGTTATTGTCACTTCCGTCCTTATAATTGACCCAATATATAGTTAAATATTGTTGACCATTCCAGGTGGTGATTTGAAGTTCCACATATACAACATGGGAGGTCCTGCCCCTGGGCTAGAGCTGAACCGGGCTAGATTCTATGCTGCAGAGGTGGTTTGTGGTCTGGAGCATCTGCACCTCCAAGGAATTGTCTATCGGTGAGTGTAAACTTCTGCAATACATTATATAGTAGATGATTTAAATAGATTGTCAATCCATTCTACATCTTGTTGGGACAACCAAGAATGAAATGAGAGGACTTTATCATGATGACTTTTGCTATAAAAGACTTATTTTCTTTCCTATACAGGACTTTTCCTTAGTTGGTTGAGTAAGTTAGTACTCAAGGAACTAAGAAAAAGTAGTTTAGTTTATATTCAGTATTCTTAAAACTGTTTAAAATGAGTACTGTTATACCTACTTTTCAAACTAAAGTAGCTTAAGTACGAGGCGTATCCAGAAAGTAAGTGTACTGAGGCTCTCACGACCGGATGGATTTTATTTTCGACATGTTGGCTACACTTCCGTGTAGCCTGACCCTTCCCCTCCGCAACGAGACCGGTTCGAGGTCAGTACGTTGAGAAGTGTCGACGCGACAACACGTTTCGTGAAAAATGTCAATCCAATCTCCCGCCAAGTGCGAAATAGTGGAGGCCGGGCAAGAGTTTTTGAGGCGCTGCAAACTCCATGGAGAAGAATTTCTCCGCTCCATCGTTACTGGAGATGAAACTTGGGTTGCACACTACACGCCTGAAACCAAAAGGCAGTCTCAACAGTGGCGTCACACCTCTTCACCCTCCGCCAAAAAGTTCAAAACCACAATTTCAGCCAAGAAAATCATGGCATCCGTGTTTTGGGACTGTCAAGGCATAATTTTAATTGAATATATGCCTCAAGGGGAGACCATCAACTCTGCAAGATACTGTGAGACCCGAAAAAAATTGTGGAGGGCGATTCAGAACAAGAGGAGAGGCATGCTGACAAAGGGAGTCTGCCTGCTGCACGACAATGCCAGACCACACACGGCCAACGTCACGAAGGAACTGCTCGCCTCGTTTAAATGGGATGTCCTGAACCATCCCGCGCATTCCCCTGACCTAGCACCTTCAGATTACTATCTCTTTACCTCCCTGAAGCTGCACATGGGTGGAAAAAGTTTTCAACTGACGAGGAGGTAAAGGAGGAGGTGGAGAAGTGGATGGAGGGGTTGGCGGGAAACTACTTCGAGGAAGGCATCAAAAAGTTGATACCCCGCTTCACCACCTGCATTGAGAGGAATGGCGACTATGTCGAAAAATAGCTTACATATGTACTACGGTAACCACGTAATTTTTTTGTTTAAATAAAAAAAATTGTAACCTACAAAAATTCAGTACACTTACTTTCTGGATATGCCTCGTACTATAAAAGTGTTATAGTTTATATTCAGTATTGCTAATTAAAATTAGTACTATTACATCTACTTTTCAATCTAAAGTAGCTTGCTACTCAAGCAGCTAAGTTATAAAGCAGTATGGTTTATGTTTAGTATTGCTAAAACTACTTTGCAAAAGTAGCATTGTTACAGGTGCTTTTCGATCTAAAGTAGCTTGCTACTCAAGCAACTAAGTAAAAGTATAATAGTAAAGACGTTTCTTTCAAGTTTCTCTTAGAGCCAAGTGCTCTACTTGTAGTGGGTTATTTAACAATACTGGCTTTGTTTCTTTGTTTTTTTTATTAATACTAATTCAATCTATTAAAATAATTACCCTCACTAGATATGAATTTTAAATAAAATTAACTTGTAATAAAGTATATGTATGGTATATGCACATCGATGGTTGCCATTTAAACTGAAATCATTCGTTCGCTTAAGCTACGGTTTCCTAAGAAAACGGGTTCGTTATATAGCGCACGTTACAGACGTGATGCTGGCGCACCGCCAGACGGCAGAAATGAGAACCCACAACTGTCGGTTGAAAATTTTATTCCACATATTTTGTTCCAACTGGGCTTTTCTATAGTCTTTGCTCTTCACATTATATAAAGCTTCGCTATTTCTTACAAAATCAATCAATATTTCGTCATTTTCGCTGGTCCAAATTACGTTTGCACTCATTTTTTATTTTAAAACGGTGTCCGCTACATGGGAAAAATCGTTCCACGACTGTTTGCTTCGCTATCACGGCCGTCATGCAAATGGCAGCATTGCTATTTGACATTAAGTTGTGGGTTCTCATTTCTGCCGCCAGGCGGCGCGCCAGCATCACGTCTGTAACGTGCACTATATAACGAACCCGTTTTCTTAGGTAACCGTAGCTTTACTTCACATTTAATTCTCATCTTATTGTCAATAATCATTTAGTTGTAAACTTTGTAGTTTAGTTTCACTCCACAGTATCTCACTAGATAACAGTATTTTCGGACCGAGTTGCTTTAGCATAATCAAAATATCAACTGTGATATTTTGAATATACTAAAGAAGTGAACTGCTCAGCTCTCATGACCTACCCAGAGAAGTAAGGCCTCAAGTAGATAAAGCTGCAGTTGTGGCGGGCTGCCTGCGAGATGTCATATGGAGGAATAAAGATATGAAAACGGATAGCAAGGTACAAATTTATAAGACCTGTATGCAACCTATCCTCACATATGACATCGAAGCGAGGGTGGACACTGTCAGAACAAAAAGTATGCTAAGGACAACATAAATGAGAACTTTACGTGCTATTGCTGGGAAGACTTTATGTGATTGTAAAAGGAACACCACAATCCGAGACGTCTGTGAGGTCCAAGATGTGGTCAGATGGGGACGACAGCGTCGACGATACTGGTACCAACATGTACAGAGAATGAATTTCACAAGAATCCCATACATAGCTCTACATGGGGTACCGGATGGACGGCGTCCACCAGAAAGACCCCCGAAACGATGGAGAGATAGCTGGAGCTCAGCATCACAAGAAAATAATCCTGTAATAACAGACTCTTGAGTCTACAGAAAGTTGAAGAAGAAAATATCAACTGCTGACGTGGCAACCGATTGTGCCGATGTCGCCTATGTGAATAGAACTAATAATATCCTATGAAGTGGACATCACTTGACACTAGCATATACTGCTTCATGTATATACTGTGTTCGTGGCCATTATTCATGAAGAAGAATACATCAATCCGAGAAATACGAAACGTGTTTCTGAACAATACTTTGAGTATAATTTCATTTAACTGTTTATCCATCAATAATCCATATCCGTTAATAATTTATAATCAGAACGTCATTAAAAAGTTACTTTTATCCGATTTTCTCGTACATTTTTAACACCCTTTTTATAAAAACTTTGCTTTTTGACCATGTCCAACCATTTCATACTACACGCTATTTGTATTAAATGGTACGTAGTTCATAATTTAATTTATGTTTTATTCCGAATTCAATCCCAATTCAAAAAGTTTATATAAAAAATAAAAATAAACTTCGGGTAGAATTTAGAATAGCATCTTTCGACTTCTACTCTGATTCCGACTTCACAACTCCGACTCCTGCCTCTGACTCCAACTCTACAACTCTGGTCAAATCACTAAGGCCTCGGCCACACAGGAAGGAGCCTCGCTTGATGCTTAGAGCTATGTTGCGAGTTGGGCGACATATCCTAGCGAATTAACGCACCGCGTACTATCGCAGTGGCCACACTGTATGCTTCGCTCTAGATTGCATGACAATTAGTCATCGAGTGAATCTCCTAGCGACGTGTTGGTTAATTTACAAGATGGCGGAAGTTTTAATGACAGCTGTGTGTAAAAGGGAGCCTTTGTGGAACCCATCGAGCAAATTATACAAAAATGTACCTGTAATAAAATCACTTTGGAATGAAGTTGCACAGGAAGTAAATAAAGATGGTAAGTTGTAATGAAATTGATTAGTTTTGAGAGTGGCGTCGTTTGTTGACTCAAACGCTCCCATCTGTCAAATGAATTTGTGCATAGCACTTTGGTGTGGCCAGACATGAAGTCACCTAGTATATGAGTCACGTAAAATCTAGCTTAGCACCTAACGAAGCACTTTGGTGTGACCTCGGCCTAATACAATAAAACAATGTTATTTTCTGAATTAATTTTTTATTATTTTGTATTTTATTGAATTTAACCTATATATATGATAAGTATGTAAAAAAGTTTCATATCCATTTTAAAACCTCTTTCTGTTTTATGATTGCTTAACAATGTATCAATAACATGATGTCTTGCGTGTTGCAGAGACTGTAAGCCAGAGAACATCCTGCTGGACGACGCGGGACATGTCCGCATCAGTGACCTGGGCCTGGCTGTGGACATCCCCGAGGGGGAGATGGTGCGCGGCAGGGTGGGCACCGTGGGATATATGGGTAACCTGGATCTTGTACCACTTCAACACTCATACCGTCAGGCTGATTTGCCTACCAAACCAGGATTAGAATGTTACATTACTCTGCACCCAGGGCCAGCCTGGAAAATTGTAGGGCTGGGCCTTCTTATTTATTTATTC
This sequence comes from Odontocerum albicorne, assembly GCA_949825065.1. NCBI lineage: Eukaryota > Metazoa > Arthropoda > Insecta > Trichoptera > Odontoceridae > Odontocerum > Odontocerum albicorne. The sequence continues at coordinate 32,399,115 of OX463859.1, read as the reverse complement.
ATTTTTACATCTATGTAAGGATGAAAGACAGGTCAAATAATGCCCAAATATTTCCACCTATAAAAGACCCATTTATTTTCTATTTACTCAGATGATGAAAGAGGTAAGAGGATACGAACGACTTTTAGCGATAGGAAACAAAGTCAATGGGGCACTAAAACATATGAATGGTTGAATTAAAATAGGCACTAAGTACCAAAAAAAAAAACAAAAAAAACTAAGTATGCAGTTTCGTTCTATATGTCATATACGAGGCATATCCAGAAACTAAGTGTACTGAATTTTTGTAGGTTACAATTTTTTTTATTTAAACAAAAAAATTACGTGGTTACCGTAGTACAGTGGTCCCCAACCTTTTTGTCGCCGCGGACCGGTCAACGTTTCATAATTTTACCGCGGCCCACTGGGGGGGGGGGGTACACATTGAATGTAGTTTTTTTTTTAAATTGACTAACAATATACAACTGTGGTACATAAGTTATAGTGACAAATAATAGTAGAGGTTTGTGGGAAAAATGAAGAGAAAATTTATAATAACAATGAAGGATTATTCAGTTTCAGATAATTTTTTAATTTTCTTTTGGATTCATGGGTATTTCAATATTTTTAAGGTTCAACGGAAGGTTGAAAGTATTTTTTTCCAAGATAGAGAAAATAATTTTGAGAATGCTTAGGATTTAATATCGGGATTTTAATGTTATTCTGATATCTTGCAGATATATTAACTTGAAAGTTATTTATCTATTTTCTTTAAAAGTTTTGATGTTGAAGTTTTATGTGTTTTGATTCAATATTTTTAATTGAATCGTGTTTAAACATGCCTTAAAAATAAAATACAGTTACCCCTTAAAAATGAATAAAAACAGATTTAATATTTTAACTTAATGCTAAATCAATGAGAACCCTGAGCTTGCTTCATTGAAACGAGATGGTTCCATCTGGGGGTAATACGAGTAGGAGATTGTGACACCCAAAGTGTCTTGCTTATGTCCAGTTTATTTCTTTGTTTTGTTTTGGTTGCTGTCATTGCAGAAAATCCCGCTTCACATAGATAGGATGTCGGAAATGGCAATAGGGATTTTAGTGCTGTGGTGGCAATCTCAGGGTATTCCGCCATGACTCTAATCCAGAACACCGGCAGAGTTGTTGTCTCGAACATAGTTTTAAGGCTGCCGTCGTTTGCAATATCCAGCAGTTGATCTACTTCTTTCGCAGGCATGCTATATTCGCATGGTTTATTGATAAATGGGTCCCGGATCCATTCCTTGCCAGTTCGTGGGTCTTTTGTGGTTGGGAAGTAGCGCTCAAACTCTTTTAAAAGTAAAGACAGGTGATCTTGCACCAACTGGGAGAATGAATGCTCTGGCTCAGTCTCGCCTAAAATCCCCGCCAATGTCTGAAACATGTCCAAAATGCCTCTGTTCACACGTCGTTCCCACAACTCCAGTTTGGCTTTAAATGCAGCTACTTTGTCTGCCAACTTGAAAACAGTTGTCATTTTACCCTGAAGGGACAGATTAAGTTCATTGAGCAGGCTGAATACGTCACACAGGTAAGCCAGTTTTGCAACCCATGCCTTGTCATTGAAATGTGCTGCCAGCGGTGACTTCTTTTCTGCGAGAAATCTTTGCAATGGCTCTCGTAATTCAAATACTCTGGTTAGCGATTTCCCTCTGGATGACCATCTTATCTCTGTGTGTAAGAGAAGGCATTTGTGCTCTGCGTCCATCTCCTCACAAAGTTGCTCAAACAGGCGCGAGTTAAGGGCGTGTGCTTTGATGTGGTTAATAACTTTAACGACATCATTCAATACGCTGTTGAATTCCGGTGAAATTTTTCGGCTTGCAAGCATTTCCCTATGAATGATACAATGCGTAGATTCACTCTCAGGTGCAATCTCCTTAATCCGAGCAGCTAAACCAGACAGTCGTCCGGTCATGGCAGCAGCTCCATCTGTGCATATGCCAACACAAAAGGACCATTTTAGTTTTCCTGATATATAACCATCCAGTGCCTTGAACAGTTCTGCTCCTGTGGTGTTGGTTGGCAAAGATAGTGCACATAACACATCCTCATGCACATCCTCCTCATATAGATATCGCACATAAACAAGTAGTATTGCCTTGTTGTCGATATCTGTAGATTCGTCGACCTGGAGTGCGTACCACGGTGATGTATTAATCCTCTTCAACAATTGTGTCTCAATGTCTTCGGCTATTTCCTCAATGCGCCTAGTCACAGTGCTAGCCGACAAAGGCACATGTGCTATCTTTTCCACAGCAGCCTCTCCTAGAAGTTCACGGCAAATATCTTTAGTGGAGGGCAAGATCAATTCTTCACCGATATTGAATGGCTTTTTAGCCTTAGCAATACGGTTTGCCACCAAATATGATGCTCTCAATGCATTATCATTTATTGATGTGGTGGCCCTCATAAATTTCTTCTGTCCTTCGTATTCCCGTTTCATTCTTTCAAAATACTCCAGAGGCTTGTCTTTTAATCCAGGGTGCTTGGTTTTTAAGTGGCGAAGCAGTTTTGAAGGTTTCATTGCCTCATTAGAGAGCTTGTCGCCACAAACTAAGCAGAGCGGGATTGGTGTGTGGGAATCACCTGTCCCGATAAATCCATATTTCAAGTAGGACTCCTGGTATTTTCTCTTAAATGGGATTATATCTCTTTGATGTTGAAGGCGCTTCTTCAGACTCTTCACTGGGCCTTTTCTTTTTCCCGAGGAATCTTTCTAACGACGTCTGTTTCGTATTCATTTTTACGATTTTGTGGGCTAAATTTGAGCAAACAGTATATACACGTACACTAAGCACTGTTAAACATGAGGAAGTACCGGTAAAGAGAGAGAAGAACGACACACACCTTCTCTCCACCAAAGCTACAGCGTCACTGATAAAAAAGGTTATTTTTTGACGTGCCGTAAAAGAGGTTGCCATACTTTACGGCTTGCCTATGGGCTATGGGTAATCCCGCTTCTCCTTTGTTTGCGAAATATTTATGGATTCTATTGAAAACAAACTTGTGGACTGCGGACTTTCATTATTATCTAATGTTTTTGTTTGGATTAGATATGTTGATAATATTTTCATTATTTGGTCAGGTAGCAACAGACAATTAAAGAATTTTCCTACATTCATTAACAACCTTCATCTGAATTTTAAATTTACATTAGAACATAACGATAATGATAGCTTAAACTTTTTAGGCCTAATAAAAGTCAGTAAAGTTAACAATTTCTAATATTTAAGAAATTAAAAACATAACAAAAAATGAAGTTTTTATATTGTCTCTGCCAGACCAGACTCCCGGTACATTATTATTTAGACACATATTGAAATGGAAGAGCCACGTCCCGTACAGCTCGTACCTATAAGGAAGCTTCCAACAGTTAAGTATATATCCCGATTTTCACTTTTTTAAGTATTGATAAGATCTGAAATCTCGATCGATAGACGTCTCGACTCGATCTTCGATCGACAGAGGACGACTTTTGACATCTTATGTATATATAAAGTATATAAAATATATAGTATTTGCCTTGTTTAAGTTACGGCAAGACCGCCTTCGGAATCAAGGATGACTCCGCATGCGGCATGCATATGGTAGTGTGGTGTTGTTTTATTTCGAAGGTATTGTCGGAAGGTCGGTGGTAACTTAGCGTGAAGGGGTTTTCAACGGAATAATTATTTTAAGCAATAATTAAGTTTTATTGGGTATGTTCGATTTTTCAAAAGTAATTTTGATTTTTAAGCAGGCCCTTGCGCGGCCCAGTACCAATTGGCCCACGGCCCGGTACCGGGCCGCGGCCCATAGGTTGGGGACCACGGCCGTAGTACATATGTAAGCTATTTTTCGACATAGTCGCCATTCTCTCAATGCAGGTGGTGAAGCGGGGTATCAACTTTTTGATGTGGTCGGTTGAAAACCTTTTTCCACCCATGTGCAGCTTCAGGGAGGTAAAGAGATAGTAATCTGAAGGTGCTAGGTCAGGGGAATGCGCGGGATGGTTCAGGACATCCCATTTAAACGAGGCGAGCAGTTCCTTCGTGGCGTTGGCCGTTTGTGGTCTTGCATTGTCGTGCAGCAGGCAGACTCCCTTTGTCAGCATGCCTCTCCTCTTGTTCTGAATCGCCCTCCGCAATTTTTTTAGGGTCTCACAGTATCTTGCAGAGTTGATGGTCTCCCCTTGAGGCATATATTCAATTAAAATTATGCCTTGACAGTCCCAAAACACGGATGCCATGATTTACTTGGCTGAAATTGTGGTTTTGAACATTTTGGCGGAGGGTGAAGAGGTGTGACGCCACTGTTGAGACTGGCTTTTGGTTTCAGGCGTGTAGTGTGCAACCCAAGTTTTATCTCCAGTAACGATGGAGCGGAGAAATTCATCTCCATGGAGTTTGCAGCGCCTCAAAAACTCTTGCCTTTTTACAAAATTTCGCACTTGGCGGGAGATTGGTTTGACATTTTTCACGAAACGTATTGTCGCGTCGACACTTCTCAACGTACTGACCTCGAACCGGTCTCGTTGCGGAGGGGAAGGGTCAGGTTACACGGAAGTGTAGCCAACATGTCAAAAATAAAATCCATCCGGTCGTGAGAGCCTCAGTACACTTACTTTCTGGATACGCCTCGTATAATGAAACTGCATACTTAGTTTTTTTTTGGTTTATTTTTGGTACTTAGTGCCTATTTTAATTCAACCATTCATATGTGTATACGAGTATATATACTCATACCGGAAAATATTAAAATCTGCTACAATGATAATCTATAAGAGTATTTTGGTGTCAACTTTGATGTGTGGGAGTGAAATATGAACTTGGAAAAAGACTTAGATGAGCCAAATAAATGTTGTGTGGTTTGGACATGTGGAATGAATGAATGAAGGAAGACTAACAAAACAGATGTATAGTGCAAATGTGAATGAAAGGCTTGTGAGAAGATCAAGGAAAGGATATGGTTGGATCAAGTGAAAGAAGGAAATGTAGAAAGTCAGAGAAATCGTTGAAGTTGTATGGATGTAGAAGAGGCTAATGATGTATGTCCAGATAGGAAAGTCTGGCGCTCTGTTTTCTGCCAATGCCAACCTGAAAGTTTATGTGAACTCTTGTGCGTGGTCCATTTTTGGTGATTGTGTACGGGACATTGTATGATGAACTTTTTGATATGTATAGAATGATGAAGTATGCGGAGTTTGATTCACGTGATATATACATGTAATTGATTCACGTGATATATTCATGTAATTGATTCACGTGGTATATACATGTAATTGATTCACGTGATATATACATGTAATTGATTCACGTGATATATACATGTAATTGATTCACATGATATATACATGTAATTGAATCATAGACAAAAACCTAGTTTACTGAGGACACAGAAAATGAAAGGCAATAAAGCCCAGATCCACATAAATTGTATTTTCACATTACATTACTAGTTTTTTCATAAATTGTGTATTTAAAAATTTTCTTGTCATGTATAAATAAATAAATATATTTCAGCCCCCGAGGTGATAGACAACGAGAAGTATGCCTTCTCCCCTGACTGGTTCTCCTTCGGCTGTCTGCTGTACGAGATGATCGAGGGGCAGGCCCCATTCAGGGCGCGTAAGGAGAAGGTCAAACGGGAGGAGGTGGACCGCAGGGTTAAGGTAATGTCACACTATATTATTCCATGTGTTCTGTGGCATATTGCGATTCTGCTGAAACTTGCTCGTTAAGCAGAGGTGTACCAATGAAACCGGAATTTTTTACCTATGAAACCGGAATTGGTAAACTTTATATATATTTTTACAGTTAGATCCTCACTTTGTAATTTTCAAAAGGTTATTTGTTAAAAAATCGGATCACTAATAAAATTATACTACAGAGGATCACGATTAATCCAACTCACAGATAATTGAACTCCGGATAATCGGCGCTCTACTGTATAAGAAATAATAAATGAATATACAGTACCCGGTGGTAAGTAATACACATCTGGCTTAAGAAAGAGACTGTTGGCCATAATCGGCTAATTTCGGCTTTGTAGAGCGTCGTCTCTGTCATTTATACATGTGTTCCGTCGCGATTTGTCAGTCGTTACTGGAACGGACTGTTAGCGCATCATGCGACAGAGACGACACTCGACAAAGCCGAAGTTAGCCGATTATGGCCGACAGCCTGATTTGTATTACTTACCGCCGGGTACTGTACGTATATATTTGTTTTGTTTTTGAACAATTATAAAATAGCATACCCATGCATTATGTTTCCTCAAATATCTCAAAACAAGAATAAAGTGTATTGAGTCTTTTTGTTATAAATATGAATCCATAGATTACTTCTATTCGTCTAATTAACTCTGACCGTTGGTTTAAAGGAGGAGCAAGAGAAATATTCAAACAAGTTCTGCGAGGCGGGTAAATCTCTCTGCCAGCAACTTTTGGCCAAGCGCTGGCAACAACGCCTCGGATGTCGGGCCGGCAGGAGAGGAGCTTCGCACGTCAAGCAGCATCCCTTCTTCAGGTAACAATTTATCCCCTTCACTTACATATTAACAGGGCTTCTTAAGAATATATCAAATTTACTCCAAGTAATGGAACTACAATCATGATACCAAATCTACTTGAACTCTTAGCACTCAGTTGTCAGCGCACAGGCAACACGTATTTACGTGTTTACTCTTGCTTTAAATTTCAAATTTGGTCCGCAAACCACGTGCTTACTTTGAGTTCATTTATTTGTTTAATTTATAGAACATCAAAAAATATTATGAGATATGTTATTTATAGTTAAGGCATTAACACTGGAGGTTTAAATACATTGTAATTTGTTTTATCAAACACTGTTTATTCCACTTTTTGTAACGGTACAACCCTACCGGTTTCAAGGCTTCATTAGAGGAGCACAAACATGACCAAGGTCCCCTGATGATGAGGTGAAAGCCTTGAAACTGTTAACGTGTTCCTCGCGGGAAGCACAAACGCCTGTGATCTGATCTGTAGCATTCCTTTGTGTATTTTACGTAATGTTAAGTTTATCTCCTTTATTTAATGAGTCTCCTTAAGAGTAATGACTATTATTTATTATCAAAAAATTACTTGAATGTCATGTTTGCTTGGTGGTGTAATCAAATATCAGTGGTTCTAAACAAACTACGCGTTTAAACTTAGAAATTAAAAAACGCCGAAATTGTGCTGCGCACAGGATTCGTGGGATTTGATTTTTAACATGGTGTACAGGTTAAGGTTACACCATTACATAAAGTGGTATAAACAGTGTTTGATTAAACAAACTACAATATTATGCGATTAAATAATTCCTGGTGTTTATGGAATAGGAAAGGTATCCAAAGATGGAAAGTGGGTACCACAAAAGCTATTGGAATCCAATTGCCAGCAGCGAATAAACATCTGTACTTCTCTCTTAACTCTCTTGAACGCAAGCCGTTTTTTGACCACATTGTGACAGGTGATGAAAAGTGGGTATTGTATCATAATATCGCAAGAAAAAGACAGTAGATAGATAAGGCTAAGGAGCCCTTACCAACAGCAAAGGACAAATTACATCCAAAAATATACTTTTGTCTATATCAAGAGTTCCCAAACTTTTTTCGGCCGCAGACCCCTTTACCAAAAACTTTTAAAACCGTCTCCCCCCTAGTCATTTACTTTACTTACTCAAATTATTAAGTTTGTACACTACTCGATATTAAATATTTCACTAGATATCAAACTTTTCATTTTAATCACTTACATTATTAAGGATTGAAATAGATAAAAGGACTATGGATTATGGCATTATGTTGTGCAACATTTAATATTGAAATCTGCACTGACGAAAATTAAAGCAAAAAAATACAAGAGTTTTTTTTTAATTTTTGACATTTATGAAATAAATATGTAAATTTAAAGTATGTACAAATATTGACAAAAATTCTTAATTAGGTACCTATTGGAATCATAGATATTTTTTTGAAGTAACAAACAAATAGCAGTAGTAAGGGGGTCTATTTTTGCTGTCGTCGACCCTCAAATTTTTTTATTGAATCTATCGACCCCTAGAAAAATCAAATCGACCCCAGGGGGTCGATATCGACCACTTTGGGAACTCTTGGTCTATACGGTGGGATATGTAAAATGTCATCCACTTTGAACTGTTAGAACCTAACCAAACTATGAATACAAATATCTATTGTTAAGAGCTTTCACATTTAAACTCAGCATTGATTAAAAAACAGTATGGACAACATTACAGAAAATTTAATTCTTTTATTGAGAGTTACAGCTTCATCCCTCTTGCTCTCCAGATATTGCCCCAAGTGACTAATTTGTTTCTAACGTTACAGATTTTTTTTCAGGTAAAAAATTAAATAATAAAGATGAAGTCATTTTTCCAGTTTGTTTTACATCAAAACCAGAGTCCTTTTACACATACACAGTGTAAAATTGGAGTGGTAAGGATTAAAACTAATTAGGGTTTATTACCAGAATGTTTGAATACTAAAACCCAAGTTTAGTGGCTTTCTCAGATATTTACGTAGCGCTATTTTTGAGTTGCTCGACAGCCCCAAAATATCCCACGTCCGTTGTAAAATATCCAATGAAGGAGTAAAGTGTCCCAAAGTCGGACCGATACTCCGAGCATAAATTATCAACAGTTCTTTTTTTAACCCTTCCCTTACGGTGATAAAAATGAAACGCGTGTTCCGGTGTTGGGTAGTGAGTACGCGATCAAAAATTAGCGATTTTAAATCGGAAAAATAAGAACATTCATAGATAATCCCCTTAATTAATTATAATTGAAGTTAAAAATTATAATAATTGAGATTTATTTGCTGAAAACATTTAAAAACCATCTGGCAACGCTCACGGAACGGGCGTACGTCTAACCTATTTGCAAGCCTAGAAGCTACTAGTGGCGCGGAACGTCAGTCGCATACCCCGGCGCTTATGCTTATGCTTGCGACGTTGAGACAATTCAGCTCCTCGCAATTCAGTGGAGTATGCAAGAGTGAGATGCGAATATAGTGTTGCGCATCCCGCATACTATTCACCTATCGTCAAGACGAGGCACTCGCAGCGTTTAAATGCGAATTTGTTTTCGAAACACCTCGATGTAGTCGATAAATTCTGATTATTATTAATATTATTTTTTAAATCAATGCGTAAATATATTATGGAGGAATACCTAAAATCTTAACCTTGTATTTATTATATTTATAGAGATATTGATGGTTATTAGAAGCAACGTGTAGAAGATACCCAACACAGGGAAGGAAAGTTTAACCTGGCGAGTTTTTATTGCCATGTTGCAATCTCTTCCAACCAACCAGAAAGATGTTTTTATAGGCCCTAAGTGTTAACCAGACTGGAATCCTATTTAAAAAAAATCTGGGTTCCAGCGGGGATCGAACCCACAACCTCCGGATCGGCAGACAAGTGTCTTACCACCAGGCCACGGAAGTCGACTGTAAGATTTTTTTATGATAAACAGCATACAAGCGACAGAAAAACAAATTCAGGTGTAAAACAGTCTTAATAAATATCAATTACTTATATAATTAAATTCATGAAAGAAAATAATTTTTTTTTTTTTAATATTTTAAATTTTCAGATCGGTGAATTGGAGGCGGTTAGAGGCGGGATTGGTGGAGGCGCCTTTTATACCTGATGTAAGTCAAACCCACAACTAGGCATCATGTCTTTGTGAAATCTTTTGGTATAGACTAAACTCTATGTGATTTTGACTGACCATAAATATTTTCATGGGGTTTTAGCGGGATGCTTTACTGGTACGTCGTGATGATTATGATTGTTCGGTGTTTAAAATAAAATACGTCGATTAGGAATGCGGAAAGTGAGAGTGAATAATCAATGAATAGTAAACAGCGATGAATGGTCAAATGATTAACAATAAGTGATCCTTTATTTATCGATAATTAGGTATATATACAATTTCAGAACGGGGCGCGTGAGCGCGTCCACAATATATTTTTATCTCACTCCTGCGCGTGCAGAGGTGGTTGCAGACGTTGTGAATAATATAGTGGGTAGAATATTTATTGGCGAAACGGCGAGACGGCGTGATGTGTTCTCTCTCTACTGTGGAATGTGTCGTAAATAGTATTTTCGGGTACACAATATTAATGTTCTGGTATGCGACCTTTGGGCATGTCCGAAGGTTGGTTCGTCGGTCATTGACCGTGCGTGTTGACAATATTCAGGGACGACGGTATTCCCTACAGGGTACATGTTTACGTGTTTCCTCACATATGGCATCGAAGCGAGGGCGGACACTGTCAGGACAAAAAGTATGCTAAGAACAAGGGAAATGAGAACTCTGCGTGTTATTGCTGGGAAGACTTTGCATGATCGTGTAAGGAACACCACAATCTGAGAGGTCTGTGAGGTCCAAGATGTAGTCAGATGGAGACGACAGCGTCGACGATACTAGTACCAACATGTATAGAAAATGAATTCCATACATAAATAGATAAAAACAGTTTATACGTTGATTACATTTTACGTCTGTTTAAATTTTTTTTATTGAAAGAAGTATTTTATTGAAAGAACACATAACACATGGCCAATCACACAACTTCGAATAGTTAATAAATAGGAGATATTTTTTATTTAAATTCTTCATACATAAAATATATACCGACCGAAAAAATGACAGAAAACACGAATTAAGAATTATCGTTCATCTTATTAAAGGAACTTTTACTGTATTTTAATTTATTTAACTGTAGTTTTCAAGTGAAATTTATTTATTTCTTTCTCTTTTCAAGCAACTTCAGGAATCCACAGTACAAATTTCAATATATTTGAATTATATTAGATTTTGTTTGACTTTTCAGCCACACGCCGTATATGCCAAAGATGTGCTGGACATTGAACAGTTCTCCACGGTGAAGGGGGTGAACCTGGATGCAGGAGATGACACTTTCTACTCTCGTTTCAACACTGGCTCTGTGTCCATCCCCTGGCAATGGGAAATGATCGAGACGGAGTGCTTCGCTGAGCTGAACCGCTGGGGTGATGGGGATACACCGTCGACAGATCTTGTCGTGTTATCGGAACCTCCTGAAGAGGATACTGGCTGCTTTCCGTTCAAGAGAAAGGTAATTTGTAGAGTTTAAAGAAATAATCTCTGGCAGATTTTGAATACGTGGCATCATATTTTATTAGTAAAATCTAGTGAGTTGTAAAATGGTTCTGACATGTAGAAAAAATGAAAGACAAAAGAATAACTTAGTGAGTAAACAAAGTCTCCATGAAAGAGGTAAAAAATATAAAGTGAGAACATTATGAATGAACGCATTATTAAAATGGATGTTTTTAAGTAAAATTAAGGAAAAGAGACTTAAGATGGTTTGGAAATATGGAGAGAATATGAAAGAATGACTAAGTGAGTATACAAGTCAGAAGTGTGGAGGTAAACTGAGGAAAACATGGCTGGACCAAGTGGACCAGATTTTAAGAGAAGGTAAAGTGAGATGTTTAAATAATATAAGATTGTAGATGATAAAATGGATGAATGTGGAGGAGGGGAAAAATCTTGGTTCCAGCAGGATTTGAACCTGCGACCTCCAGATTGGGAGACAGGGGTCTTACCAACTAGGCCACAGAGGTCGTCTGAAGTAGATAGAAAAAGCACTTGACAACTTAATGGAGCTCTCAGACCAACTGCCGTGGCCTACTTGGAGAGTGCTACATAGACTCCAACTAGGGGGGACTAGATGCAAGGTGAACATGGAGAGATGGAGTTTCTTGAACAAAAGTAGTACAGAATGTAATTGTGGGACAGTGGAATTATGCACAACATATGCTAGTTTATTCAAAATTTCAGGACTACATGCTCTGAACAAGATCTCTGTTGCCTTCTATCGGAAACATGTGATAAAGTTGATAATTGATGGTCTGTTCCGTACACGGAAATGAATGACTGATAGTCTGTTGAAAAACTGGGTGCACTTCTCAATAGGACCACAGTCCACTTGCTTGACTGCCCTGTAAAAAATAGTTTGTTGTAATAAAGAAAGTTGTAATGTATCGATTGACAAAGTTGTAACGTATGGAAAACCACATTGCACTGCTTACTGCAATGGCTGTCAAATACAAACTAACATATGAATCAGTGTTAAATTTGTTTTTGTCATCATTTAACAGATGGCAGCACACGATGGTAACAGCAACTTTCCTTAGCAACGCCATCTGTCGTCGAATACGGGTACTTATTGAACCGCCCTCGTATATAAAATTAAAACATGGTTATTTTTGTTTTATTCCACTTTATTGCAAATCAATTCATTTTAACACTCACTGTGTCATCATCAGGTGAGTTTTCAAGAACTGTTGTATCTATTAATTACACCATGATGTGTGTTGTTCTCGATAAAATAGAGTAACAGTGCCTATGCTATTTATTGTTCATGGTTCTAAGGGGGAATGGAGTTAGTACCATGAACAATAAATAGCATAGACACTTTTGCTCTATTAATATCTACTTCAGTTCTTCACATCTCACCTGATGATGACACAGCAGTGTTGAAATGAATTGTGATTTGTAATAAATAAAGTGAAATTAAAAAAGAATAACCTCGTTTTAATTTTATATTAATTATGAAATTTCACAAAGTAACGCCAGAGTTATTTGAACAACTATATATTTATATGTTATTCAATTGCAGAAAAAACTTTCGGCGCGTATGCGTCAAGTTCCGTTCAACGAAGACCTCCTCAATTGCATACATCCTGCAGAGCCAGAACTCTCTGACGCACCCAGCTGATAAGGAAATCAGTTGTTATAGCTAAAGAGAGAGAGGCCTAGCCGCACCATCCTAGACGCCCATCGTACGCTCATTTAAGGCAGATCTACTCACCTCTTCATCACAACCACACGCAGACTAATGGTCATCATCTTAATACTGAGAAAGTCGTTATAAAACAAATATATAAAGAAAATATTCGCAGGGATTACAACTGCATTTAAAAAGTTTTTTTTTTAATTTAAGTTTTTCTTTTACAAAAATTATGTCGTTTTAACAGAGGCATTGAAAATCAATTTCTGATAAATTACATGCGATACTTGACAGTCTGAAAGTCTTCAAAGTTATATCAATGAGCCTCAAATGAAGATATGTTTAAAATATTCTTTTGTCGATGCTTTTTTTAGTATCGAAGCATTTATGAAAAAAAATCGTAGTCATCAATTATACTTTTATCAGAAATTGACCAAAAATGACAGATGTATCTGTATCTGGAATTTTTTTTATATTCAGACACTGAAATAACATTTGATTTCAATTATTCAACTTTTTTTTTGTATATATAGTATATATTATTATCACTCGATTTTTAATACCCCTTTCTATACATTTTTCCTTGATGCATGATTATTGTATGGAATGCTTTTATCCTATCACTTTTATCATATTTATATGGAAATATATAATTTAAATCTTCAATATATCATTTTTTTTATCTAACCAAAAAACTATTCGTAGTAAAACAATTTACTCGGCCATACATACTAATTTATTCACAAAGTAAATAATGAAATCGGAAACAAGATTTGATTTCTCGCAACTGTCTCCTTTCACTATTTCCTTACTCCATTAATTTCGGACATAATTATTTGTTTCCTAATTCTTTCACAACTCATTCTCTCAATATGGCAAAACTGCGCACGAGAATAATTATTTTGGATTGTGTGTATGGCGATTTTTTCATCATTTTTTTTTTCTAAATGAATTAATTTGATTTTTATTATTGTAATATGAAATTTTAGTTATCGTTAACATTTTATTTTAGCTGTATAGCTAAAAAATAAAAATATACCTCCAACTGGGATAACATTATTTGATGATGGAATTGATTTTGATAATTTTGATTTTTGCTATGGAATTATGAAATTGTTTAAAAATCTTTTATTTATGGTAATATTTTTTCTCGGGTTTGTTGGAAGTTTGAAATTATATTGTTGTTTTTTTTTTTTTACGACATTCTTTTAATTTTGTGGATTAATTGCAATTTGATTTATTTTTTTCCTTTTATTATTATTACTGTTAAAAATGTTATTAACTGATTCAAAATTTCGAACAATTATTTTATTGACTTTTTAGTAACGCAATATCATTTATATAATGGGCATTATTTTGTTTTAATAAATATGTATTTTTTTAAATTAATTATTTTCAATGATCTGATTTCGATTTAAAAAAAAACCGTATTTGGATACATTAATTCGATATTATATTTTAAGTTCGTAATATTAAACTTACATTGACAGTTGTTGCCATCGTAAAAACACCGTACCGTACACCGGTTCAAAAATTGTTAGCTAGGTATTTAAAATTCGTTCAGTATCACGGACCCACCGAGATTCAAATTTCGAATTACTTTCGGAGAGAATCCAAGTATTCCTCTCTCGCTCTCTTGTATTCAAAATTCAATTCTCGTATTCTTTTTTCGACGACAACCATCATATGGGTTTTGGCCTATTTATACTATGATTCTACTAATTACATTAACACATTGCTAGCGGTTACGTCACACAGTCGCCCAAGACTGGAAATGGGCCTTTTTTCACCATATCCCGGTTATTCTAAGTACTCGCTAAAATTTACACAGTATACGTAGATTCTTTTATTGTACACCTTCTTCTTCCCAGTGTCATGTCAGGTCCCCCCAACTTTGACTATCACCTGAGAGTAGGCATCTTTGTCCCCGGCAGCCCGAAAAAGATCCCCAACGCTCCTTATACCAGTCCAATTTTTACCTTCTTACGTTCACATTTGGGGTTGTAAAATAGGGATATGAGGTAGGATCTGCTTCGCTTAGGGGAGGAAAATTAATGACTCAATCACGCAATTCAATTAATTAATTAAGCCATTTCAAAAGACACGTTTATTGGAGCACCAATCCACAATAATCAGAAATGATCTCTTGGACGAGAGGGTGATCGCTGTCGTGGACCCCACTGATGGTTCTACAGCTGCCAGAGATTCTCGTTTGGTGAAGATAACTCTGGACCACAGTTGTTGCAAAACTCTGCTTCAAATTCCACGCCACGATGGCTCACTCAGAACTGACTGACCATACCGAACGCTCGACGCTCATCCGCACGTGACTTCAAACACGTGGTGCGCGGTGTTTGCGAACGTTTGAGCGGGAACGCGCAAGGGCAACACCGATAGAAATATTCGTACGTTTGTAAACCCGCCTAAAGTGACAGCTCACAAGTTCCATTCTAGGTGTCAGACAACTTAAAGTTGAACATTACCGAAGGCTGTATGAATTAAACTGAGAGCACTTTGGTGTTGAAAATATGAAGATTGATTCAGTTATGATGCCTATTTCAAAAGAATAAGTAGGCGCAAGGATGCAATGCGCCACTTTTAATCATTCAATGCGCCACGTTTGGCGCATGCGCCACGGTTTGGCCATCCTTGCTATAAATATTCAAAATTTATTTCCGTTTATTCAATTTATTTTAATATAAAATATTAATAACCCGAGATCTGTTTTCAAAATTCCACGCACAATATTATTTACTTTATGTGTTGATATAAATTATTTGGCAATTTGTAATTTTCGTTTTGTAAAAATTATTTTCAGCACGAGTTGCGATATGGAACTGAAAAACCGAATTGATAAAATAATTATAGAAAAATTTACTTGTAATTAACACCTTTGATATTATTAATGTAGATTTGTAAAATGAATCAAAAATCATTTCGTTTTTGTGTTGTTTGACAACATTTATTGTGAATGTCTGCAAATTTTTCCATTATAAAATCTTTTAACAAAAACTGTGAATCTAAAATTTTGCGTTCTCGCTTTGTTGAATTCTAAAATTGCGCTCAGTGCGATTTTTTAATCAGGAAAAAATATATCACCATTTAAAAAAAAAACCCCAATATACTTCCCTCCTGTGTTGTAGATATGTGTAAATTTATCATTAAAAAAAAAAATGAATAAGGTTGAAATAGAATCTAAGCAATTTCGGTATATTTATTATAAAAAGATTTCACTTATTGACCAAGTCATGCTTACACTGAATTTTTATTCTTATGAAAAAAAAAGGGATTGTTCTAAACTTTTTCGGTCCCAATATTTTTTCATGCTCTTCATATTTTAAAATTCAATTTGAGAGCATTCCTGGTGTTTGAATAAAGTTTATAATGAATGTATTTAGCTTTTTAATTAATTCTACCTAAGATTCATATTTAAAACTTAATGTAAGGACTAAAATAACGCTTTTTTTTTATTATGCTATTTATGATTTGTTTTTTTTTTTATTACAATTAATTTAAATACAATGTTACTATGGAATGTTGTATTGTTAACACTTGCCTCACTGTGATGGACAGCGAGTGACCAGGACTTATATTTTATTTGATTATTCGACGTTTTAATACATAATAAAAGGATTTTTATAGCTAATTACAAAAATAACCTAGCAGATTTTGCATTACTTTAATTTAAAACATAAATTTTTCACTGGACGCTTAGCTTTCAGCACCGTGGCTGGTGGATTTTTTTAGCACAGTAAGGCAAGTGTTAAGGCTAATTTTCAGTCTAAATTAGCTTGCTACTCGAGTATTCTGTGTTAAAAGTAATAACAGCACTAATTTACAGCTACTCTTAGAACAAAGTGTGATACTTTTAGCCCACTATTTAACAACATTGCTTTTTTGTAAACAACATAATAAACCAGAGTTTAATAATTATAAAATATTCTGTTTTGGTATCGTAAGTCATAAAATACTTGCTTGCTACGCCAATTTTTTATTTTCAATGTAAATATTATTTTGATGTTAAGTATGTATCTCATTTTTTACTTGTATTGATATTCTCAAGTTTTTCTTAAATCAGATGTAAAAAATTCAATAAACACTTCGTTCTTCTCAGTGGTGCTTTGACCAGGATGTTTAAAAAAAGTATATTTTTAAAAAAATTTCAATACAAAAATATTCTACAAGATTTATTATTACTTTGAATGAAATTATCAGAACAAATGTAGATTATTTCATAAAAAAAAGAACTAGATCCTAAGGTTACGGCTGCACAGGTAGGAGCCTCGCTTGGTGCTTAGAGCTATGCTGCGAGCTAGGTGACATACGAACTAACGCACATCATACTATCGCAATGGTCACACTGCACGCTTCGCGCTATGCTACGTGACTATTAGTCACCTAGTCTATTAGTCATGTACCACCTCGATTAGCACTAAGCAAAGCGCTTCGGTGTGGCCTTAGCCTTATACTTTTAGACCTATTTTGTCACTAGCTTCCATAGACAACACTTTTATAATCACAAAAAATGTTAACTTTTAAAAAGTCCAAGTGCTGTATGTGTTTCTGAACAAATGAAAGGAATGGAATATTTAAAATATTAAATAGCCCTTTTTCTCTAGGGAATTTGATTTATTTGCATTTGTAGGAGCAAATTCAACATTCATGGTTCTCTCTCTCCGTGGTTGCAGTCCAAAGACTGGTTTGCAGCAATTTCAACTCTTCTCCTCCATTCCCCCCTGTCCTGTGCGGCTCTTATTAAATCTGTATATGTTGAGCAGCGCACGTCCACCAACAGGTCCTCCAGGTACTCTCGGCGTGGGCGTCCCCTAGAGCTTGTCCCCTCGGTCATACCCTCCATTATGGCATGCAAGAGGCCCTCTTGTCGTATTATATGACCGATCCATCTTGCACGCCTTTCGGACAGGATCCTGAGCAGGTGCCTTCCTCCTTCGATTCGTCGGAGAACCTCTTCATTTGTGATGCGGTCTCTCCAGGAAATTCCTAATAGTCTTCTATAGGACCACATCTCAAAAGCCTCTAGTCTTCGTCTATCTCTTTCGGATAGGCACCATGTCTCGCAGCCGTACATCAAGATACTCCATACATAGGTCTTGATGAGGAGTATTCTCAGTTTTAGGTCTATATTATTTGATTCTATTATTTTCGACCTTTTATTAAATGCAAGTCTAGCCTGATGTATACGGCTGTCGACCTCGCTCTCGGACCGACCGTCCCATGTTATTTTGCTCCCGAGGTAGACAAACTCCTCGGTGTTCTTTAGTGGTTTACCCGACATCACTATTCTCATCTGGTGTTGCGCTCGGCCTACAGTCAGCAACTTTGTTTTGTCTTTATTTATCTTCATACTGTAGTTATTTTGAAGAATGCTTTCCATAGTTGTTAAGGCCTCTTGTAGTTCCTCTTCACTTTCAGCAACCATAGCAATATCGTCAGCGAACCTTATCATATCCACCTTTTGCCCGTGTATCTTTACACCTTCTCTGTGACTCATTCTCTCTCTCAAGTCGTCAATCGCGCTCTGTATATAGGCGTTAAAAAGAACAGGTGACAGAGAGCATCCCTGCCTTACCCATATTCATGGTTATTTAATATATTAAATTATTTTTAGTTTTATAGGATTGAATTGAGCGCCATTATAAAAATTAAATATTCCAGAAAAACTACCTCATTTAAATTTTTTTTATTCTTTCCTATTTATTTGGTGTTTCAATAAATTAATGTATTCAAGTGCTTAATTTAGATTAAGGACTTTATTCAAAAGGAAATTCAGTTTTATATTGTAAGTAAAATAAAATTTGTATGTTTGTGGCATTATGTAAAATTTTGTGTGTAAAATTTTCACTGTTCATATTCTTGATTTTATTAACAAAAACTGTTTTTCGTTGTATACATTTTTGTCCAAAATAAAACCTTATTAACATTTTTACAAGTCTGACATGTTTATTTTTTATAACTTTTTTATAACCGATTTGCAGATCTATATAGATACATACTATACACATATTTATTTAAGAACTAACAAGTTTTAAACCTTTCTGTTTTTTTTTTAAATTAATATTTTATATCCAATCACATTGGGGATGGATAGTCCTTGATTCATTTAAATAACTTTTTCATGAAATATATTATTGTAATTTTGATTTCCGCTGGGTTAATTTATATATATTTTTTCATTAATAATATTCCACAAGACTTGACATTATTTTATTTATGATAGAAGGTTTCAGGTGCCGTTTTTTTTTTCATATCTAGAAAATATTCCATTGAATGAATGGCAATAATATACTTTATGAAAAAAAACCTTTTTTTATTCGTTATATTAGCCTTAATATTTCATATAAATTTATTTATAAAAGACAAAATATGCAAATCTTCAACCCTTTCTTTGTAACCTTAGACGACCTCCGAGGCCCAGTATTTTCATTCATTTATATTATTTTTTCACTACAATCTATCTCATACTTCAAACTTATGACTCTAGTATAGATTACTGTTTACCATTTGGCTGGTTCCCACAGTGATAATACCGCAACAAACCTGCTACGTCGAGTGACCAATTGTCAACAGCATTCAACTTAGCTATTTTTGTGCTGGCTGCGTATAATTATGTTTGACTTTTCACGCTTCTGATCTTACTTGGGCTGCAACTCTGTGATGGTTATCCTGTGGCACAGAAGGAATGAGACAACAAGACCATGCCCTGAGCTTGACCTGCCCTAGAAGGAGTCATTTAATTCTGCTTTTATATGGAAAGATAGTCGTTTCCACCAACGGATATACTGCAGATACTCCGTCATCAGGGTGTCATCAGTTCACTAAGAGGTGCACCACGTGCAGGTGAGGTTGACTTTAACACATGGTGGTGATGCAGCCCCTTACACCTAAGCTAACCTACTTATATGATTTGATACACTGTCAAAAAATTATACGTAAGCCTTCCCCTATCAAGGGTGCGCTATGTTCAACTTGCAATCAACTTATGTGTAAGACCAAATAAGCAAAAAATCCAGCCTTATTTTAGCAACTTAGCTTTCTCAAGAATATTCTAAGTTTGGGATAAACGAGTAAGAAATTAAGTTTGAATCAAATTAATAAAAAAAACTGAACAACAACATAAACATTTTTATTTAGATTTGAACATAAGCATTTTTATTTAGATTCAGTTTAATTAATAATATAATGGTGCTTAGATATTCTTATCCCACCTTTGTAAATAGTTAAAATAAATTATCCATTCTTGCATTTATAAAACATTGACTGTATTTTTTTTTAAGTTATCAATTTTTTAAATTTCTTTTGATCAAAATGTTGTGAATCGGGGTACAAATGAAGAAAGTAATATATTTAAGTCAGGTAAAAATGTCTCTTGTGTGACTTTTAATGATTAAATGTGATCATTTTTAATAGTAGTTCCAAAAGTCACTGTTTTTTATATTAATAAAAAAAAACACCAAACGTATAGGAAAATCAGTGTTACTATAGTGCTGAAATTCAAAATGCCTCTGAATAGAATAGAATTTGTTGAAATTTTAAATGTTTTTTATGATTTTTTTATGTTAAATGGCAATTGAAGTGTTTAAAAATCGTTGTTTTCCTACATGTAAATCAATGAATATTGTTAATTTGATGATATTGATTTAACCCTTCCTTCCCTGTGATGTGTAACTAACTAGTACACATTGCTTCTAAAAACTTTAATATCTCTATAAATATAATAAATACTGGGTTCAGATTTCAGGTATTCCTCCGTAATACGTTTACGTATTGAATGAAAAAATAATAATAATAATTAGCACTCATCGGCCACATCAGAGATATTTTGTGAAAATCGGGAATAAATTCACCAATACAATCAAATGTGTGCCAGTGTGTGACGTAGGTATATTAATTCTATAAAACCGCTATGGGTGAGGAAGCGACGCTATTCACGTCTCACTCTACTTTGGTATATGGGAATGCAAGAAATAGAATCTCAGTTCGCTCGCTTAGTAGCCAGCAGGCTTTCATTCGAGATGGACGCTTCGCCCGTTTTGTGAACGTCATCCGATGTTTTTTTTCATATTTTCAGCAATTAAACTTCAATTATTATCACTTTTGACTTCAAATTTAATTAATTTAAGCGATTGGCTATGAATATGCTCATTTTTCCAATTTTTAATCGCTCATTTTTACATATGTATTGAATACACATCACCGAAACGGGCGTTTTTTTTTAGCACAGGAAGGGAAAGGTTAAAAGCTCAAATTTTTAATGATATATTTGTAATATTTTTCTAATTTTATGGAATTTCTTTATGTATCGCTTTCGTAACTCTTGTGTTTAAAATCTTTTTTCACAAGTGGTTTATAAATTTCCTTGAAAGAAATCAATACAAAATCTATAGGTTGTATTTAAAATTTGTCTCGTTTCACTAGAATGTTTATTTTATTTATGTTCTGCTATCAATAGTGTCCACATATGATGTATGCTTGTTTTTGACATAACTTAACATTGACTTTTAATTACACAGAGTTTACCTACTATTTGAAACCTGATAGACTGCCTTTAAAGAGGGTGAGATTCGGCAGCCATAGATGGTCTAACGTTTAGCATTTATGGTAAGCAAACTGGCACCCTAGGTTTGATTCCTGGCAGATTCATGTCCAGACTGGTTTTACCCGTAGACCATTTCACATACGAATTTATGTTTCTCTATAACTTATAAATTTTTATAACGTTTTTTGTATTTTGACATGTAAACGTATGCCTTACTTAGTAGCTTCAGTAGATTAAACCTGCCGATCACTTAGAACCTTTTCCCTCAACCTTCCTTCCGTGGTTGCAGTCCTAAGACTGGTTTGCAGCAATTTGAACTCTTCTCCTCCATTCCCCCCTGTCCTGTGCGGCTCTCTTTAAGTCTGTATATGTTGAGCAGCGCACGTCCACCAACAGGTCCTCCAGGTACTCTCGGCATGGGCGTCCCCTAGAGTTTGTCCCCTCGGTCATACCCTCCATTATGGCATGCAAGAGGCCCTCTTGTCGTATTATATGACCGATCCATCTTGCACGCCTTTCGGACAGGATCCTGAGCAGGTGCCTTCCTCCTTCGATTCGTTGGAGAACCTCTTCATTTGTGATGCGGTCTCTCCAGGAAATTCCTAATAGTCTTCTATAGGACCACATCTCAAAAGCCTCTAGTCTTCGTCTATCTCTTTCGGATAGGCACCATGTCTCGCAGCCGTACATCAAGATACTCCATACATAGGTCTTGATGAGGAGTATTCTCAGTTTTAGGTCTATATTATTTGATTCTATTATTTTCGACCTTTTATTAAATGCAAGTCTAGCCTGATGTATACGGCTGTCGACCTCGCTCTTGGACCGACCGTCCCATGTTATTTTGCTCCCGAGGTAGACAAACTCCTTGGTGTTCTTTAGTGGTTTACCCGACATCACTATTCTCATCTGGTGCTGCGCTCGGCCTACAGTCAGCAGCTTTCCCTCAACCTATGGGTCGCGATTCCAGTGGATGTCTCAAAAATAAAAATAACTCAAGTACAAAAGGAAAATAACACATTCTCTCAAAAAATTTATTTTATAAAATTCCAGTACCTACAGGCACATGCATCAACAAGATATAAAGTTTTTACAGGGGGGTTGTGAAGTCGTAATTTTCTTTTATTTTTTCTTTTGGGGGTTCGCAAGATTAAAAAGGTTGAAAAACAATGACTTAGAAGTTTAATCTCCTTGCCATCAGAACTTTGAGTTTGATCTGTCAAGACTGTGTGTTTGCCGAAGTGCAACAGCTTCTACACAATCAACCCGTGCACGCAATGGCATCTCCATCCACATGATGGATGGCAATCATACTCGATCATGAAGGATAGCCTTAGGGTATCAATATAGGTTGAAAAATGTGTAAGAAGTCAATCTCAAGTCAGGCCAAAAGTTGTCAAACGTTTTTTTTTTTAGATATTCTGCATTTAAATTGATGGTGTCGAATTCTTATTATTATTTTTATTGTTACTTTCTAAATGTACATTTTGAATCAATGTATCTTAAAGTTAGAATCATGAAACATACATATATCACTAGATTTGTAGTGAATCATTTCTTGTATTATAGAGTTTAGTGTATTCTTAGTAATGTAATGTATTATCTATGGTAAGGCTATAAGAACTAAGTGGAATTTCTTATAATTTATACGCAATATAGCCTAATAGTTGTGTACTTATCATGTAGCTGGTATTTTTCTCTTTCTTTTCCGTCATCTTTGAATGTCGTCAGAAATATTATATAATGTCAGATTGTTTAGTAATTATTGGATTGGTCAATTTTAAAAGGGCACAAGTTGTGGTTAAATAGAAAAACAAAAAAAACTACTTTGTTACAAACCAAAAGAAACACAAGTTTAAAAAGTTAAATTGCAAAATGATGTAAATTACAAATAACAAGAATACAAATTATAAAACAAATCAGGTAAATGCTGTAAGCTAAAAAGGATTTTTTAGGCAAAAAAGAGCTTATGTTCTTATACATATAAGTAAAATATAAAACAATTTTTTATTAACACGTTCTGCGCCGCGTAGGTCACCGGTGACCTACTGTGTTTTTGACCAGGACGCCACATAGGTCACCGGTGACCTACGTGTTTTTTTTTTTATAAACAGTCCCAGTGCGCCAGCGGTCACATTTACTACGAATTTTAACATTGAATGTGACCTATACGGCGCCCCTGAATATAATGCACATAAAAAATTCCAAAATTTTGTTTGAAAATGCAATTATTTTTAATAAACCTCCAGGTGTACATGAGCAAGCTATTACGGTTTATTTTTTTCAAGGATAAACTAGCCTCTACAATTAGGCTAGGGGGTATAGAAGAGATTCCAGGGATAACATAATCAATGGGACCATCCATTTGTCACACTCTGGAAATTTATGAGGGTGCATTGTCTATGCAACATTATGACCCTTTTTTTTGGAGCTATTGTCTCAGTAACCATAAGAGATTATTATGTTATGGCGTAACACTATAGCATATTACATAAATAAATAAAAAATATAATAAGTAATAAATTAGGCATGCTACAATTTGTTTGGACTACAAAAGTTTATGTTGTATATACATGTATTACCGTACGACGCCGCGTAGGTCACCGGTGACCTACGCTCACAATATCACCTAAAATCAGTTTATTTTTAAAAATAAATCATTATTTATGAAGCCTATATATGTATACATAAAATAAACTATAATTTGTTTAGTGGCGCAGGTACTTATTTTCTCAAAATGTACTGCGGCACGGAACGTGTTAAACCCAAAGACATATGTTTTTTTTTTCTGTTTAATTACGTTTGGATGTTTTATGTAAATATCCAAACAATATTAACAGAGACGACGGATTCCACATCAAATCAACATGGTACCTCATTATTCAATCGAAGTGACAATTAGTGAAAATTAACAATAACTTCAACCTTTGCGGAAGCTGCGCACTTATTCTCTCTTGATTCGAAGGAGCCATGTACTTACGTTACGGTCGCGAACCGGGGCAGATCCATGCGCCAACGTTACGGTCGAGACTCGCTGTAGACCAAGCGGTATCCGGCGCGCATACACATATGACAAAGTTGACTATGAACATACCCTGAAAATGAAAACTGCATTGTTTTACAGACCTCGGCATTATAAGTCAAACAATGCGGTACAACACTTCAAAAGGCCTTATACAACTGATTGTTATATATTTTTACTTCACAAAATTTATATTTGTAATAAATATATTATAGCTTTTTTTGTAACATGCATAACTTTTTTTGTAACGTGTGTAACTTTTTTTGTAACATGCGTAACTTTTTTTGTAACCCTTTGTGAATCGACCAATTTGATTGTCTGTAAATATATGAAGTTTAATTTAGGAAGCTAAATATTCTCAAGAAAAACTTTTCTAGCCAAAATTAGGTAAAATTACTCACTTTTTCTAAGAATATTTAAAAAATTTAATATATTTTTTTCTTGTTCTATTGAATTATTTTCTACTTTTCTTTATACAATTATTTTATTTATACACAAAAGTCTTTATTATTTAAAAAAAATCATTTAATTTCACTAAAAAATTGTTTTTTTATGTAATCATAATCATTCTACAGTAAACCCCTGATTTAATGAATATTTTTCAATATAAATATGAAAAATATCTTATTTCATGTATTTTTTAATTTATACTTATGTTGAGGAAATGGGTACGCTTAATGAACTCACATTTCTACATTTTTTTTACATTAACAGAATACTGATTTAAACACTTTTTTTCAGATAACTCGACATTAAAATCTGTTTAATTAAACAATATAAATTTTTAAATATTTGAAATAGCATGTTATTATTTTTTAATTTTAAATGACTAAGAAATATTGTGTTGTATTAAATAAGGGGTTCACTGTATATTCGCATTAAACCTCAGTTTCTAAAAAAAAAAAAAAATGCTTTAACTCTCTGGTCATAAAATTTACAGAATTATTTAAAAAAAGGCATTTATTTTTTTTACTACCCTTGATACAGTAAGCCTCTCTGTTATTTATTTTAAATATAAAGAAAAACATTATAAAGCCCTATTTCAAAATGTTGAAAAATGTTATTAAAACCTTTTGGAAAAAGACCAGAAATAAACTCGCATCCTTCCTATTTTTATTTTTCATCAAATTATAATTTGTTCTCTCAAAAATTAAAACTTTTCAAATTTTCCTTTAAACAAAATAAGTTTCTTTTACTCGTATCAGACACTTGAATGAATCACGATAAATTTTCTAAACCCGTTATTGGTTGGTGCTATTTTCTAAAAGTCAAAATAAAGTTAGAATTGATTGAAACTTTTGCAAATAACATACTGGAATAAATTATTCAACGAAGCACAATAAAAAATAAGTCTGTGTTTTTTTCATCCTCTTAAAGCTGTAATAGAAAGAAAAAAAACGAAAATACTCTGCTCTTTTTTTTTTATTTATATAAAGGGTTCTAAATTCTCTTTTATTATTTATATTCATAGATATTTTTTCATTCTTAAATACCGTATTTTACAGACTATAAGACGCTACGGACTATAAGACGCACGTTAATTTTTAGGCAATTTAAAAAAAAATAACATTATTACCATTTTTATTATTAGATTGCAAAGCCAGACTAAAAAGAAATTGAACTGAATAAAACTGAACTGACCTTTAAAATCCCTGAAAAAAATGTTGGTGTAGAGCCGAAATGACGCTCTGTTTCCATGTTCTTCCGCATATGCTATTACTTTCAATATATAGCCCGCATCATATGAATACGTTTTATTTTTTCCCATTGCGAAACTAGCTACTAACAAAAATATTGTACTGTTACCGATAACACAAATCACTTTCAATTCAAGTTCATTGGCACCGTGGACTGCAATGTCGCATCATAGCATAGGCTAGACAATGTTCTGGGTTTGTGATGGCGGGGCGGGAGGGAGACAGTGTTAGCAAGCTTGTGAATCCCCGCAACTCATGTTCGTCGCATCGGTACACTGCTGCTGTCAGTTGCCGATAGGTTTCCCGCGGCATCGAATATATGGCCATTTTTAAGACTGGCGGGAATTTTAAATCAAACACTGGACATTTTTATATGAATTTCAAGTATAAGACGCACCTGAATTTTGGAGCCAATTTTTGAAGAAAAAAGTGCGTCTTATAGTCCGTTAAACACGGTACATCTTCATTCTTGTCTTTTTTACAATCTCGGTGCAATTTTTTATTATTTTTATATGAAAGGATAACTTTAATCTTATAAAAAGCACAAAGTCATTAGAAATAATGAATGATTGTAACGTACTCATAGATAGTTCTTAAACTAGGATTTTTTTTATTTTGTGTATCTGTTAGTTTTTAATTTTTTTCATTAGCTTTATATTGAATGTTTTAAAATGAAATTAATTGTTGATAAATTCTTTTTATAAATTTTGTATGTGCGTGTTTTTAATGAAATAAATGGCCAATTTAGAAAGTAAAATTTTAACTTTAAGCTGGAAATTATTACAAAATTCACTTTGGTCTTTTTATCCTTTTTAAAAGTTTAAGAACTTAAGGCCGTAGTTTCTAAACTTTTTCACTTCACGGCGCCCTTAGTGAATTAAGATTTTAACCCAAAGTCAGACAGTCAGACATTTATGTTGAATGAAACCTAGCTGACACCTCAATGATAGTCAGTGGTTTGCACAGTGTCCGTTAGATGTCGCTTCCTATCATCGCATCAGCACAGGTCCGATTCAAAAACCATACAAGTCGCATTTCTGTAAAAATATGAGAATATTTCGTAATATTAGCGAACAATTTAGGAACCACTGGGTTAAGGACTGGTTACATTTACAGCCATATGATCTACACTCACTTGAATCTTTGAAAGATATTAATATACTACCTTGATCAAAAAGTTTTAGGACTTTATTCATAAAATCGAAAATACAAGTTTATTCATCAAAATCGATATGGTCCCCTTCAAAGTACTCCCCATCGACTGCAACGCACTTACGCCAGCGCTTGATCCAATCCTCGAAACACCGCTGGTACTCAATTTTCAGTATGTTCATCAGAGCCGTCTTCGATTTTTTCATGACATCCTCTCGGGTGCTGTAACGCGTTCCGCGAAGCGGTTTTTTAAGTCGGTTGAACAGGAAAAAGTCGCAGGGAGCCAGATCAGGTGAATTCAAAGGCTGCTGGAAAGTAGTGGTGTTGTTTTTGGTAAAAAAACTCATGGAAATCATGTCTTTCGCGATTTCAACGCGGTCCTTTTTTTGCATGAAATTGAGGTCTTTCGGCACCAGTTTTGCAGCGACACGTCTGAGGCCCAAATCACTAACCAAAATGTCTTGAGCGGATCCATAAGCGATGTTCAAGTCCTCTGCCAGCTCTCTGATGGTCAATTTGCGGTTTTCGGCCAACATTTCGTTGTTTTTATCGATGTTTTCATCGGTTTTCGACTGCCACTGCGTTCGTCATCCTCGACCAACTCACGACCACTTCTGAAGTGTTCGTGCCACCAAAAAACACTTCTCCAAAATTTCCAAGGTCTGCGAACCGTTAAATCCGTTTTTTACACAAAATTTAATGCAAACTCGTTGATGCCATTTTCAAACTTGTAAAAAATCGAAAACACGTTCAAAGATAGATGTACTCAGTACAGCGTAACTTTTATAAATGTCAAGCTATGGTGCTGAAATTTGGAGGGAAGTGTCAATGATAGATGTGGTAACCTAACAACAACAAAAAATTATTCCAATCGGGTGACTGACAGCGCCACACGGTGGCCGGTCCTAAAACTTTTTGATCAAGGTAGTATTCAATTTAGCTTTGAAACAAAATGGAAAATAGTATTAAATTTAATCTCATTCATTAATTTGTATAGTACCCATCAATACAGCCCCATTGATGATGCAGAAATATTGAAGAACACAGTACGAAGACATCAGGAAAAATCCTTTTCTTCGGATCAGTTGTTCATCCAGTATTGGAATTTAGAACCACTAGAGTAGGCATGTAACTCCCTGGCATCATCTTTCGTGTTAATATTACTATCGCACTTCCAAGAGTTAATAATAGCCTCGTAGATAAATATTTAATAAAACAATGACTAGGTGTTTTTAAAGTGGATCTTAAAAGGATATGTTGCATTAACCCTTCCTATCCTGTGATGTGTAACTAGTACACATTGCTTCTAAACACTTTAATATCTTTATAAATATAATAAATACTGGGTTCAGATTTTAGGTATTCCTCCGTAATACATTTACGCATTGAATGATAAAAATAATATTAATAATAATTAGCACTTGTCGGCCGCATCAGAGATATTTTGTGAAAATCGGGAATAAATTCACCAATACAATCAAACGTGTGCCAGTGTGTGACGTAGGTATATTCATTCTAAAAAACCGCTATGGGTGAGGAAGCGACGCTATTCACGTCTCACTCTACTTTGGTATATGGGAACGCAAGAAATAGAATCTCAGTTCGCTAGCTTAGTAGCCAGCGGGCTTTCGTTCAAGATGGTCGCTTCACCCGTTTTGTGAACGTCGTCCGATGTTTTTTTCATGTTTTCAGCAATTAAACTTTAATTATTATCACTTTTGACTTCAAATTTTATTAATTTAAGCGATTGACTATGAATATTCTTATTTTTCTGATTTTAAATCGCTCATTTTTACATATGTATTGAATACACATCATCGAAACGGGTGTTTTTTTTTACACATCACCGAAAGGTTAAAAGCTAGAATTTACAATTTTTAAAAGTCAGGATGAAAGAACTTAAATATTACGAGAGGTTTCACTGTATTTTTTTGTATTACATTCATGAATTTTGTAATAATTTCCAATTCTAACAAGAATGGCATTATGTATAAATGAATGGCCCACATTTCTTCCTTAAACGAATATAAAATAGTGTAGATAGATACCTGAAAATGTTTGTGTTTAAGCGAAATATGGAATGTTTTTAATGTGTTTTATATTTTTAAAAATTTACTCTTAGATATTTAAGTATTTTATAATTGTTACCGTGACGCACACACTTATCTTTAACCCCATCTCCATTTTATCACCATCTGTCTCATCTCATAACATCGGCTGTTCTGTTGAGAATTTTATTTTCGCTGTCATATTGCGCTCACTAGTTAGTTGCCTTAGGGTCGACAGTACCATACCCTCGGTAAGGCAGGACTTGTATTTTTATCTTCAATTTTTATTAAGTAATTTTGCTTTTTATTTTATCGGAATCAAATACGCAAAAATTGTAACCTGACTTTTGTTACTACGTTTTAATATTATTGCATGTACCATTATAAAATCCAAAAGATTCCAGTCTGGAAAAGTATGGACAGATACCACACGCTGGCTACGTCCATCACATGGTCAGGAAAATTTGATACCTCTACAATCAATAGCACATCTTCTTCTCAGTGTCATGTCAGGTCCCTCCAACATTGAATATCACTTGAGAGTAGACATATTTGTCCCCGGCAGCCCGAAAAAGATCTCCAACGCCCCTTATGCCAGTCCAATCACGTATATTGCAGAGCCAGGAGATTTGCCTCCTGTCAACACCTCTTCGGCCTTCTATTTTGCCTTGGATGATCAGGTGCAGTAATTTGTACTTTGCTCCTCTAAGTAATAGCAGATCACCTAGAGATAATAGACGACATGTTGTTTAGTTATATTCTGAAGTGTTAAAAATTTTATATTCAACATTTCAAATACGGTTTAACATATCAAGTTTCTTTCGAAAGAAAGCAAAAGCCGGGCAAGAATTTAACGACATTAAAATTCTGACGATATAAAATTTTTGACATTTCATAATATTACGAAACAACATGTCTTCTATCGGCTCCAGTTGACATACTACTGAAGTTCAAAGTATCGAATTTTAACTTGTTCATGCTGTACATTTTTGAACTTTAGTGGTATCAAAAACATTCAGTGTTATTCGGAAAATGTATTGTAAAAAACTAAATTCACATCTGTGTATTGTACACAGTCCAAAACCAATAATTGTAACCTGTATTTGACCGCTTTTAGGAATATGCAAAATTAAATTGATTATTGAATTCACAGAATAAAGAAGAAAAAAATATTAAAATCAATTTGACTTTAAAAAACATATTTGAGAATTTTCTGTAGAGTTGATATGTAAAAAAATGTGTTGAATATATCTTATTGTAAAATATAATTTTTACTTATTAAAAGTGTTAAGTGATACATTAAGCTCTAAAAGTTGCTGAAAAATAATGCCGCTACTACCTTTTTTTAGCTGCTTGAGTAGCATGCTACTTTAGATTGAAAGCTAGCTGTAACAGTGCTACTTATTCTTTAAAGTAGTTCTAACAACATTCCTTGACTTTTCTTGGCCTTTGTTGCTTTCGGGTCATTACTAAAGTCCTCCTCACAACCACAGGACTTTATATCGAACCATTTCAAGTGAAGTCTTTGTTTCTAACCTATATTGTCTTTATTCTTTCAATGTTGTCCCTTCACCCTACTGTAATTTCTGCTGCCATCCAAATCAGTTCACATATCACATTTTATTTAACTGCAATGATAATCGTGGCAATAATTTCCGAAGAGATCTCCACTCAACCTTATATAATTTAATCTTCGAACCGGTTGGCTACTCTGATCTAATGGTGTCAAAGGATAGTTTCGTTGCATTCAAAGTATTAGCAACCTGCTAGGCTGTGTAACGTCCAAGTCTTAATAAGTAATGCTGCGCTGCGAGTAATTTTCAATCTCCCGTGACGTCAGACCTTAAATCAGTTGTCGCTACTATTTTTGACACCAGATGTGTCGCCACCAGAAGAGGAATCCTTTTGGGCAGTTCCTTCTTCGTCACTACGTGATGTCTTTGTTGATCGCGCTGGATGGAGACTTATTCTGTCCCCCATAACAGCGTGGGTTATGGTAAGATCGAATTAAACCGTCTTTTATTATTTGTTTGCTTGTTATTGTGAAATAAAATTCCTAATGTGACACGTCGCACTCATTCATCATTATATATATAAATATAAGTATAAAATAAGATCACTTTTAGTCGTAATATTATATATATATATCTGGATGTAAAATGATTATAATAAATTAATTTGTAAGTAGGCGAAATGATTATAAAAGAGTCATAACAGTTGATGGTTACCTTACGCGCAAAATATTAGCAACTTACTATGTATTATATAATGTATTAACCAAGAGAACATTGTTTTTTCCATTAAAAAAAAAAAAACAGTGCGTTCCTATGTTGATGGATATTATTTTTTTTTGGTGATTATTATAATTATTAAAGGACTTACTCTGAAAATTACAGCTTTTTTTTTATTTATTTTAAGTGTTTTAACCCATTCCCTGTTGATCTAATAAAGGGTCTTTCAAATTGAGCAGTTTTTTTTTATTCAAATTTTTTAAATTCTTCAATAAAATACAATTTTCTTTGATTTCAATTTTTTTTTATTTGTCATTGAAGTATAATGTATGATTGTAATTTATTTTTATCAAACACTGTTTATTCCACTTTTTTGTAACGGTATAACCCTACCGGTTTCAAGGCTTTCACCTCATCTTCAGGGGAGCACAAACAAGACTTGTTTGTTCTCCCCTGAAGATGAGGTGAAAGCCTTGAAACGGGTAGGGTTATACCGTTACAAAAAAGTGGAATAAACAGTGTTTGATAAAAATGAATTACAATGTCTTTAAACCTCCACAACGTTAATGCCTTAACTATAAACAACATATAATGTATGACATTTAAACACAAAAAAACAATACCCGCCAAATGTCCACCTGTTGCAGCTCCACAGATCGATGACACTTTGACATAATTGTGCTTCTAACTCACCAATAATGCGAATAATTTCATCCTTCAGCTCACAAATTGATCGCGAGTCATTCTTATAAACCTGGATTTTCACGTAACCCCAAAGAAAATAGTCAAACGGTGTCAGATCACATGATCTTGGTGGCCAATTAACATCGCCCTTTCCGGAGATTACAATACATAAAATAATTCAACAATTTGAACGCGTTGTTGTATTGTATACGACTCCATTTTTATAAATGTCATACATTACACTTCTCAAATGTCACAAGACCCAGGCAAGTTCGCGACGCCATCTGTGTTTCCAAGAATTAAAAAAAATGCTCAATTTGAAAGACCCTTTAATAGTGGATTACAATCATGGTATTTTTTAAATGTTTTTTTTAGCTATTATAAATAATTAATAGATATAGATAATAAGCAAGATGAAAAAGAGTAGTTAAGATGGTTTGGGCATGCGGAACAAATGAATGAATAAAGACTAACAAAACAGATGTATAGTGCAAATGTAAGCAGAAGAATTGGGAGAAAATACTAAGATTTTACACCATCTGTTGACTGGAGACGAAAAATTAGTTTTCTAAAAAACAGGAAATGAAACCAGTGGCAAAACCTGGATTGACCGCAGTAAAATTATTTTGTGTTTATGGTGTGATTGTGCATTATGAAATGCTAGATAGAGATCGTGCATTATAAAATGCTTCGATCTGACAAACATAATGGCAACATTGTAATTTATTTTTATCAAACACTGTTTATTCCACTTTTTTATGACGGTATAACCCTACCGGTTTCAAGGCTTTCACCTGATCTTCAGGGGAGCGCAAACAAGACTAAATGCTGTTCGAACTGGCACCGATATACACGCTTTAACGGTTGGGGGCTGGGAGGGGGAGGAGGGGAGAAAGGCATGGGACAATTTCGGCCAAGAACGGAGAGATTTTGGGTAAATAACTGTTCAACAGATGTTCCGATCCGTGTACTGATTTAGAAATTTCTAGGGCCTCTAATCTGTCCAATTTATTTCCGTTACCAC
This sequence comes from Odontocerum albicorne, assembly GCA_949825065.1. NCBI lineage: Eukaryota > Metazoa > Arthropoda > Insecta > Trichoptera > Odontoceridae > Odontocerum > Odontocerum albicorne. The sequence continues at coordinate 32,365,890 of OX463859.1, read as the reverse complement.
TGATATGTAAGAATTTGGCATCATCGATAGGAAAAGTATGATTCTCGCGGTGACAATGATTAGCCATTTCAGAATAAATTAGAGGATTTGTTAAGGCGGATTTATGTTCACGAAATCTCTTTTCAAAAGATTTTCCTGTCTTTCCTATATAGAAATTATCACAGTCAGCACATAAAAGCTTATACACACCACGTTGCTAAGTATTACATTTTTGTCTTTCCCATTAAATAAGAGTTTCCGGAGATTAAAATAAGTGTAAAAAGCTGGCTTTATGTGACTTGGAATATTTTTGGTTATTTCATATGATATGTTTTTTATAAATAGAACTTTGCTTCATTTATAGGTATGCTTATAGGTGTCGTTAAATATATAATCTTTTATAAGTTTCTTTTTTGTTTTGTTTTTTTAAAGTGAATCAATGAGGCTTCCAGGATAGCAGTGTTTGATAAAAATAAATTACAATGTCTTTAAACCTCCACAATGTTAATGCCTTAACTATAAACAACATAATGGCAACATTATTCTGTGAGCAGTTAAACCAGTTAATAAAAAAGAGATGACAATTATCAATAGAAGCAAAGTGTTTTTACGACACAATAATGCACGACTACTGCACTCTGCGATTGTTTCATTTGAAAAATAAATTATTTCCCGAATAACCTGATATATTTTTATTACTTTTATAGACTAAGTGGTATTGCCATCTTATTTAACCTTTTAACGGGCATAAGCAAAAATGGGTGGCATATGCGACCACCCTTATGGTTATACTTATAAGGATTCATTTTCTTTATGAAACGTTTTTAAGTAACACAAATGTCAAATTGGCAAATGTAGTGGACAGGCAGAGGTCTTATTAAAGATAGATCGTCGTGAAGTTAGCTGCACGATCAGTAGCAACATCCGGTCAATGACTTGTCAAATATGTAAATAGGTATTATAAGTAAATCACCATTCATCATATCTCATATAAGAATTGTATTTCCTAATACAACCTAAACTTAAATATTATTACCTAAACATTCATTGGTCACTTATGCGCCCACTGACATGACCCCTGAAATGGGCACAGCTCTCATATGCGACCGCCTCATTTCAAAAAAAAAATTTTTTAATACACATTTTCGAAGAAATAAAGCTGATTTGATACACATAATAATGATTTATTCAACAAAAAACTCAATATCTCAAAAATAAAAACTTGCCCTATAAAGGGTTAAGTGGGTGTTCTACTCTACAGGCGTGAATTTCGGGCGTTTTTTCAGACTAATTAAAAAAAAAACTAAAAATACTTCTATACATTTTTTTTTCAGTTTGTTTATTGATGATTTGAGAATAAACAAAAAAAAATTTGAAAAATATATTTTTAAATTTAATATGTTATCAGCTGTTATATCTTGTAAAAAAAAAAGGGGGTGAGTTGGTCGACATGATTGGAGCCCTTTCGTAAATCTGAAATAAAAATCATACACAGTTGCTTGATAAGAAATAATGTCGTTATATGTAGTTGGTACCAAAAAAAAAAATGTAAAAAAAATTTTTTTTTTACCCTTTTTAGCAAATTTTTTAAAAATAGTAAAAAAATAGTTTTGAATTTACGAAGGTAGGGACGATATAAAAACATTTATCGAAATTTCATACCAACTTTGAAGGCAATCGGTCAGATAGAACTTGTGATTTTATGTCGACCAGTAGTTTTGAAAAAAACGCGTTTCAAGTTTTGAGATTATTGTCTGAGTCATACCTTCTTCTCCCTGACTCCATCCCAACTCACTGTCTGCGAAGAATGTTGGGGTCAGCTCTCCTCATCCTCAGGTTGTATGCTCTTTTGTCCCGGACTACGTCCCCCAGGTCGTGCCTCTGCATCAGTTTATCTTTTTGCACCACCCATGAATTATTTGGTCTTCCTCTGGTTGTTATTCGAGGAAGATCCATGGAGATTGCCTGGTTCACAATGTGATCAGGTGCTCTGCATCCAACGTGCCCATACCTTCTCAATCGCCTCTCCTCCATCTTGCTGTTGATGTCTGTAACACCTAGGCTTCCACGAATGCGTGAGTCATACCGGTGCGGCGTAATTGCTGCATTTATAGCTATAACTTCGTAAATATTGAGAATTTCAAATTTCTGAAGTAGAATACCCTCTTAATGACTGTTTTGTAATACAAGCATTAAAAACTGAGGAGGTCTAATTCCTTACCCATGATATTGCGAGAGCTGTACGTAAAAGTGGAGTAGAAAAAAAAACAACTTAATTTAATAAATTCTCTTTATTTCATAATATAATTAAAAAATCACTCAATTATAAAAAAGTACAATGCATTATCATCCATTTTCGAGAAATTTATATCGGAAATATTACATCGAAAGCAACTATCAACTTATTTTAAAAACTGTAATTTTATCCAAAAAAAAATTTTTATTTGTTTAAATTAAAAATTTATTGACTGTACTATAGAGTTCTATTTTAGAGCTATAATTTCACCAAAAAGATAATAAATACTATATTATTATACAGTGACAGACCTGTTAGATCTTTGAAAAGTCAAGTCTAGAGCGAAACACATTTTAGCGTTATTAAATATTTCAATAGAAAATATTCACTTTTCCTGTGAAATTTGTAATAAATTAAGAGATTGTGAAAAATAAAAAAAAAACAACTCGATTAGTTCTAACTATCAAGTGATGTTTGTTTTATTTTATACAGTTTGAACATTAAAATAAATTCAATACTATTAATATTTTTACAAAATACATCAATTGCCTTGAATTATTTTTGATACATAACAAATAAATTAATATCATAAGATGAATTGGTGATATAACAAGAATTGATTTCATCAATAGTAAATATGTTTGAGAAAGCTACAAAAAAATATGGATAATGGAAGAGACGAGAAAGATCATCCAAGATGCTGTAGACTGTAACATGTAAGGAGAAGGTAGGATGATAACATGGCAGTAAGATGGGTAAAGGAATGCTACTTTCTACATGGCTATTAACAGTTCAATTCGATCCCTCCACAATCCACGCTGTTTTGGGGGACAAAATAAGTCTCCATCCAACATAATCTACACTTGGAGATGAAATCATTTTTTTTTTTTATGAGCAATATGTCACATAGTGACAAAGAAGGAACTGCCCAAATAGTCTCCTCCTCCCATGACGACACAAGTGTGAAAAGTAGCAGTAATGACATATTGTCTTTTTCCAACTAATTTTTAAGCCGTTTTCCTCCAGGATCTTTCTCCGTATCTCCAGGCTGCTCTGCAAGTCACAATGGTTATCTGATATCAGGGTGCGGTACTATCTGCAGTTTAAGGTGGAAGAGGCGACAGATGTGTGTCGAGATAGGAAAGTCTGACGCTCTGTCTTTTTGCATACCCCGAAAAAGAAATGGCATGATGGTATAGATTAGATCTTAGGAATATATCACTGTGGATACAGGGGAGACTACTGTATATTAATGAAACTTTATTAGAGAAAATGTAGCATAGTCCTTGGACAGTTCACAAATTTGCCCCAATACAACCCTGTAACGATGTTCAGTAATTATAATTATTTTATCAACTTTAATATAAGCCTCGATTCTAATAAATAGCAAGTTATTTAGGTAAATGCATTACATAAAACTAACAATAATGACAAATTAATACATCTTGTTACAAATTAGCAAAAATCTGGCAGTTTGTTAAAATCAAATAATATTTGGTGACGTTTGTCAAAAGTCACTACGTTAGTCTGCATTGGCTAGGGATGGGGTATACGATTATTGGATTTTCGATTTTTTTATACCTAAAATTAAATGTTCGTAATTAGTATTGATTCATAGTGGATCTTGGCCTATTTAAAGATAGATACAAATCATACAATACATTAGAAAGTCAGTATAATGAAAATTAGGAATTAAAACGTCAGTTTAGAGCAGTGTCTGCCAAACTTTTTTACTTCACGGCACACAGGTGAATGGGATTTGTTCCGCGACACACCAAATAAAAATGCCTTAAAAAAGGAAATGTATCTTATTAATATGAATAAAGGAAATCATAGTGTAGGTAACAAAACATTTTAATATATATAATCAACATATCACATATGTACATAGGCGGTAATAATTTTACTAGTGAGAAGGATGCTATTGAATTTTAGAAAGAATTCTGACAAAACGCGGCTCTAAATTAGATAAACAAACACGTAACTCCTCATCTACCATCTGTAACCGCTCTCGTTTCTTTATTTCATTTCCACGAGCGCTGAAAAACCAAATTCGCAAAGATACGACGATCCAAACGGCAACAGAGATTTAATTGCTGTTGTAGCCAATCGAGGATATTGACTCCAAAGCAATATCTAAAATGCCGACAATTCTAGATCAGAAAATGAGGCTTTGTGCAAAAAAGCTAAAAAACGACCCTGTCGTTTTTTCATCTATTAAAATTTCCACCTTTTTTAGTGTCAGAACGTGACAAATATTTATTTGAATATTTAGATGTTGAATTTATTGAAAATTGGAGAACATTTAAATGAATAGGCATTATTTAAAATGAACAGTTTTGAGGCTTCTTCCTTCGGCACACAGTTTGGCAGACACTGGTTTAGAGAAAAACAATTTTTCAATTTTTAAAAAAATTATTCGATTTGAAAAAAAAAAAAACTATTTTACCCCACCCCTTTGAGACATGACGTTTCAAACGTCACAGGGATCATACTAGATTTTCTCAAGTAAAGTTAAGAAATAGAATGTATAGATGCAGAGTAGAAAATAGAATGTATGGATGCAGAGGAGAAAAAAGTATATATTGTGATAGGAAAACTTGACCTTTTAGCTTACTCTTATAGGAAAACAGCATTATGGTAGTACGTACAGTTCACAATATCTTCAATTAGAATAAAAGATTTATTTTGCCCAATAGCATCCTACCAAACTTCTAAAAAAGAAATAATAAAAAGGCAGTCTGCAATTCTTGTATATATTAACTTAAAATAAAATATCTAAATTTCTATTTATATAATATATAAAAAAAAAACCATGAGAAGGAAAACTTTGGTTAAAGTTAGTTTGAATTTTCACTTAAACATAATGTTAGTAAAGTTTTAGAAAAACAATTTATCTTAAAATATTCCAAACTTCAGAATTCATAATTATTATTACAATACAACTCTTCTTCTTCTCTTAATAATGACCGTGAACTCATATATATATGAAGGAGTATATACCAGTGTCAATTGATAACAATAGAACTCAATTCTAGAGCAATTTTGAAAAATAATTAGGCATAAACAAAATGAAATTTTAGTACCACGGTAATTTGTTTAGATAAAAGTGAGTTAAAATACAAAATAATGTAAATTAAAACTAATAAATGCTATTCAAAGAACACAATAAATGCTGTTGATTTTTAAGATAATTTTAATTACCTTCTGTTACAGTTATTTTCAGAAAAAAAAAAACCCTTTTTTAATTACAGAAGACCACGTGTATAGTTCAGAGTCGCATTTGCTAACAGACAAACCTAGGCATTTGCCTAAGGGTGACAATTCACAAGGGGGCGCTCATAAATTCATAAATAGGTTATGAAAATATGTACAATGATTTAGATGAATGCTTTATGGAAAAATGCGTTCACTTCAGTTCATATTTAAAATCTAATGAGAATAATGACGGCTGTTCAATGACACAGCTTAGCAAACTAATAATTAGTAACTATTTATCCAAATATTTACATTATTTTATTTATGCACACCGTTAACAATTCAAGTTATCATTATTGAAACAATTATTTCAGATTTACGCAAAAAAAATAAAACGCATTCGTCATATTATCAATAAAATCAGATATAACAGCAAATATGGACTTCAATGATATCATAGATGCATTAACCCCTTGTTACCTGAACATAGAAATAACTTGTTTATTGCACTTTTTTAATTAAATATCTCTTGTAGTAGGATGTTAGAGAGGGAATAAATTTTTTTTTTAAATTCTAAGACATCCAAAAAAGGGTGGTACAAATTTGAACCGTCAGTGAATAAAGGCATAAAAAAACGACAAATATGTTTTGAACAATCTAATTATTTTATCAATCAATTTTACAAAAACAAATGTTAATGAACTTCTAGTTTCAATAAACACGCTTACCTGCCATTTTCATTAATATTTTTATATCCAAAAATGAACAATAAAACATCCGTCCAATCAGTGTGACAGTCAACATTCACCCGAGATACCTGGTGGCATTTTTAATAAATACACGTTCCAATACTGTTTGCATTGTAAAATATTAATTAGTACACATATGTGATGTGATGACAGGGATTGATCAAACAAATTTTGATGTATAACGCTAAAATGAACGTTTAAATCTGGTGGTACGAATTTGTACCGTCAGGTGGCAAAGGGTTAAAGGAAAAGAAAGCAAGATATAAACTATAGTGGTGTGAAATAGATCATTATCCTAGGTCATCGCTAAGTTAATTTTTTTTGGCGGGTTTGTAAGGGGATAAAAGTTGTTAAATGTCTAGGGGCGCCATCTACACAAATGCGGCACTGGTATGGTTACTTCTGAGCGATTTGAAAATTTACGAAGAGTTACAATGTATTTGGCGAGTGTGCACTATTGTTTTGCAGTTAAAACAAAGCACAATAAGAAACTTTCGAGCAGTATTCAGGTTAGTGAAGATCGGGGCTTACACGAGTCATACTCGTTATTGCATACTTATATAAAGAATATGCAACCTCTTTCGTTTAGTTGGTAAGACACTAGTCTTTTACCTCGGAGTTTAATGTTCGATTCTCGATGATACCCAAAATAAAAAGAAAAAATAGAAGTGTGTTTGCCAATTTGGTAACCCTTCCTTCCCTGTGATGTGTAACTAGTACGCATTGCTTCTAAAACCTTTAATATCTCTATAAATATAGTAAATACTGGCTTCAGATTTTAGGTATACCTCCGTAATACATTTACGCATTGAATGAAAAAAATAATATTAATAATAATTAACACTTATCGACCACATCAGAGATATTTTGTGAAAATCGGGAATAAATTCACCAATACAATCAAACGTGTGCCAGTGTGTGACGTAGGTATATTCATTCTAAAAAACCGCTATGGGTGAGGAAGCGATGTTGTCCTCGTCTCACTCTCACTCTACTTCGGTATATGGGAATGCAAGAAATAGAATCTCAGTTCGCTCGCTTTTCTCACTTCAGTAGCTCGCAAGGTTTCGTTTGAGATGGTCACGATTGGCTATGAATATTCTTATATTTCCGATTTTAAATCGCTCATTTTTACATGTGTATTGAATACACAGCACCGAAATGTGCGGATTTTTTTAGCACAGGAAGGGAAAGGTCAACCAAGTTCCACTGAATATCACAATACTGCAATAAACAAGTAATATATTTTCTCATATTCCCATAATATATAAGTCCCATATTGAAACATACACCTCAAATACTCGTACTACCTACTTAAGAAATTTCATTGGCTGGTCATTTGAAAATCATATTAAAAGTGTATGACTGTACTTTAAAATTGAATATATCGCTTCATTGTAATTATTATTAATATATGAACGAAACTGATGAAATAAAATAACAGACTCGGAGGTTTATCAACCATTTTTCATATAATACAATAAATATTCTACATAGACTAATTGTTGCCATGTTTGAATGATGAACGACGTTTTGAGGGTATTGCATCCTTCATCCTCAAGGGTGATGTCAAAAAACATAACCAAATATATTAATAAATAAATATATTGTTTAAAGTCAAGGCATTAACGTTGTGGAGGTTAAAATATATTGTAATTTGTTTTATCAAACACTGTTTATTCCACGTTTTGTAACGGTATAACCCTACCGGTTTCAAGAATTTCCCCTCATCTTCAGGGGAGCACAAACAAGACACTCTGATGAGGTGCTCTTTTTTTATCATACTTTTACTATCGATGATGCCAAATTCTTCCATATCAGTAGTAAAGAAAACAAATTGGACAGATTAGAGGCTCTAGAAATTTCTAATCAGTACATCGAGGCGAACATCTGGTTAACACATATATCCCAAAAAATTCTTCGCTGCAGGCCGAGATCGTCCCATGCCTCCGCTCACTGGTAGGGTTATACTGTTACAAAAAGTGGAATAAACATTGTTTGATAAAACAAATTACAATTAATAAATAAATAAATATAGGTTTATTAATAGCAACATAGTATGTGAAAACAAGACTTGTAATCTTTTAAAAAAAAAATCAATGAGAATTGAACACACAACTCCCGTGTTGGAAGACGGGTGTCTTACCAAAAACTAAATCATCATCATTTACATACGACTTATCGTGTTTTGAAATATATCGGAATTATTTAACAATCACTGAGCAAATTTGACAGAAGGGACAAAAAAAGTGAAAAATTTTAAGTACTAAAATATTTAATAAATAAATGCCAAAATACACAATAATTAATTTAATCAATAACTAAAGAAAAAAGTTATGATCAGATTTACGTAGTAAGTTGTACGTTTTTTTTTGTCCCTGCTACCAAATTACTAATTCCCATGGTTATGCACTTTTGTCTGGAACATATAGATACCAGGTCTGTACCTATGAAACCGGATTTTTTTTTATAGAAAATACACATTTATTGTATGAAAATGGTAAAAAATATTTTATTCAAAGTATTGCCCATCGCTAGCTACACATGTTTCCCATCTCTCTGGCAATTTGTGGATGCCACGCCTAAAAACCTCTTGCTCTTTTGAGGCAAACCAATCGTCGAGCCGTTTTCGTACATTTTCGTAAGAAGTGAAGCGCTGCTCAGCAAGTGCGTGTCCCATCGATGCAAATAAGTAGTAATCGGATGGAGCCAAGTCTGGTGAGTAAGCCGCATGCGAAAGTATTTGCCAACTAAACGCCTCAATCGTTTCATTGACCTGTTTTTCTGTGTGCGATGGTGGATTAACATGAAGCAAAATTACTTTGTGTTGCCTCTTTTAATATTCTGGTCGTTTTTCACACAATGCTTGGTTCAAATACATCATTTGTTGTCGGTAGCGTTCAGTATTAACGGTTTCACCAGGTTTTTGCAGCTCATAATAGATAACACCCTTCTGATTCCACCCTTCTGATTCCATGGAGCATTGTCTTCCATCCATAGCGATTTGGCCTTCCAGTCGATGTCGCTGGTTTACTTGGAGTCACCCATGATCTTTCACGCTTAGGATTCTCGAAACATATCCATTTTTCATTGCCAGTCACAATTCGATGAAGAAATGATTTTCTTTTGTACCTGGCGAGCAGCATTTCGCAAGTGGTTTTTCAGTTTTCCTGCTGTCACTTTCACGTTAAACATAAAAAAAGGCGCCAATAACAAGGTTTGACAGTCACTACATTGACAACTAGAGCCGTCTATGAGCAAATTTCCGGTTTCATAGATACACACCCGGTATTGCGATAACTCCAAATAATAACCAAATTTTCTTACAAAAATACATTCAATTCTTCCCCTAAATTCTAACAACAATTTTTCAACACAGTCAAGTGACAATTATTATCATTATCATTAATATCTAAATAAAAAAAAATACTGTTTCTGGCGAGTGTATGTACGGTGATATAAAAAAATAATAAAATATAAAAACAATAAATTTATATTTATAGTTATCTGAGAATTCATTTAAACGTAACGATCGGGTTAAGGACAAAATTCAAAATGTACTTCATTGATATATAAATATCGTTGACTAGACTCTTATACAAAGTGGTAAATTTATATTTTTTTGTTTGAACAATGGGCAATTTGACATCTTTAAGTTCGTAATTCTGACAACCGATACAGCTGAGTTCGTACACATTGAGAGTAGGACGAGGTAATCCTCCGCACTTGGGAGAGGTGAAGGTCCTCGAATCCAGGATGCCCCGGAAACGTATTTTGTCATTTACTTTGATCTTCCGGCTAAAGTTGGTGAAATGGTGCGACGCTTTCAAAGTGATTTCGGCCCCTTTCTTGAGGAGTAGTCCTGATTCCATTCTTACGGTTATTTCATGCTCATATCTGGAAAAAAATAAAACAAACATCAAAATGCGTGATTGCATATGAACACTAAACGCGTACGCTACACTACACCTAAAACTGAATGTGTTACTATCACATATCGGAAGATTTCTTTGTAGTTCGTCTTCCCTTGGAAAGTTCTTACCAAATATGGTTTTCTGAACATATGCAAATGCGGGGAAGTACCTAATCTAATGGCCATAACCATCACCTTCCTATCCTCACACTCAGTCTAAATATATATTTATTTTTAAGCTGTCAATATTAGTGGGTCCCGAGTTGAAATGCCCTTGCGGAGAGTTTGCTCTTTAAACGGCAAGGTATAAATTGTCCTTTTATTATTATATCCATAATCTTAATTGCGATTCTGGACTATGCGGACGTATGTTACTTGGATGTTACAGAGGAACAGCTGGACAAATTACAGCGTCTTCAAAATGTGTGCCTAAGATTTATTCTCAACCTACGAAAGTACGATTATATAACTTCATACCAGAAGGCATTGAACTGGTTGAATGCTAGAAATAGACGCCAAATTCACATACTGTCTCTATTGTATAATATTCTTAACTGTCCCGCCACCCCCTATTTTCTCGTTGAAAATTTTCAGTGTCTTTCCAATCATGGATTAGCGCTACGTTCAAACAGAGATTGTCTATTGGCCTTTCCAGTTCACTGCCCCTCTTTTTTTACGTCGTCCTTTACTGTCCATGCAGTGAGACTTTGGAATCAGTTACAAACCAATATAAGACTCGCTTCGTCCTTGGCATGCTTTAAGAAGCGACTGAAAAAACTCTTAATCTCTAGTCAGTAAAATAACGTGTTTCATTCCTTTTCTTTTCCTTTCCTCTCCACCATCCCTTCCTTTCCTTTTGATTGATGATATCTCACTTTATATGAAAAAGAATGTTTGGGTGACTGTCAGTCTTTGTGGGGTTCGTGGGCATGTGCTCACGTATATGTTTATGGATTTCATGGGGATGGATAGTCATTTGAATGATTTATGCGACCACGTAACTTGCTTCATTTACTTTTGTCTGGTTGGTTGGAAGATTGGAGAGATTGCCGCCTGGCAATAAGCCCGCCAGATTGTATTTGCAATAAAAGTGTTAAATAAAATTAAAATAAATAAATTGATAAATATATAAAAAATATATTTTCTTGAACATATTACAGTAACTTGACATATTCTCTTAATTGCCTGTCTTGAAAAATATTAACATAAAAAATATTTGTACAGACCTGTCCAAATTATTTAGATGACACTTCTTCCCCTCCTTCTGGACAATGTTTTCCAAAAACCTGCATTCCCTCAAAGCCTCGCCCCTTTCCTTTTCACAATCAAACTCGTATTTCTCTCCATAATAGCATTTGACAAAATCCCCTAAAAACCCAGGGAGTTTCTCTGCGAAATTGCTCCAAGTATTTTCCACGTTTAACAGTCTCACGTCCACCACGTATCCGTGCCAATTCACTTTCACTCCATCAAGAAGAGTACACTTTATTTGTGTCTCGGCAATATTTGTCTTTTCCCACGACGCTGAGTGACAAAATGTTTGATATTCGTCCCAAAGCAAGTGGAAACTTTCAGCCTCTGTATCATCGAGGAAGGCGTTTCCTCCGAACTTGACGTATCTGTCGGCTTCCTCGAGTTTTTCATCGCTGATCAGGTCTAGAGCTTCCTTGTGTTCGATGTTGTCAAAGTGGAATTTCTTTATTTGAGGAGAAAAGAGGAATATCAATGTTATAAAGGCGGCGAAAATCTGAAAAGATAAATTTAATATAATTACTATTACGGATAATGATAACTTAGGAACACTCGAGAGCATGTATAAAAAGAGAACTGTGGTTTAGTTATTTTTTTATTATTATTACACATGACAAGAAATATACACAATTTGAGAAAAAACAACAGGTAATTTGATTTGGACGTATAATTTTAATGGATCTGGGTTTGTTGCCTTTCATTTGTCGTATCCCCAGTAAACTAGGCTTTTGCCTGTATCTCACTGAGGATATTTAGCATGAAAAAATAAATCGATACTTCTTTCCGATTTTTGATAACACAAAAAAACCCCATTGCACGCTCTCATCAACCTGACAAACAGTGACACTCAACTACAACTGGAAACATCTTGCGAAACTCAACTCCTCACACATTATCACTCCAGAAAGACCAAAAATATTCATCCCACAATATACCGCACACAATCATAAGAATAAAAATCAGAACAAATTCAAAACAAAAAAAAAAGAAAAACACACAGAAACACAAATACAAAAACATCCAAAATTAAAATAACAAGAAGAGACAGACCCACACTCACGAGCTCACATAAATCCTTTCTACTCGTCATTCATCCCGAAAGCCCAAGTACTCAAAATCCTGTCGCAATAACAACCACGCTCCGATCGACTGTCTAAATGGTTTTCCTACCTTTACTCTTATTGAAGTCGGCACGCCATTGTATGTAATGGGAGCCAAATAAGCATATTGCCTTTGGGCAAAAGAGGTTTTAACTCTAGGGATGGTGAACATTTCATTAGTTGCCATGCGTGTCATGTGTGTCTGCTGAGTTTGCATCTTCCCCTCCTCTCGATGGTAGTGCCAGAGAATGGATTTGAGATGTAAATTGGCTATGTTCAGGACCTGATACTCTCTAAAAAGCTCCGCCGTGGGATACCGAGCAGGAAGTTTATTGATTATTTTCACAATCAACTTTTGGGAAACCTGTAATATGTGTTTTTGGGTTAAGGTGCATCCCCCCCAAACTGATATACCGTAAGAAAGTGCTGACTGACATAAGGCGAAGTATATACTTTTAAGAATATTTTCACTGAGCACATTTCGAATCATACGGAATATGTATCCTAGTTTTCTGATTTTTGCGCTCAAAGTGTTAATATGGACCTCCCAACGAAGGAACTGGTCAACATAAACTCCAAGGTACTTTATACTATCAACCCTTTCCAAGGAAACACAACTACAGTCAGACATGGGTGAACAAGTGTGTAGTGTTATGTATTTATTTGTAGGTGCTTGAGTTCTTGTAGATATGCTAAATGTGATGTATTTAGTTTTTTGGGAATTTAGAGTCAATAAATTTGAGTCCATCCATTCTTTAACTACACGCAATTCTTCGTTAGCCTTTAAGAATACATCATCCCATGTTCGGCCCTCGAATAGAAGAACCGTGTCGTCCGCAAAAGTAATAATCTTACCCCTGAGAGAAAGATTACACAACTGATTGACATATATCAGGAACAATATAGGTCCCAGAACACTACCTTGAGGTACTCCGAATCTTACAAAAAGAGGCTCACCAAATACACTATCACCCAATTTGACTCTCTGAGTTCTATCAGACAAGTAAGAAGAGAACCAACTAGAAGAGCGCCCACATATGCCCACCTCCATCAATCTGGTAAGTAATATTCGGTGAGACACTGTATCAAAAGCCTTTGCAAGGTCCAAAAAAACTGCCAAACATGCCTTCTTATTATCCAAAGTGGTGGTAACGCTGTTTACTAGACTAAGCAAAGCAGTTTCAGTTCCCACATTCCTTTGGAACCCAAACTGATTAGGAGAGATAATGTTGTGCATATTGAAAAATTTCATCAGTCGGTCCTTCACTATTTTCTCAATAATTTTTGAAAGAATGCTCAGCAGAGATATGGGTCTATAATTTTTTAAGTCATCCATCGAGCCTCCCTTGTGTATTGGGACAATATGCGAACGTTTTAATGCAGTTGGGAAAGTAACACCTATAAAACTCAAATTGATTACATGTTTCAGTGGTAGTGCTATAAATCTTTGAGTATGTTTTACCAGTGCAGATGTAATCTGATCAGGCCCCGGGGCGCTACTTGCCTTAAGTGTGTTAATAGTCGCTAGAACTTCTTTCTCCGACGTTGGCGTTAGATAAAATGTATATTCGGGTACTTTTAAAGAATGAAGAATAGCGTCATTCAATGACTGTTCAGTCGTTTTGTTCCTATTAAGTATGTTACGTGAGAGATTATTGCCTACATTGGCGAAATATTCGTTAATGCCACTACAAAGCTTCTGTGGTTCCTGTGTCAATGATACTTTTGTGCCATCAATGTTTAATGTAGAAGGGGCATTTCTCTCTCTCACTGTACCGGTGATGTCCCTGATAACACTCCAAATTATCTTTTGATCATTATTTGAGGCTTCAATCTTTGCTCTATAGTAACTTTCCTTTGCTTTTTGGATGAGTTTCTTGCATGTATTCCTGTATTGTTTGTAAAATGTTATTGAGTGTGGATCACTGCCAGTCTTGAGATCCCGGTGCAGACGATCTCTCTTGCGTATACAATAAATCAATCCATCAGTGATCCAAGGTTTGAGTTTTGTGTACCTTCTGCTTCTACTGTGTATTGTCTGTGTGGCTGAGTTGATATGGGAGTTAAAAGCATTAATAAAGCTCTCCAGAGCTTCATTTACATTATGGGACTTGAGAGTGTCTTGCCAATTTTCCGAATCAAGGGAGTGCAAGAGCTCCGGTATGCTCGTGATCCTTTTTCTCTTCATGCCCATCCCTATTTGTCTACCTGCACCCTCTGAAAACCCCAATATAATTGCGTAATGGTCAGTAATTGTTGTCTCATACACTACTGCTCTAGCCTTCTGCCGAGTTCTCACCATTGCGTGATCAATGCAGGAACCCGAGCCCAAAGTCACGCGTGTGGGAGTCGTGATAAAAGGAATCAATCCATGAAAAGTCATTAGCTCTAGGTAATTCAAGGTATTTCTCTGATCCTCCACCAATATATCAATGTTCACATCCCCCACAAGCACAACCTCCCGAGAACTTTGCCTAATCAATTGATCGAGAGCCACCAAAAAGGACTCAATATCATGCATATGTGGAGGACGATAAACAGCAATTATAGTTTGCATATTCAGTTGGATCCTCAACATAATAATCGTGGAATATTCAAGAAAGTTACAAAATCAGGTTAACCCTTCCCTTACGGTGATAAAATTTAAACGCGCGCTCCGGTGTTGGGTAGTGAGTACGCGATCAAAAATTAGCGATTTTAAATCGGAAAAATAAGAACATTCATAGATAATCCCTTTAATTAATTATAATTGAAGTTAAAAATTATAATAATTGAGATTTATTTGCTGAAAACATTAAAAAACCATCTGGCAACGCTCACGGAACGGGCGTAGATCTAGTCTCGTTGCCAGCTCAAAAGCTACTGCGGCGCGGCAGGGTTGGTGGCTAACTCGGGCGGGGCTTACACTTGCGAGGTTGAGACAATTGAGCTCCTCGCTATTCAGTGACGTATGCAAAAGTGAGATGCGAATATAGTGTCGCGCTTCCCGCATACTCTTCACCTATCGTCAAGACCCAAGATCGAGGCACTCACAGCGTTTAAATGCGATTTTTTTTCCGATATTCACGAAATACTTACGATGTAGTCGATAAATTCTGATTATTATTAATATTATTTTTTGAACCAATGCGTAAATATATTATGGAGGAATACCTAAAATCTTAACCTTGTATTTATAATATTTATAGAGATATTGATGGTTATTAGAAGCAACGTGTAGAAGATACCCAACACAGGGAAGGAAAGGTTAAAGAACATTTTGATTGTGTGAATGTTTATATTTTAGGGAGGCAAAATACTTTTTTTTTATCTTTTAGTGTTTCACGATCCCTTTGTCAAATTGATAGCCAACATAATAAGTCACTCGTTGACATTTCTAGTTGTCAGAGTGTGATGTACCAGGTCTGTAAATATGAAACCGGAATTTGCTCATAGATGGCTCTAATTCTCAATGTAGTGACTGTCAAACCTCGTCATTGACACCTTTTTCTTATGTTTACATTTGTCAAAGACTTTTAACTCACAACAATACAAGTTTAATACAACTACATATATTTTCATAGCGTTGAACAGGTCTGTATTTGTGCCTGAAAACTACGATTTGCGGACAGCATTGATTTTCTGTTACCATTTGAAGAAAACTGTTGCAGAATCGCATCGAATGCTTGTCGAAGCTTACAGTGAGCATGCTCTTGGTAAATCACAGTGCTTTGAGTGGTTTAAAAAATTCAAAAGTGGTGATTTTGATGTTTGAAGATGCCGAATTGCATGCATTGTTGGATGAGGATGACGCTCAAACGCAACAACTACTCGCAGATCAATTAAATGCGACACGAGAAGCCGTCTCCATACGTTTGAAAGCCATGGGAAAGACCCAGAAGGTGGGAAAATGGGTTCCACATGAACTGAATGAAAGACAGCAGGAAAACCAAAAAACCACTTGCGAAATGCTGCTCGCCAGGTACAAAAGAAAATCATTTCTCCATCGAATTGAGATTGGCAATGAAAAATGGATATATTTCGAGAATCCCAAGCGTAAAAAAAACGTGGGTAACTCCAAGCAAACCAGCGACATCGACTGTAAGGCCAAATCACTATGGACGGAAGTCAATGCTCTGTGTTTGGTGGGATCAGAAGGGTGTTATCTATTATGAGCTGCTAAAACCTGGCGAAACCGTTAATACTGAACGCTACCGACAACAAATGATGTATTTGAACAAAACATTGTGTGAAAAATTACCACAATATCAAAAGAGGCAACACAAAGTGATTTTGCTTCACGATATTGCACCATCGCACACAGTAAAACCGGTCAACGAAACGATTGAGGCGTTTAGTAGGCAAATATTTTCACATGCGGCTTACTCACCAGACTTGGCTCCATTCGATTACTACTTATTTGCATTGATGGGAAACACACTTGCTGAGCAGCGCTTCATTTCTTACGAAAATGACTCGATGATTGGTTTGTCTCCAAAGAACAACAGTTTTTTTGGCATGGCATCCACAAATTGCCAGAGAGATGGGAAAAATGTGTAGCTAGCGATGGGCAATACTTTGAATAAAATATTTTTTACCATTTTCATACAATAAATATGTATTTTCTATAAAAATAATCCGGTTTCATATTTACAGACCAGATATCTACAGGTGGCATCCTTAACACTAAACCTAACAACCTATATATAGATACATATAGTTAAGGTCCGTTAATTAGAAGTCAAATAAGAGACAATTATAGTGTATTTTTAAATTCGTACGTGTTTCATGAATAATAGATAATGAAATTCTCAAAATTGCAGAAAAATATTGAAAACAATTTATTTCACTTACATTACTTTTATAGAAAGATAAAATATTTGCGATGTTTCCAACTGTTAGAAAATCCCGCACCAATTCAAATTGTATTTTTAGTTAACGTGTAATTCGTAATTCAATTTTTTTTAATGAAATTTGGTTCCACTAATTTCGAATTAACGGACTTTTACTCTATTACTACTATTTTAATGTACAATAGAATATTACCTGCAGTGGGGTGATATATTTCTTCATGGTCTTATTCTTGGCCAATAGACACGTGATGAGAAGAGTCACGAGTACTCCTCCAGTTAAACTTGCCACGTACATGACATTCGATAAGGTTATCAGCTTCACCACAGCAAACACAGGCAAGAAGATAGTTGTGACTCCCATAATAGGAAGGAATAGGAACATCCCAACTAAAGCGAGAGTACCTCGCATCAAACCGTACATTGTAGCTCCTTGGGAATTTATTATAAAGATTTGCAACCAGCTCAAAACTACGCAATGAGGAATAGCATACTTATAACTTCCATGCCATCTTTCTCTCCGAGCCATCATTAAAATAATCCCGGGAATCATCAGGTAGAACAGGACACGAGAATTAAGACAGAATTCAACACCGTTTCCAACTATATACGATGGAAAAGTTTGAATTTGCAAATCTAAAAAGCGCCAACCTTGATTTACAACAGCGTCATGTTCATACGGATACTTTGCAAGAACGTTGATGCCGAATGAAAGAAATGAGAGCCAGTCGGGAAAACGACTGTACGAATTGTTTGTCGAAAAGGAAAAGAGAGTGAAAAATGTTAAACAAAACGCCATCACTGTAAACTCTGAGAGCGGAATCCAATGAGCTGCAACGATCGGGTAAAACGATAGATGAACAAGAAGGGAAAGAAAGAAGTGAATAAATGGTTTGAGATTCTTCTTAACAAACTGTTGTTCCGATTCCTCGGAATCTAGATTGCCCTCGCTGTATCGTAGGAAGAGACCGGACCATTTTCGAAAATCTATAAACTCCCTTTTCGTGTGGAGCATTTTGAATGTGTTGACGATCATCAGGACAAAACTAAGGTAGTAAAAAATTAAAGGAAAGAAAAGGACGATATTTTCTGTCCCGCATATCGAATGGATAAAAAATAAAAATAATATTTGTAAATTTGTTAACTGATATGAAAGTCCCGAAAAATATGAGAGTAATTTTATATAGATAATTTGAAAGAAGACTATTGGGTGTAAGAATGCTCTGTGCAGGTACGGGATTTGGTCTAATGCCCTAACATTGGGGTCCGTTAGGGTTAGTTCTCTGCTGACAATGGGGAGTTGTCCATGACAATAGTTGATAGCTGCCGAGACCAAGTTGTCTTCTGTTATATTTCTAATATGGGCATCTTCTACCGAGGGCTGATATTCTGCAAAAAGAAATCATAATAAATTAACAGTTATGCAACATATTGAAAGAATCTGTGAGATGAAAGCTAGTAAATAACAAGATAGTTGAACAAGTGATGTCTTTTCAATATCTTGAAGTGCCACAATGACTTATATAATGAAATTACAGGACAAGTGAACAGAGCCTCTGCAATGTCCCAATATCCAGATGCATCAAAGATAGTGAGTAAAGGGTCTTTCAAATAGAGCGCTTTTTTTTATTCTAGGTTTTTTAATTCTTGAATAAAACGCACAATTTCAAAAAACTTTTTATTGGTCATTGAAGTATAATGTATGACATTAAAACAATATCCGCTAAATGTCCACCTATTGCAAATCCACAGACGTCCACTCTTTTGTCAAAATTTTCGATAACGTTTTGGCACAATTGCGGTTCTAACTCGCCAATAACGCGAATAATTTCATCCTTCAGCTCAGGAATTGATCGGGGGTCATTCTTATAGACCTGGCTTTTCACGTAACCCCAGAAAAAAATAGTCGTCCAACGGTGTCAGATCACATGATCTTGGTGGCCAATTAACATCACCGTTTCTGGAGATTACAATACATAAAATAATTCAACAATTTGAACACGTTTTCGTACTGTATACGACTCCATTTTTATAAATATCATACATTACACTTCTCAAATGTCACAAGACCCAGGCAAGTTCGCGACGCCATCTGTGTTTTATCCAAGAATTAAAAAACCGCTCAATTTGAAAGATCCTTTATATAGATAAATAAGTACATGGCAACTGAAAATAAAGTGTAGATTAATAAAACATGTGTTAGACTTACGACAAATGCTATTGAAGCCAAAATTGATACCACATGAATGAAGGCACTTCTTAGAATATCAGAAATGAAGGTCTTGCGATATAATATAAGCAGTAAAATACTCAGAGACAATAAGAAATACAGAAATAAAAAGAATGTGTGAAACCAATAACATTGAAAGGTGTAGAAGGCAGAGAAGATATCATTGACAAGATTACAATCAAAGAATTGTTGAAAATTAGATTCCTGTATAGTTTTTCATAGTTACCCCACAGTAAACCGATCACCAGGCAGACCCCTTATGAAAGGATACCTTGGCGTACTTCATAATTTTAGAGAAGTCACAATATGCTGCATATACTTATCAAAAACGTATTAAATTTAAGAGTTCACACAAATATTTACTACAATTTACTCTTCCTTCAAGCTAAAAGTACTCAAACTCCTGTCGTAACAACAACCATGTTCCGATCCACTGCCTGAATTTTTTGCACCATTTTATCTTTATTGAATTTGGTATCGCATTCTATGTCATAAGGATCAGATAGACATTGCTTTTGGGTAAAAGATGTTCTAACTCAACCGATGATGAATATTTAGTCAATTGCCATACGTGTTACGTGTCTTTGCTGAGTTTGTATTTTATTTGTATCTTAATGATAGTGCCAGAGAATGGATTAAGTGAGTTCTCTGAATGTGTATTGTACACTGTATATCACCCACAGAGGCTCCGAACAAGGCGATATCATCTGCATATTCAAAGTCTTAGTTAAAAATATGACTTACCTTGCTGGAGTTGATCTCCTCCGGCAAATCCATTTTCGTACTCTCCCGAACAGAGATGGTTAGATGGCTCCAGAGCATTTTCCCCCAGGTCCTCCTCCCTTTGCCCATCTTCCGGCCCCTCCTCCTCTGCCTTGTCTTCCAGTGGAGGTTCCTCATTTGAAGAACTACTATCATCATCTCTGGCCCTCCTCAGGTTCCAGATCTCCCTCATTCTCTTTTCCAGCTGGGCAGATGTGATGTATTCTTCTCCATTTGATAAGCTGAAATTATGTAATTAATTATTATCACTGAAACAAGACAGATTTAAGATGATTTTGAATTAAGCGTGCCTTACAGTAGCTGCCAGATGTGGTTTGTTCTTTATTGATAGGATTTTTAAAGTAAATTCTGATTTATTAGACTGTTTGGGTATTCCTAAAGCTGTCCATGAGATACTATTCCATTACATTTATAGTCTATTTCTTGATAGTCATTTATAGTCGATCTTGAGTCATTTATAATCGATCTTGATAGTCATTTATAGTTGATCTTGATAGTCATTTATAGTCGATTATATTTTTCATCATTTTAACGTGTTTATTATGTTATTGCAACTGTTATATAATTGTTGCGTAGTATTTAATTAATTTTAATCTTTACTTAGATTAATATTTGTTTTCTTGAATGATATTTGAATTCAATTGAATTTTTATTGTTGAATTCATTAATAATTTATAAAAAATCTAGAAATCATGATGTAATTTCTGTTAACATTTTGTATACCTTAACCGGTTAGGTGCCTTAAGCGAGTTAACTCGTTCTCTGTTGCCGTGCCCGTGGGGCCAGCCATACAAAATTAGCGAGTTAAATCGCTCAACTTTATGCCTATTTCTAGCCAATGTCTAGTACTAATTCGAATAATCTAAAATATGGAACATATAGAGACACCTATTGAGATGATGAATAAATACTATAATATTACAGTTTACAGATATTATCGAATTTACAGAGATTTACCTAAAGGCTTCGCATGACTGTCAACATGTGTCTCTAATACAGGGTTGTCAGTGCAAGCGTTTTACTTATTTAACCGTTGAAATTTGAAATTATTTTATAGTAACATTATTTAATTTCCGTGCGTTATTAAAATAATAAATATTTTCGTGTTATATATACTTTTAATTCTATCAAATATTTTATTAACGTATGTTTCCGTATTTTCTGTGATAGGCTGTGACAACCCCGACATTGTGTTTTTCTGAGTGAACGGCGGCACAAACGACACATATTGTACATATTTGGTCTTAAAAGTCTTCATAATATCTTTTGAATATACGAGTATATACAAACAAGATAATTCTATTAGGTTTTATTTTTGCTAAAAAATTCACAGCCCTCCGGGATCAGCCATAATACCTTGCGGCACCTAAAGGGTTTAAGTGTTAAAGAAATGAGTAGCGTGGACAGCTTTAGAAATCCCTTGATATTAACCCTTTTAGGAGGTCTTATCAATATTTATGGTTATATACGAGTATAAACACTACACTCCATCTAGAGTCGAATGTGTAATAATCCAATAGATGAAAAATTTAAACCTTGCAAAAAGATCTCTGGCTGCCTTCCTCGCTACGGTCTCCTGCTGACTGGCTGTCAGACAAGACCTGGCCCTCACCATCACGGCAGTCTGCGAAGAGAGTACTTCGTTCTGAACGCATCTGAAATAAATTATCGTCAAATTTAATGTGAAATAAGATCCTAGAAATTAATGTTTTTGGGCAATTTTCTGTTTTTTTCTTTAATAAATACCCTTTCATTATTCACTATTTGGAATAGCGAAAACTTTTTTCCACAATTTATATCAAAATATTCACCACTGATTTAGTATTTTTCTTTCCTTAAACAAACAATTTAATTTATAACAAAATATTTAATGATATGACATTTTACACACACATATCATCATGCCGTTTCCCTGTCGGAGTAGGCAGAGAAGGATAGGTATATCAATATACATACTTAGCCTCTTTTACATCTATAGACATTCTCATACAACTTCTAAAGGGTCTTTCAAATTGAGCGGTTTTTTTTAATTCTTGGATAAATCACAGATGGCGTCGCGAACTTGCCTGGGTCTTGTGACATTTGACAAGTGTAATGTATGATATTTATAAAAATGGAGTGGTATACAATACAACAATGCCTTCAAATTGTTCAATTATTTTATGTATTGTATTCTCCGGAAACGGTGATGTTAATTGGCCAACAAGATCATGTGATCTGACACTGTTGCGACTATTTTCTCTGGGGTTGCGTGAAAAGCCAGGTCTATAAGAATGACCCCCGATCAATTCCTGAGCTGAAGGACGAAATCATTCGCAATATTGGTGAGTTAGAACCGCAATTATGCCAAAATGTCATAGAAAATTTTGACAAAAGAGTGGACATATGTGGAGCTGCAAGAGGTGGACATTTGGCGGATATTGGTTTTTGTGCTTAAATGTCATACATTATACTTCAATAACCGATAAAAAGTATTTTGAAATGAAAGCAAATTGTGTGTTTTATTCAAGAATTTAAAAAAATTGAATTAAAAAAAACGCTCAATTTGAAAGACCCTTACTTCCTCTTCTACAATTTCTCTGACTTTCTACGTTTCCTTCTTTCAGAAATCAATTCACTTGATCCAAGTACAGTTTCCTTGGTCTTCTTCTACCACAACTTCCTCTAACATTTGCACTATATACTATTTTGTTAGTCTTTCTTCATTCATGCGTTCTACTTTCCTAAACAATCTCAACGTACTCTTCTTCATCTTACTCAACACATCAGCCTTAAGTTCACATTCATCCCTTATCACTTCATTCCATATTCTGTCATACATTGCCACTCCATGTATCCATCTCAATGCACGCATTTCTACAGCATTTACGCAACTCTTCTCAGTCCTTATTCATGTCAACATTTCACTCCCATACATCAAAGTTGACACCAAAATACTTATCATCTTTTCAGATACTGTATATATTTTTTTAGTACCTCATTGACTTTGTTTCCTATCGCTATTAACTCTTACATCATCTGTGAAAATACTACCCAAATAGCAGAATTCCTCAACATCATCTCCAATCATGGCATTTTACTTGTTTACTTGGCATGGCATTTTACTTGTTACGAAATGAAATAATTATACCGTTTTTTGTGTCTTTTTTCCATATTTTTTGTAAAGTAGTCACAATTTGCCATATTTGATATGCTGCCCATCTTAAATGGTTATAATTACAATATTTATATGTATTTTTATTATAATAAAAAATATATTTACCTGCCGAGCATGGAGCGAGCCTCTTTGTGTCCTTGTTCCGTGGCACAAATCAGCCACTCCATGGCTTGTTGGATGTTGGAGAGCCTGTCTGCTTCGAGATCTGAAATTAATCCTCGTTTAATATTTAGCCAATGAAGCAGAGATATTGTTTTAAGACAGCACAATAAAAGTACACATAAGCGTTCACTCATTGTGTTTATTTGTAAATTATTACTTTCAAATTCAAGGATCAGACACATCTTATTTTATCCTTTTGAGATGAAACTTTTATTCTTCTTATCTAAACCATGGGTCTATTTCTTATCAGATAGACCTGTCATGAAACATGAACTCCCAGCTGGCTCCTATATTATATAATTTCAACAGTTTCACACTTAAAGCCAAATGGGTTTAACCTTTCCTTCCCTGTGTTGGGTATCTTCTACACGTTGCTTCTAATAACCATCAATATCTCTATAAATATAATAAATACAAGGTTAAGATTTTAGGTATTCCTCCATAATATATTTACGCATTGATTTAAAAATTAATATTAATAATAATCAGAATTTATCGACTACATCGAGGTGTTTCGTAAAGATCGAAAACAAATTCGCATTTAAACGCTGCGAGTGCCTCGTCTTGACGATAGGTGAATAGTATGCGGGAAGCGCGACACTATATTCGCATCTCACTCTTGCATACTAGACTGAATTGCGAGGAGCTGAATTGTCTCAAAGTCGCAAGCATAAGCGTAAGCGCCGGGGTATGCGACTGACGTTCCACACCACTAGTAGCTTCTAGGCTTGCAAATAGGTTAGACGTACTCCCGTTCCGTGAGCGTTGCCAGATGGTTTTTTAATGTTTTCAGCAAATAAATCTCAATTATTATAATTTTTAACTTCAATTATAATTAATTAAGGGGATTATCTATGAATGTTCTTATTTTTCCGATTTAAAATCGCTAATTTTTTATCGCGTACTCACTACCCAACACCGGAACACGCGTTTCATTTTTATCACCGTAAGGGAAGGGTTAATATCACATAACATAAGATCGCCCCCGGATATTAAGTACAAAAAGGTAATACATAAGCGTTCACTCATTGCAGTCTTTATTTGCAAATAGTTTAAACCTTATTTCTTCCTTTTGAGTTGAAACTTTTCTTATTCTTTCTTAAACCATGGGTCTGTTTCTTATCAGATAGGCCTGTCGTGAAACGTGAATTCCCAGTTGGCTTCCATGTTGTGCATTATTTAAGTACTGCTACGTATCATAATTTCAACTGTTTGACACCTAAAGCAGAATATGTTAATATCATATAATGGAAGATCGTCCCCGGGGCAGCGGGGTTCTGTCGGGTGTGTGGTGCGAGACCGACAGTATAACGGACATGCAAATGTACACCTTCAGATCAGGTAACCACTCACACCTCTAGTTGATATTTGTGTAGCGGGATAGCAAGCTCTGCAAAGAGAGATTGGGTTATAAAAACCTTCTTCTTCTTCATCTTATTTTAGGCCTGTTGGCCTGTTATGGTCCTGCATCATTGTTTGCCTCTTGCGATGTCGACTGCCAGCTGTCTTTCCATCTTTTGGGAGGTCGTCCTGGAGGTCTGCTTGCTTGGGAGATACTGTCCCTGGCCATTCTTACGGCTCTTGGTTCCGCCATTGTGGATACGTGTTCGTTCCAGAACCTTATTCTCTGTCGTACCCATCTGACAATATCTTCAACTTCGCACGTCCTTCGGATTTCTGTGTTTCGTACTCTATCACGAAGGGTTTTGCCAGCGATACTCCTGAGTACCTTCATTTCGCTGGTTCGAAGGAGATTTTTGGTTCTGACAGTGTCGGCTCTGGACTCTATGCTGTATGTCATTATGGGGAGGACACAGGTCTTGTATATGAGGATATACTTGCTTTGATTGTTCATATGCTTGTTTTTCCAGATAGTGTTCTTTACATCCGGAAATAGCTGCGGCCGTTTGTGATTGTTCAAGCACTTCGCCATAGAGATCATTATTGCACATTATACTAGCACCCAAGTATTTAAATTTTGTTACTTGTTCAATCGGTGTGTCGTGGTTTCGTTAATTATTATATCTGGAGTTGCTGGTGGAGATGTGTTGTTAAACAGGTCTCTAAAATATTATTCCCATTCCGCTATTGAAATCTTGTTAGTTTGAAAGCATTCATTAATTGGTTTCTTTTTATCTCTTAGCATCTTCCATACTTTCTTTTGGGTGCCATAGAGATCATACTCCATATCTTTGGTGAACTTTCTCCAATATTCTTCATTTATCTTTCTGATTTCGGAGATACCCCGTAAAAGCGGTAAAGTAGCAGGGTGAAGAGATTCCTCTTTAGCAGGTAGAAGTAAAAACACAGTTGACGTTTCATAAACTGAGAATGTCTCTTTGTCATTTTTCATTCCTTATGTGCAGCCTATTGCTCATCGTAAGCCCTTTATTCGCCTGTGCATGCCATCATGGCTTACTAGATACCATGTTTACTGCGCTCTCTTTGCGTGCATGAGCTGTCCGATTATTTATAGTGATTATTGCGAAGGCCACACATAAGGAATATTTCATTACAATAAGTACAATGATTACAATTTCTACAAATATCAATTCTACAATATTTACACAAATAGAATCCTATATTTTGACGCATACGTCCGATACAGGCAAGGTTATTAATTAATTAAATTTATTTTCTCAAAATACTGTTTTTTTTTTCTATACAAAATAAATAGAATAATAATCAGCTGATGGAGCAAATATGAGCCCTTTTTTGTCTAGATTTGTTTTTTTCATCATGTGAGCTCTGTTTTTTGTCTGGTTTTGTTTTTTCATCACGTGAGCTCTGTTTTTGCCTAGATTTGTTTTGAATACCCACTACCCTTGATGAGTATAAAAGAAGGCACAAAACAATGTGGGGGATCAGGGTATGTGATGATATATCTTGTTACATAAAAGGCAAGGAGCTACAGCACTTGGAGCTTGTCGATGTCTTCTCTCTCCTTTGTGTTCCTGATAACTAGCAACAGTCGTACACCACTTGGCTCTATCTGCTGCTGTTTGCTCGCAGTTGTGCCGAGCATTATTGTTTTTAAGCATTTTATGCAGTATATCATTCACAAAGACGGAGGGTGCGCCACGGATGTTGACCATAGAATAGGTGTGGGATGGATGAAATTCGGATCGGTAACAGGAGTCTTGTGTGATCCAAAAATCCCTATAAAACTGAAAGGAAAGGTATACCAGACTATCGTTAGACCCGCAATTATGTATGGCTCAGAATGCTGGACTATGTACAGCTCCTACTCTAGGCAACTAGAAACAGCAGAAATACGAATACTCAGGTGGTCCCCAGGAGTATCACTAAAAGATAAAATTAAGAGCTCACGCATTCGTGGTAGCCTGGGGGTCACTGACATAAATAGTAAGCGGGAAGAGCGACAGCTGAGATGGTACGGGCACATAAGATGGAGACCACCAGACCATACTGTAAATGAGGCAATCTCTGTGGATCTTTCTCGACAGCCGTCCAGAGGAAGACCAAAGAACTCCTGGATGACTCAATGCTCCAAAATCCTGCAGAGAAACGGCCTAGATGAAAGCGACATCCAGAACCGAAGAATATACAGCCTGAGAACGGGAAGAGCCGACCCCAACTGCCAACCTAGGCAATGAGTTGGGACAGTGCCAGGAAGAAGAAAATGCAGTATATCGTTATATCTCTGGCACTGTACCTCTGCCTTCCACCAGCTTATCAAAGAGGATGTTTCCTGGGAGTCTGGAGTCAAGCATGAGAGTTACGTTGCCAGGATCTCGATGATACAGCACTTTGCTCTTCTCAAAACTTCATAATTTGATACTCCATGATTTGCAACTATTAAATCAGCAGTGAGTTTGTTGAATAGGAAAATAAAATAAACTTACCGCATCTCTCTTCCAAGAGTTGCTTGGCCAACTGTACTTGAGACTCCACACATCCATCCTCCGCCAGCTGACTCCTTAACCTGCGCAGAGAGCCCCTCGGTCCATCTGTAAGCATAAAATTAGTTTTTTCATTGACATTTGCTGGGTAAAATCTGTGTTTATTTACTAAAAACTTCATTCTTTAGTATAGACTACGGAAGGTTTGTTACCAAGTGATAATCATTTCCAACTTACTATACAACTCTTTTACAAAGTTTGGGGTATTGACATTATTTATTTAACACTTTTATTGCAAATACAATCTGGCGGGCTTATTGCCAGGCCGCAATCTCTCCAATCTTCCAACCAACCAGACAAAAGTTAATGAAGCAAGTTACGTGGTTGCATAAATCATTCAAATGACTATCCATCTCTGCTGATAGGTTGCAAGAGATTGCCACCTATCAATAAACCCTCCAGATTGTTTTAACAAAGGAGTGTTAAATAAATAAAGTTTACAAAAGCAGTGTATAATTTTGTATCTTATTAATTATTTTTTACAATTTCCTCTTAGATGTTTTGAAATGGTGCCCATGGAAGATTAGCAAGAAGACCATGGATACTCCTTTCACTTATACTCCTCATCTTCTACAATCTTCATTAATAGTTTGAGCTTTATTTATTTATTTAACACTTTTAAATAACACGCAAATACAATCTGGCAGGCTTATTGCCAGGCGGCAATCTCTCCAATCTTCCAACCAACCAGACAAAAGTAAATGAAGCAAGTTACGTGGTCGCATAAATCATTCAAATGACTATCCATCCCCACGAAATCCATAAACATATACGTGAGCACATGCCCACGAACCCCACAATCACTCGAACATTCTTTTTCACATAAAGTGAGACATCATCAATCAAAAGAAAAGGAAGGGATAGTGGAGAGGAAAGGGAAAGAAAAATCAGGAATGAAACACTTTATTTTACTGACTAGAAATTAAGAGTTTTTTTAGTCGCTTCTTAAAGCATGCCAAGGATGGAGCGAGTCTCATATTGGTTTTTTAACTGATTTCAGAGTCTCACTGCATGGACAATAAAGGACGACGTAAAAAAAGAGGAGCTGGAAAGGCCAATAGACAATTTCTGTTTGAGCGTAGCGCTAATCCATGATTGGAAAGACGCTGAAAATTTTTGGCGAGATAAGAGAGGGCAGCGGGACAGTTAAGGATATTATACAGTAGAGATAGTATGTGAATTTGGCGTCTATTTCTAACATTCAACCAGTTCATTAATGCAGTAACAAAAAAATATTTTGCGATAAATTACTTTGTTATTCCACTAATTACATTTATCCTCGCTATACATGTTTCTACCTCCTATCCTGAGGCTTTCTTCAGGTGTCACCTCTTTTCCATCTGAAGAAAGCCTAGAAACATGCGTAGGAAGGATTAATGTTATTAGTAGAATATGTTAATGTATTTTTATGCGAGTATTAATGTGTGTATTTGCATGCATTGTATTATGCACTGTTTTTTTTTTAATATGATTATATTTGTTTATATACTTTTTTATGGGTTTTAAATGGGTTTTTAAATTTTGTAATAAATTAAGCGTGCACTGCTTAGGGTTTATTAGCGGTTGCTTAGGGTTTATATTATTGCACGGTGCAATGTGCTGTTGATAAATAAATAATGCTGAAAAGTAATGAACCTCATTAAAACATTTGAATAAAATATAAATTTTATATATTACGTTTTCCAGAAAGTAATT